>CM060308.1:18173436-18200936 GCA_030674185.1 Monoplex corrugatus | reverse complement strand
TCATGACGATTTTCACGTTAAAAAAGATTGTAACTGCAAAATATCACAGAATTCGACAAGCTTTTTTTTGTTTTTGCACGTTTAAAAATATTTAAGTATTATTGCTGAAGCTTTCTTCGTTTTTGCACGATTTGAAAAAATTGTTTAAATATTTATTGCCGGTTTTGTTTTTAGAGTTTCAGTTTTTCTGGGATGCACGTGCGCACGTTGTTTTGCTCACACTGTGCAGGCAATATGCTGCTGCACAGTCTGCACTCTCCGTCTTCTTTCTTGTACAGACTGGATGTGTTCAGTTTCCATAAGCCAACGACTGACATGACTTACATGACCTTTAACGTGCATATTTTGCATATTTGGTATCTGCATACATCTACATGTACACCTTAAGGGGGTTTAGTCAATGACAGGTCTGCACACATATTGACCTGGGAGATTGGGAAAACCTCCAACACCTTTTTTCCACCAGGGGGGAAGGGGATGTTTGTGCAGATCGAATCGAGAAAAGTCTAATGTTTACCCAGTTGACTTCTAAGCCCGTCGATAAGAATTCTCAACATATGTAACCTTCATTTTCATTTTCTCAATGTAAAGGCCCAGGGTATCCTTTATCTCCTGCACCCCATCCACAAAAACTTAACCCTTTGACTCCCTCATCCTATCCACCAGCTTCCTGCAGGAACAAACACACGATGCAGGATGCTGATGGATAGGGTGAGGGAGTCAAAGGGTTGAGTTTTTGCTCTGCTAGCATGGTTGACAATGCAGAAAGCTGGTGGATAGGGTGAGGGAGTCAAAGGTTAAGTTTTTTTGCTCTGCTAGCATGGCTGACGTTGCAGGATGCTGATGGACAGGGCGCAGGAGGAGTCGAAGGGTTAACGTTTTTGTGCTTTGTATCTGCTTCTATGCTAGCTGAATGGGTAGCGCAAACTATGTTAGATTTGAGACGTTCAACAACATGGGAGATAATTTCTACGTGACTCTCAAGAGTTGTGTCCTTTGGTTGATATTATAAAAATTCTCCCTGCTTCCCTCTTATTTCTTTGGTATTACCTATATGCCTTGGAAGCAACCCTGTATATGTTCTGTCTTGTCTATGTGTGTGTGTTTGGTCAGTTCAAGAATAAAAGACTATGTCAATCTTGAACATAAGACCAGTATATTGTATTATTTCTCTCCTCTCTCATAGTTGTGTGTAGGGTAGTTGCAGAGTATAAAGGTAGGCTTGGGCGCTCCTATTTTGAGGAGTGTTCTGAGCTTACGGTTTTTGTGCTTTGTATCTGCTTCTATGCTAGCTGAATGGGTAGCGCAAACTATGTTAGATTTGAGACATTCAACAACATGGGAGATAATTTCTACGTGACTCTCAAGAGTTGTGTCCTTTGGTTGAGTTCACATTAGTGTAAAGTACTCCTAAACACAAATGTCAACGGAGGGGAAACAAACTTAATCTAACTCGAGACATTTCATAAGCTGCAGGGTCACAATATGTATCGACTTAAACAAATGTCAGCGATTAGCCATTTAATCATTGTCTCCACGAAGACTGGTCTATTAACACTTTGTCTACCTCACCCTATCCACCAGGAGCGAAAAAACTGAACCGTATATATGTGCGATGTTGCCTATTTTGTTTAGAAATATATGAACAGATGGAACGATTCTGGAACAACAGCTCCGGGGAATCAATGAGAACTTGATGAAAACCACATTCTTTTGTTCAGAGTCACCGGGCCGATTATTTGTGGCGTAATCATGTTCGAATACACACACACACACACACACATGTATGCACGCACATACACACACACATACACACACGCATACTACATAACCTTACAAACACACACACTTACAGACACGCACGCACACATACACACGCACAAACACACATACAGAGTTGCACACACACACACACACACACACACGCCACACACACACGCACACACACACACACATTCAGAGTTACACACACATAAACTTACAAACACACACATACGCATACACACACTTACACTAACATTTACACACACACACACACTCACATGCACACACACACAACACACAAATACAGTACAGTTACACACACCTACATGCACACTTACACACACATAAACTTACAAACACACACACACGTACACACACACACACACACACTTACAAACAAACACACACACACACACACACAAATTCAAACAAGTAACCACAAAAGTACCAATCATCCCCTCACCCTGTCCACATACGTTTCTGCTTTGTTATCATGACTGAGGAAGCTGGTGAACTGGGTCAGAAAAACACTGTTTCTACGAGGACTGGTCTGTTAACCCTTTGGCTACCTCACCCTATCCACCACCAGCAAAAACTAAACCGTATTATGTGCGATGTTGCCTATTTTGTTTAGAAATATATGAACAAACGGACAAATGGAACAATTCTGGAACAACAGCTCCGAGGGAAACAGAGAACTTGATGAAAACCACACCCTTTACCCACAGCTAACGGACATATTATTTGTGGCGTAATCATGTTCGAAACCGTACATCCATACCCACACACACACTTACAAACACACACACGCACACACATACGCATGCACGCATATACACACACACATATACACACGCACACACACATAACCCTACAAACACGCATAAACTTACAAACATACTCACATACTTACAAACACATACATACACACACACACACATGCATGCACACACATACACATACACTTACAAACACACACACACTTTCACACACACTTACAAAACACACACACGCGCGCGCACATACACACAAACACACACACAAATAAACTTACAAACACACATACACACAAATGTAAACTTATACACACACACTTACAAACACACACATATTTACACTCTTACAAACACACACATATTTACACTCTTACAAACACACACATATTTACACTCTTACAAACACACACATATTTACACTCTTACAAACACACACATATTTACACTCTTACAAACACACACGCACACACACACACTTACACTTACACACATAAACTTACAAACACACACACACACATACACACACACGCACACATACAAACACCCACCCACAAATCCAAACAAGTAACCATAAAAGTACCAATCACCTCCTCACCCTGTCCACACACATTTTTGCTTTATCATAGCTGAGGACACAGGAAGCTGGTGGACACTGTCAGGCGAACAAAGTGTTATCAGCAAGAGAGTGGAGGCTGTACGCTGAGCACGTCCATAGTGACGTATACACCCAACGTATGGATACAAATCAATAACCCACATGATATGTCTGATGATTAGAGTAAAAGCAGATACGTATTTTCAACCCCAAGGCAGGCAGATAAAATCAGGATTGTATTGGAGTTTTGAATACTTTTGTTTGTTTTATTTTTGGTTATAACAGAATTTGTTTTGAAGTAAATTGCAGGCTGTAGGCCTATAGAACGGCGTCACTCCTGTTTCTTCTTTTTATTTTATGTACGCGTGTGTTTTTCTTTTCCTATCGCAGTACATTTTCTGTAAAGGACAACTCTTTTTGTTGCCGTGGGATCTTTTACGCGCTCTAAGCACGTGCTGCACACGGGATCTCAATTTCTCGTCACATCCGAAAAACTAGCACCCAGACCACTACTGAAGGTCTAGCGGACTTGGGACAAGCTTTCCCTTGTCTGATCAGGAAAGCTGCTTGGATTTCGTGGGACCTAGAGTTGTCTGCCTTGTAGAGATGAGAATAAAGAAACAAAAAAAAGCAGCAGCAGCAACAACAACAACAGCAACATCCCACGCACATAGAAAAAAAATCAAGCCAAAACAAAACAAAAAATTATTTCCATCAGGCAGAATTAAGTGGTTAAACGACAGAACTCCATAGCATCATAATTATCATTCCCAGCAGCAGCAGCAGCGGCGGCGGGCAGCAAAAACAACAACAACAACAACAACAACAACAACAACGTTCCACGCACAAAGCACCAAAAAAAAAAAAAAAAAAAAAAAAAGTCAAGCCAAAACAAAAGACAAAAGTATGTCTATCAGACAGAATTAAGTGATTAAACGATAGAACTCCATTGTATCATAATTATCATTCCCATCGTCATCATCATCATCACAGCATTGTGAAACTGTTCCAGCTTTTGTGGTTATGAAGGTGGCGTAGACAATGGGATGGGGGATAGGGGGGGGGGGGTGGGGGGTGGGGGGTGGGGGCAGATGATAATAAACTAGTAAAAGGTTTATATTTATATTTATTAGTTTTGTTTTCCAAATCTCAGCTAGTGGCCATACTTATAACACAGAACTGGTGGGGCCAGTTTTCGGGCGGGCCACACTGTTCCTTTTCTTGATTTTGTTGTCGTCGTCTTTGTCGTCGTAGTCATCATCATCACCATCATGGTTATTATCGTTATGGTGATTATAATGATGATGGTGATGATGATGATGATTGTATGCTGGAGTGACGCCCGGAGACTTTCTACGTTGGAGGTCATAATGATGTCATTTTTGTCAGTTTAGTCCTTTCCTCACACTGGACAAAACAGCAGGGAAGTTTAGTCTTTTTCTCCTAATTTTTGTATTTGGCGTTTGTTTCTTTGTGATCTTACGCTTGACAAAACCCAGTTGGCCGAAAATTTGGGCCTGTCTAGTATGGTTGTATTAAATACGCTTTCTGATTCTTTTTTTCGTGTTTTTTTTTCGTGTTTTTTTTGTTTTTTTTCCGACGGCAGTTTGGACTATGAAAATTATCAGCTCACGACGTGTTCATTATCAGCTGTGGTTTTGTGGAGGCCGACTACAGGCTTGTACACATATCGAACATGACGTCAATACGGACGTCATGGTAGCCGACATGACATCATCAAGTAGACGTTTCTAAAAGAGAAAGATATCGTGCTTTTGACATGACATACTGTGTCAGTTTCAGTGACTCTGAGTGTAGTTGGCAATATCAATTTGTTAAGCAGCCTGTCGTCTCAGTGTCAGTCTGTCTTTTCCATCTGTATCTGTGTCAGTGTAGTCACTGATTGCAGTTAGTGATATCAGTTTGTCGTACCTGTCTCAGTATCATGGAGTCATGGTCATCAGTGAAAAAAAACATGAAATCCCTTTATGCAAAATAACGTCAAATGGCACAACTTTGAGACAGGTTGGTAAGTTTAAATATCTGAGAACGGTCATCTCACCAGACGGCAGATGCACATCAGAAATAGCCGGCAGAATTGGCCAAGCCAAAACAGCATTCAAGACGATGAAAAGCATTTTTACCAAAAATGCCTATCCATGGACAGCAAAGAAAACAACGAGACAGTCTTGATGGAGGCAGACACACGATCATTGATAAGGAAGATTAGGAAAAGACAGGCAACATTTATAGGCCATTTTATGAAGAGAGGGAATTAGAGCACCTGAACACAACAGGAAAGCTGGAGGGAAAGAGAACACCAGGTAGACCCAGGAGAAAATATTGGACGGACTTGCAGGGTGGCTGAGGACAGGCAGGTGGAAGATGTGCTTGCAGCGACAAGGGACAGATACATATGGAGGGCCATGATCGCCAACGCCATGCGGCAGGGCACATGATGATGATGTCTAAGTATCTGTCTCTTCCATCAGTATGCTATGTACTGTCATTTCTAACTACTGCCCATATGGAAATACGTAATCATTCATGACCATCAATATGTATGTATGTATATATGTATGTATGCATGTATGTAAGTACGTATGTATGTATGTATGTATGTACTGTATGTATGTATGTATGCATGTATGTATGTACGTATGTATGAATGTATGTATGTATGTATGTATGTATATATGGGCCTATGTATATATATACATATATGTATATATGTATATATATATATATATGTATATATACATGTGTATATATATATATATCCCAATAACAAATGGAAAAAAATCTCTGAAAACCTTGGGGTTCTTTGACTTAAATAAAATGGTCTGAAAGTTTGTGGACACCTGCTCGACTATAGTTGTTTTAACTGACTTCACAGTTAGTACAAGACAAGTAGGACCTGCTTGACGTAGGCCATGCCAGCCTCTGCTGTTTTTAAATGCCATGTGCTCATTTCCATGACATCCATTTTCGTGAAACTCACCCCAAACACCACTTATTTTTACAGTCTTTGTGAAACGTTTTTACTGTGGCAAACCCTCTCTCCAGAATATCGACACAATGGTCACACTTTTCAAAAGTTTTGCAATCGGTTCTAAAAACAACCTGCACTTGAAAAAACAAAACAAAACAAAACAAAAAAAAACAAAACAAAAAAAAAAACAAAAAACAAAACAAACAAACAAAAAAAAAACACTCACACAAAACAAAACCAAGAAAACAAAACAAAACAAAAACAAAACCAGAAGTGATTTTTAGCGGAAATTGATACAGGATTCATTCCCCTTCCAAAGTTTTGTCGTCTGCTATGAGAGATCAACAGACTGTCAAACAGCCGACTATTTTGCGGAAGAAAAAAATAATGCGCCAATTTTTTTTCTCATTAAGCACATTTTTTTCTCGGAAGCAACCTGTGGATTTTCTCGGATTTCCGAGAAAATTCAGAAAATTGGAAGCCCTGAATATATATATATATATATATATATATATATATATATATATATATATATATATATATATATATATATCATCATCATCATCATCATCATCATCATCAGGTGCCTTGTCGCAGGGCGTTGGCGATCATGGACTTCCATCTGTCTCTATCTCTCGTTGCCCCTAGCATCTCCCCCACCCTCCTTGTCCCCAGCCAATCTGCAAGTCCGTTCAGCATTTTCTTCCCGGTCTATCTGGTGCTCTCTTTCCCTCCAGCTTTCCTGTTGTGACCAGGTGCTCCAAATCCCCCTTCCTCATAAAATGGCCTATAAATGTTGCCTGCCTTTTCCTAATCTTCCTTATGAGTGATCTACTTGTGTCTGCCTCCATCAAGACTGTCTCGTTTGTTTTCTTTGCTGTCCATGGAACTCTCAACATTCTTCTGAGAAACCACATCTCGGCTGCCTCAATCTTGCTCTGGCTTTGCTTGCTGACTGTCCACGCCTCACATCCATATAACAGTATTGGTTTTTATATAACATTCAAGGACTCTCTTCCTGATGTTAATTGATAGGCATTTGTTGGTAAGAATGCTTGTCATCTTCCCGAATGCTGTTTTGGCTTGGCCGATTCTGCCGGCTATTTCCGATGTGCATCTGCCGCCTGATGAAATGACCGTTCCCAGGTATTTGAACTTATTAACCTGTGTCAAGGTTGTGCCATTTGCTGTTATTTTGCATGAGGGGATTTCATGTTTTTTACTGATCACCATGACTTCAGTCTTCCTGCTGTTCAGTTCCAACCCCTTACCTTTGCTTTCTATTTCTAGTATATTCACAAGGTTTTGTAGGTCCCTTTCATTTTCTGCAATTAGCACGGTGTCATCTGCGTATCCAATGTTGTTTATCATTTTCCCTCAACCTTTAATCCAGGTCTTCTTCTAGGTTTCTCATGATGTTTTCGCTGTAAAGTGAAAACAGATCTGGTGACAAAACACAACCCTGTCTGACTCTTCTTCCGATGTTTTAGAAAGAGCTTATACTGTTTTCTATTCTCCTTGCAGCTGTTTGTTCCCAGTACATATTCCTGATTATTCGTAGATCTTTTCCATCAACATTGAGTCTCTCCAGTTGATTGATCAATTCTTCATGTCGTACTCGATCGAAAGCCTTGGTATAGTCAACAAAGCATAAATACAAATCCTTATTCATCTCATTTGACCTCTCTATGATAGTTCTTAGGATGTATATTGCATTAATAGTTCCCTTCCCTTCCACAAATCCACACTGTTCTTCTGCTATTTCTCTTTTAATTCTATTCCTTATCCTCATCATGATTATTCTTAGCAGGATTTTTGTTACATGACTCATCAAACTGATTGTGCGATTGAGTTCACATTCTATAGCCCCTGTCTTCTTTGGAAGTGCAATGAAAGAAGAATACGAACGCGTATTTGTTACGTAAGTTGTTACATGATGTCACGTTTTACATCAAACCTTCAGTTTCGTCTTCTCTGACACAGCAGCAGGGAAGTTTCAGTCTTTATCTAACAATTTTTGTATCTGGTGTTTGTAATCTTACGCTTGACAAAGGCCAGTTGGCCGAAAATTTGTGCCTGTCTTGTCTTGTTGTATTAAATGCGCGTTCGTATTCTTCGTTCGTTTTTTTTTCTTCTGGTTCCTGTTTGCTTGAACGCGGGCAGTCACACTTGTTTTGGATTTTATTTAATTAATTTATTTTTATTTGTTTATTTTTGTTTTATATATATACACTTTTTCGTCTAAAGCACGTACGTGAATAGACGTTAAAAGACATAACGAAGGAACAGGAACTGGCAGAGGATAGAGCATGCGAGAGACAGCAGTAGCAAGAAAGAGAGAGACAGCAGGAGGTGGGAAGAAAGAAAGAGAGAGAGTGGGGAAGAGGGAAGACATAGGGCCAAAGAGAGAGAGAGAGAGAGAGGGGGAGAGGGAAGACATAGGGCCAAGAGAGAGAGGGGGGGAGAGGGAAGACATAGGGCCAGAGAGAGAGAGAGAGGGGGGAAGAGGGATAGAGCATGCGAGAGACAGCAGTAGCAAGAAAGAGAGAGACAGGAGGTGGGAAGAAAGAAAGAGAGAGAGTGGGGAAGAGGGAAGACATAGGGCCAGAGAGAGAGACGGGGGGGGGGGGGGGGGGGGGGGGAGGAGAAGGAAAGACATAGGATCAAAGAGACAGAGACAACAGAGAGAGAGAGAGAGTGGGGAGAGGGAAGACATAGGGCCAAAGAGAGAGACAGAGACAACGGAGAGAGAGAGAGAGAGGTGGGGAGAGGGAAGACACAGGGCCAAAGAGAGAGACAGACAGACGAGAGAGAGAGAGAGAGAGAGAGAGAGAGAGAGAGGAGAGAGAGAGAGAGAGAGAGAGAGAGAGAGAGAGAGAGAGAGAGACAGACAGAAACCGAAGTCACCTTGACCCATCTCCACTTCCTCAACATTTTCACACGAGCACAAATGACCCAAACAACTGAGTTGTGTAACGTAAACATCATTTATTACATTTCTATTCTACCCCATCCTAACCACCAGGATAGTGGCTACTTTCAGAAGCTGACAGACTCTTCGGGACGGATCTGCACTGGCACGTTGAAGCAGACGATTAACTTGTCGTCCTGGTCATGTACCTCCCACTGAACCACCAAGCTCACCTGCATAGCATAACAAGTTTTGCACATTTAGACTTTTTTTTTTTCAAACTTGTTTTTAATTCTTTTTTTTTGACAAAACACAAATAAAGACAATGATTGCCAAACATTATTACAACAGTATCACTGACAAAACTGAACAAGATTCATGTACAATGGATCGAGCAAAACTCGTATACATGTATACGTCATATCTACCAGTCTGTTGTATGTTTTTAAACAACATAAAATCAACAAGAACCAGAAAAAAAAAAAAACACGAAAAAAGAATAAGAACGCGTATCTAATACAAGTAGACAAGACAGGCGCAAATTTTCGGCCAACTGGCCTTTGTCAAGCGTAAGATTACGAACAAACAAACAAACAAACACCAGACACAAAAATTAGGAGAAAAAGACTGAAACTTTCCTGCTGCTCCGTCCAGTGTGAGAAAAGGAATAAACTGAATAAAAACATAAAGTCATTTAATTTATACAATTTTAGATTTTTAGTTGTTTGCAGTTTAGACTTTCTTCAAGAGGGCATTCATTGCACTCAGACTGTTACATATGCGCTCGACCCATATCTACAGATGGTATCTGGTATATTGCTTGTGTCTGCGCAAAACCCTGTGCGCTGGAAATGTTTTGAAATGGTGAAAGGGGGTGGGTGGGGGGGGGGGGACCTAAAAACACTGGGTTGTCACTGCCAGAATGATGTAGATATTAAGATAGGCAGCAAACAGGTCAATTTTTACCTTGTGGGTTGGGTTTGAACTAATGTATATCACAAACACACCTGTAATACCACATTCAATTGTACAATTTAATTACACCTGTAATACCACATTCAATTGTACAATTTAATTTGTTTTTAGCATCCTGTATGTGTATGTGGGTGTGCATGTGCGCGTGTGAGTGCGCGTGTGTGCATGTACACATGCGCATCGTTTGTGAGTCTATGAATACTTGTATTCATTCGTAGTATTAGGTTCTTCGTTTTACTATGGCTCCTAATACTTAAGGAAGAAAGAAACAAAGCGATGAGAGAAAAGAGGAAATTTCTAGCACAAAATTTCCAGAAGGTGGGGGTACTATTTATACTGAAAGGGCTCCTGGCATCCCCACTGGGGACGCAAGTCTGTTGGCAATTTATTTTTTCATGACTTAAATCTTGGTGTGCACAATTAAACCTTCACTGATTAGAATACGGTCATCTATGTTTTGTATGTAACAGGTTGTTTGTATGTGAACAATACTTGTTTTATATGCAGGAAGTTGGTGGATAGGGTGAGGGAGTCAAAGGGTTAAGTTTTTGCAGTTGGCGGATAGGGTGCGGGAGTCAAAAAGGTTAACTGAAAAGGTGAAACGAAATGTCACCGAAGTTGCGCCTGTCTTGTTCTATTAAATACGTGTTCTGATTCTATTTCCATTTTTTTTTGGTACGTGTTTGCTTTGAACGCTGGTAGTCAGTCGCTTTGATTCAGATTCTAGCCTAGGGTCAACTTACGAGGGGGTATACAGGTTTGACGTAGACGGAGTTTTTGTAGGTGACGTCATTCCCCTTTGTGATGGGACACGTCATGTTTTTACACGCGTCACTGGGCACTGGGAAAGGCACTTTGTTGTTCAGAATAATTCCGTACACTTGCGTTTTCGCGCTGCTGATTGCTGCCTCTGTAAAAAAAAACCCCAAAGAACCAGATAAACATTTGGTAAGTCAATGAATGAATAAGAGGATTGTCTTCTCAAAATATCTCTATGCTTTGACTTATGTTACAGATACGTTAATACCACTGTGATCCAAAAAATGGTTAGTTCGGGAACCATTAACACCACTGTGATTTAAAAAAAAGATAAGTTCCAGAATCATTAATACCACTGTGATCTAAAAATGATTAGTTCCAAAACCATCAATACCACTGTGACCCCCCCCCCCCCAAAAAAAAAAGTTAGTTCCAGTATCATTAATACCATTGTGATCCAAAAAAATGATTACTTTCTAGATACATTAATACCACTGTGATAAAAAAATTATTAATACCACTGTGACCCCAAAAAATTATTGGTTCCAGATACATTTATACCACTGTGACCCCCCAAAAATGGTTAGTTCCAGAATCATTAATACCACTGTGATCCAAAAAATGGTTAGTTCCAGAATCATTAATACCACTGTGATCCCAAAAAATGATTGGTTCCAGATATATTAAGTTATTACTACTGTGACCCCCAAAATGGTTGATTCCAGAATCATTAATACCACTGTGATCCCCAAAATAATTAGTTCCAGAATCATTGATACCACTGTGACAACAAAAATGGTTAGTTCCAGAATCATTAATATCACTGTGATAAAAAAAGAAAAACAAACAAACAAAAAACCCCCATTGGTTCCAGATACATTAATACCGCTGTGATCCAAAACATTGTTAGTTCCAGAATCATTAATATCACTGTGACCCAAAAAATGATTAGTTCCAAAATGATAAATACTACCGAGATCCGATAATGGTTAGTTCCAGATACATTAATACCACTGTGATCCAAAAAATGATTAGTTCCAGAATCATTAATACTACTGTGATCCAAAAAAAATGGTTAGTTCTAGAATCATTAATACCACTGCGATACAAAAAATGGTAAGCTCCAGAGTCATTAATACCACTCTGATCCAAAAATGAGTAGTTCCGAAAGTACACCACACCTCACCACACAGGAGAAAAAAACGAACCCCTGGAAAGGAAAATTGAGTACACATATCGATGCACTGAAGTCATGGTGATCAGTAAAAAACATGAAATCCCCTCATGTAAAATAACAGCAAATGGCACAACCTTGACACAGGTTGATAAATTTAAATACCTGGGAACGATCATTTCATCAGACGGCAGATGCACATCAGAAATAGCCGGCAGAATCGGCCAAGCCAAAACAGCATTCAAGAAGATGAAAAGCATTCTTACCAACAAATGCCTATCAATTAACATCAGGAAGAGAGTTTTTGAATGTTATATAGAAGCAATACTGTTATACGGTTGCGAGGCGTGGACAGTCAACAAGCAAAGCCAGAACAAGATTGAGGCAGCCGAGATGTGGTTTCTCAGAAGAATGTTGCGAGTTCCATGGACAGCAAAGAAAACAAACGAGACAGTTTTGATGGAGGCAGACACAAGTAGATCACTCATAAGGAAGAAAAGGAAGACAAGCAACATTTATAGGCCATTTTATGAGGAAGGGGGATTTGGACCATCTGGTCACAACGAGAAAGCTGGAGGGAAAGAGAGCACCAGGTAGACCCGGGGAGAAAATGCTGGACGGACTTGCAGAGTGGCTGGGGACGAGGAGGGTGGGGGAGATGCTAGGCACAACTTCACTGGCTCCCTGTATCAAAGCGCATACAGTACAAACTAGACACCATGTGCTACAAAAGCCTCAATAACGCAGCCCCCGATTACCTGTCAAGCCTACTTGAGATCTATGTTCCCTCACGTACCCTCCGATCCTCTGACTTTTCGCTTTCCACGCACTAAGCTCAATACCTATGATCCACGAGCCTTCTCTGTTTCTGGTCCACTCTCCTGGAACAAACTTCCTCTCTCAGTCCGTCAGCAACCTACTTTTGTCTCCTTCAAGTCCGCTCTCAAAACTCACCTTTTCTCCTCCGCATAAAATCCTAACCCCCCTCTGCAGCCTGTCTCCGCTCGGAGGGAATCACATGGTTATAATATATAATTGTATATGCTATGCTCTCTATAATTTTCCATTGCTTTTATTCTTGCTTTTATTCTTTCTCCCCATTTTATAGCCATGCGTGTGTTGTGTGTGTGTATGTGTGTGTGTGTGTGTGCGTGCGTGTGTGTGCGTGCGTGCGTGCGTGCGTGCTTGCGTGTGTGTCTGCTTCAGCGCTTAGATTTGATTTTATCAAGATTTTGCGCTATATAAATATTGTAATTATTATTATTATTATAGATAGAGATAGATGGACGTCCATGATCGCCAACGCCATGCGGCAGGGCACCTGATGATGATGATGATCGATGCACTTGCGCACATAATCTAAGGGCATGCCCCAGGTGTTGACCACACAGTCTAATTTATCACCCGGGGATTTTAAAAATCAACCCTGATACAAATATGAATATAACTAAAACATGTATAAAAACGGGCCTAAATTTACTAAAACTGCTCATGCACATCATATTTCCTTAAGCCAAAAACGCACTTTGTTCATGTACCTAATCATCAATCCTAAGAGACAGTATGCGATGCTTTGTAAAACACTTAAGCTGAATGGACCAACAAGACAGAAAATGATCGGAAGAAATGACAGAAAGCAAAGGAGCAAGACAGAACAAAGAGATTGACAGAAAAGAAGACATTTCTAGCTCAGAACTTCCGGAACGTGGGGATACTATTTATACTGAAATAGCCCCCGGCCCGGCATCTCCACGGAGGAAACCACGATAAATACCAGTTCTACTCCAAAACGTGAACAGAACTCAACATGTAAAGGGAAATAACTGGGACACGATTACACGAGCAGATAATTGCATCCCCTCTTATTAATGTAAACATTATCAATTGTCGTTTAAGACTACTAAATTGATTGTCGAATACTTTACTAAATTCTACTTGACATTCACCTGTGATCTAGAGTCCATTTCTTTTTAAGCTTAAACTGATAAGAAGTGGATAAATTACTGCTGATATAACACAATGAAATTCTATACAATTATCTATATTACTTATATCCCCCCTTTTATCCAGTGGTAACATTTTAGTGTCCATTTTGCAGGAAATGAGCCTTTGTCAAATAGTGCACCGAAAAGGTTTAGAACAAATTCGACAACAGTATCATTTGGCTACTTACATAGTTCCCCAGTAAGATCATCTGGTCCAGCTGTTTTATGAGATTTCAATTTTCTGATAGCTAGCACCACCTCCGTTTTAGATAGGGACGAGCTTTACTTGCATCGTCATCTTCTGTTCCTGGCATCACATTCTGCTCGTCTCGGTCTATTTTTCCGTCCAATATTGTCTTAAAATGTTCAAACCACTTATCTATAGTTAGATAATCAGTTGGTTGGAGATTTTTGTACACGAAATTTGGTAGGAGATTATTAAATGAAATTTTCTTAAGTTTTTGCCTGAAAAAATTTCTGGTCTTTTATTGAAGCTAGTAGTTCTTCCAGCACTGCGTCGTTATACATTTTTCTTTTTCTTTTCAGACGTGTTTTATATTGTCATTTGAAAACAATACCTTTGTTTATCTTTAAATTTCAAGGATCGTTTGTGTCTTCTAAGCAAGGTCCTCACATTTTCCTTCATAACGTTCTGCACTGAACCATTTGGCTTTCTTTGTTTTCATTAATACATCTATTCATTTTCACTCTCTGCCTCAAAGTTCAATGCTTCACCCAGATCAGCGCTGGTTACATGCATAGCGTGTATCAATCTTGTGCGTGTACTTTCCGATGTCATATTGTCTCTGCATGTTTTATCGTAACTGGGCTGCCACTGCAGTTTTTCAGTACACACTATGCTGTGTTACAAGCTCAGTTTGCTCCCTTTCTTCAACTTGAACCAAACATTCAAGTGGCATATGATCAGATTCAATTCTGTCTTGTACACACATCTATCTAAACTGTTCAAAAGTCTGTAGAAAGTAACCCATAAACATTAACGCTCGAACCCGTCTCTGACATATAATCCATTTAAAATAATCATTCCTAATGTTTACAATATGTGTTAAGGACTAGATCTTAAGAATGTCTCATATAATCTTTCTGATAATCATTCCTAAAGAGCACCATTTATTTAAACAATGTTTAGAATATGTGAAAAGAGCTAGATCTTACGAATGTCTCATATAATCTTTCTGATAATCATTCCTAAAGAGCACCATTTATTTAAACAATGTTTACAATACGTGTTAAGGACTAGATCTTAAGAATGTCTCATAATCTTTCTGATAATCATTCCTAAAGAGCACCATTTATTTAAACAATGTTTACAATATGTGTTAAGGACTAGATCTTAAGAATGTCTCATATAATCTTTCTGATAATCATTCCTAAAGAGCACCATTTATTTAAACAATGTTTACAATATGTGAAAAGAGCTAGATCTTACGAATTTCTCATATAATCTTTCTGATAATTATTCCTAAAGAGCAGCATTTATTTAAACAATGTTTACAATACGTGTTAAGGACTAGATCTTAAGAATGTCTCATATAATCTTTCTGATAATCATTCCTAAAGAGCAGCACTTATTAAAACAATGCTTACAATATGTGTTAAGACTAGATCTTAAGATTAACTCAGATAATTTCTGTTTCAGTTTCTCAAGACAACGTCTCCGTCTCCGTGTTCAGGCAGAATTTCATATGCACTAACGTCACAGGTGCCATGTGTATGGTGATCATGGCACAGGCCATAAGCCTGCACATAAACCCATGAGCTGGTTATTCAGTTCTCTACAAAGTAATGTTTCTACATCTTCTAGTGATAATAAACAATCAGTAAGACATTCTTCCAAAGCAGAAATTTCTTTGTCACTATCAAAAGATACGCAGTAAGGAGAACCCTCTGGCTAAACATAATTATGTGCAAATAAAACAAAACATTTTTTTTTGAAATATCAAAAATACTTATCGATTATGAAAAGCACAAGCATTAGCTTGTTCAATCTCATGACATGTTTTAAAGGAAACTGGCTGCTTCTTTATCAAACAGACCAATCCCTTGATAGGAAAGCTTCAATGCTGGTTTACAACATAAAGTATAAATAACGAAAAACATCTGTATGACACTCAACTAAAACTGTTTCCCCCCAAAAAATCAAATTCACAAACATAAGAAACAAAACCCCTCAAAACTCTTTCAGTAATTTCAGAAAATAATCAACTGACATACCATGTCAGAAATGACTTTTATTCGGACATGGGTACACATCAGAACTTATATCATTACGACCACAGAAACGTCTGCCTTCCAAACTAAATCAGTTTTGTATTCTTGAGAAATTTTTGTTAAAATTGAGTTTTTATTATCACCACGACCGTAAATACCGCCTTTATTTTTTTTCTTCGTTAGCTGTTTGAAATTCACTAGCGTGGTTTTTGTGAACTAGCCTGGTCAAGGTCAATATTATTTTATTACTATTTTCTCTTAAAGTCCAGCCGACTGCGTACAATCATATCAGGACTAAAACCACCTCAAAACATACACAATATTTCAACAGGAAAAAAAAAAAAGGAAAAGAAAATTAAGTACACATATCAATGTATCTGCGCACATAATCTAAGGAGATGCCCCTGGCGTTGACCACTCCGTCCAATTTATCGCACATAGGGATTTAAAAAACATACCTGAACACAAATTTAAATATAATTAAGGACACTAAAACACATACAAAAAACGGGCCAAAATTACTTAAAATTGCCTCTGCATGTTTCATTTCCTTTCAGTTTGAGCCAAAAATGCGCTTAATACATGTACCCAATTACCAGTCCTAAGAGAAAGTACGTAAGACTTTATCAAACACATACATAACATGTGAATGAACCAGCAAGGTAGAAACTGAAAATTCATATAAAGAAATGCCAGAAAGCAAAGGAACAAGACAGAAACAAGGAGAGTGACAGAAAAGAGGACATTTCTAGCACAGAATTTCTCAGATCGAAAGGGCCAGCTGATGACCTATTTCATTTCAATATACTGGTTGAAGGCATTCAGACCAAACTTTTTCTCATCAATGAGGAGATAGTCAAATACTACAGCCACTCTCTTTCCCTCAGATCTTGCCTTTTTTTTTTTTTTTGATAAGGGGTTAACTTACGTCTTAGCTCACGCATCCTGCTGGAGAAATCTCCCTCAACAAAAAATATCATTCCCCTATAATTTCATCTTAGCTTTGAGAATGCGGATCCTGCCCTTATAAAAGGTACATCTCGGATGATAGGGAAGTTATATTTGGCACTTAACCTATGTACCCTATGAAAAGCCACTTCCCCTTCCACCCCGATCTTTTTTCAAATGATTTCTTGCACTGAATTTTCACAGTCCTCATTAGTCTCATTGTCTTTTCGTTTAAGTCCATAGAAAATGACATTCTGTCGTTTTGAACGCCCTTATAGATCATTACTTTTTTTCCTTCCAAAATTGATGATTCTGCCCATGAGCTCAGTTAACTTTTGCAAGTTCAGCGTTCTTGTTACGCAAGTCCTGTATCTCCTTTCTGAGCTTCCTCCAGCAGTGATTTAATTTGATCATTTGGGGAACTCACCTCATTTTTGACAATGTAACTTACAGTTCATAATCTTATCACTCTTCTGCATCTCCTGAAACATGGCTATGACGTCATCGGTGGTTGATTCCATGGTAGAAGACAGATGACCTTGAAGGTGTAATTTGACAATGATCCCCCCCCCTTTTTTTTTTCACCTTGTGACACTTCCTATTGATATAGTTGACGATGACCTGTACCCTCTCACCTTGTAAAACTTACTGATGGTGTAGCTGACAGTGACCTGTACCTTCTCACCTTGTAAAACTTACTGATGGTGTAGCTGACAGTGACCTGTACCCTCTCACCTTGTAAAACTTACTGATGGTGTAGCTGACAGTGACCTGTACCTCTCACCTTGTAAAACTTACTGATGGTGTAGCTGACAGTGACCTGTACCCTCTCACCTTGTAAAACTTACTGATGGTGTAGCTGACAGTGACCTGTACCCTCTCACCTTGTAAAACTTACTGATGGTGTAGCTGACAGTGACCTGTACCCTCTCACCTTGTAAAACTTACTGATGGTGTAGCTGACAGTGACTTCATGCCCCCCCCCCCCCCCTTCACCTTGTTAGACTTACTGATGGTGTGCAGTTGACAGTGACCCCCCCTACCCCTCACCTTGTGAGACTTACTGATGGTGTAGTTGATGGTGACCCCCCCCCCCCCCCACCTTGTGAGACTTACTGATGGTATAGTGGACATTCACACACACACACACACTCACCTTATGAGATTTACTGATGGTATGGTTGCATTGACACTCCCCCCCCCCCCCCCCCCGTCACCTTGCGAGTCTTACTGATGGTATAGTGGACACTGACCACCCTCCTTCACCTTGTGAGTCTTACTGATGGTATAGTGGACACTGACCACCCTCCTTCACCTTGTGAGTCTTACTGATGGTATAGTGGACACTGACCACCCTCCTTCACCTTGTGAGTCTTACTGATGGTATAGTGGACACTGACCACCCTCCTTCACCTTGTGAGTCTTACTGATGGTATAGTGGACACTGACCACCCTCCTTCACCTTGTGAGTCTTACTGATGGTATAGTTGACACTGACCAGCCTCCTTCACCTTGTGAGTCTTACTGATGGTATAGTTGACACTGACCACCCTCCTTCACCTTGTGAGACTTACTGGTGGTATAGTGGATATTCACCTCCCCCACCCCCACCCCCGATCTTCTGAGACTTACTGATAGTGTAGTTGATTGTGACCCCCCTCCCCCTTTACGGCTCACTATGAAACTCACCGGCAGTGTAGCTGACAGTCACGTTAATTGTTTTGTTCCTATGGAATTGACAGGGCTCTTCAGGACACGGAGTGATGTCCACTTGTTTGATGGTCCCGCTCACTGACCCTGTAGACAACACAATACAGCACAATATAACACTGTACGGAACAATACATCACAATGTTATAGAGTATAAGACAAATTACAGCACACTACATTACAGTACAGTGTAATAATAGTATGCACAACACAGCACGGTACAATGCAGTGAAGCACAATACAGTAGAGTACAATCAAATAAAGTAAAATACAATAAGCACAATTCTATACAGCAGGATACAACACGACACAGTAAAATACAATACAGCACAGAAAGACCAACCAGACAACACCGTCAGCTGCAGCAAGAAAAAACAAACAAACAAACAAACAAACAAACAAAACCCCCACAACATTTTATAATTTCTCAAGCTACGGACAGAAAATGGTGAATACCACTATCTACCCAGTGGTCTTTTTTAAAAAAAAATTTTTTTTTTAAGGATCATCGCACTTAGGGAGGTTACCTTTGTGCTCACCTTTATTTTCTGTCCTATTTTCTACGCCACCTTAATGGCCATAGAAGCTAGCACATTTTTTTTTACATACAATTCCATGATGATGAGGTCGATGAGGATGACACTCATGATGTTATGGAGTTCCATCTAGGATTGAGACTGCGTGACAGGGCTGTACTCCAGGCTTACTATCATAACCTATCCTGACGTCAACCAGGCCCGAGAGATGCAGACACTTGCGGTGCTGGTCAGAATATTTGAGCAACACTCTCAATGACGCATCCGTGAAGTGTCATGAGACTCGACTGTGTGGTCCCAGTCTTCCCAATGAGCCCATAGCACGCCCAACTCTGGCTAGGAGCGAGTTTGAGCCGAACAATCCCACAATGATATCATTTTTGAAGGGACCGACGGATAATCGAACCCACAACCTCCCAGACGGTAGTCCGTTGGGTTAACCACCACACCACGGCGACTGGTCTGTCCAGTGGTCTTGGTCCTAATGAGACTCTGCGCAAGTTACGATCAACTGTATGCCCCATGAACTGCAAACTCAAACTAACACCTTCACCATCCAAGAGGACCAGACAACTGAACACACATTCGTGACATTCAAATTGTCACCTCTATATGCATATCACTGTTATTGTTATTTTTGCCTAAAGTTGAAGCCACCTCTGTATCACTGTTATTGGTTTTTTGTTTTGTTTTGTTTTCTGCTTAAAGCCCAGCCGACTGTGTAGAGCCATATCAGGGCTATAACCATTTCAAAATATTCACAATACTTCAATAGGACAAAAAAAAAGAAGAAAAAAAAAGGAAATAAAATTAAGTACTCATATCAATACATTATACATTCACGCAAATAATCTAAAGAGATACCTGGTGTTGACCACTCCGTCCAATTTATCGCACAGGGATTTATAAACATACTTGAATACAAACCTAAACATAACTAAGGACACTAAAATATATAAAACCAGGCCTAAATTATTTTAAATTGCCTCCGCATATCTCACCTGCCTAGAGTCAAAAATGCCCATAATAATAATATAGAGTCTATGTGCCCAATTACCAATCCTAAGAGATAGTACATAGGCCACGACTTTATCGAACACATACAAGTGAATGGACCAGCAAGGCACAAAACGATAGGAAGAAATGACAGAAAGCAAATGAGGAAGAAAGAAACAAAGAGAGTGACGGAAAAGAGGAAATTTCCAGCACAGAACTTCCAGAAGGTGGGGATACCATTTATACTGAAAGAGCCCCTGGCATCCCCACAAGGTCACCTCTATATCAAGTGCGAGTACAGGAGACACGGTTGACTACAACTCCTCTGACCACGAGTTCCACGGCAAGCGGCCAGAACCAGAACCTCCCCCCTTCATGATTTTCAACTGCCGTGGAATCTTTAGCGTGCACAGCCAGAAGGCACGTTTGTCCGACTTGTTTTTCGTCCCCTTCCGAAGGGCTAGACGTCCAGTTCGATTTTCCGGTCAAACTGAGGAGAAAAGTCGAGACCTCTACAGGGAGCGAGCCCTGGAACCTCGAGTTTAGTTATGGGCAGGCGAACATCTGAACTATTCTGCCACTCTTCTCGCTAGGGTTAGCGTTCGGGTTAAATTAGCAGTTGTTCGTCCGTCGTGATCGATGATGACCAAGGATCATCACGTTTCATGTGTCCGGCTGTGACTGATGAGGCCGATTCGTGCGTGGAAGACTCGGCCGCAGATGAGACACATGTGTTCTGCTGGATTCTGGACTTGGGAGTTGGCTCGGGATTTACGCAACTCTCGTTTCTTTTGTGCTCCACTTATCCTGCTTTGCTCGTAGGAGGCGGCATCTTCGCCAACGCAGCTTCTCCATGATGAGCGGTCTTGTGTAAGGGCCTCCCATGTCTTGGTGTCGATACCGAAGTTTTTCAGGGGCGCTTTAAGCGTGTCCTTGAAGCGCAGCTTTGGCCTTCTTCGCAACGTATGCCGTGTGCTAGCTCACCATAGAGCAGTCTCTTCGGGAGACGCCTGTCTTGCACACGCACGATGTGTCCGGCCCATCTGAGTTGGGCTCTTCTGAGCAGGGTGTGAATGCTAGTCATTCCGGCCTGATCGAGGACATCTGTGTCAGGTATTCTATCCTTCCAGGTGATTTTCAGGAGCTGTCTGAGGCAGTTGATGTGGAATCGGTTGAGTTTCTTGGCGTGGCGCTCGTATACGGTCCATGTCTCACAGGCATACAGAAGGGTTGGCAGAACGGCTGCCTTGTATACCTTCAGCTTGGTGGACAGTTTGATACTTCTCCTGTCCCTTACCGATACCCTGAGGCGTCCGAAAGCTGAACTTGCTTTGGCAATGCGTGTGTCTACCTCAGTGTCTATGTTCACTGATCTTGAGATCGTGCTTCCGAGGTACGTAAAATTGTCCACAACTTTCGGGGTTTCTCCCTTGACAGTGATGCTTGGTTCCGAGTACCGCTGTTGTGGTACAGGCTGAAACATGACTTCGGTCTTCTTCGTACTGATGGTGAGTCCGAAGTTTCTGCAGGATGATGCGAATCGATCCATGCTCTGCTGCATTTTCACTTCAGTGGTGACGTTCAGAGCGCAGTCATCGGCGAACAGGAGGTCGCGGACCCAGTCTTTTTCAACCTTGGTCTTCGCCTGAAGCCTGAGGGCATTGAGGAGCCTTCCGTCTGTCCTGTATCTGAAGCCAATGCATGTGTCATGGTCGTCATAGAATGCGTCTGAGAGCATGGCCGTAAACATCATTCTAAACAGTGTTGGCGCCAGTACACAACCCTGCTTTACACCGTTCGTGACTGAGAAAGTCTCGGAGCAATCTCCGTTGTCCAACACACGTGCCTGCATGCCGTCATGAAATTGGCGTACCATATTGATGAACTTTGATGGGCATCCGAACTTCTCCATAATTCTCCATAGCTTTCAGCTGAAGGTATACAATTAGCAGTAATATTGTCAAAAACACAGGCACTGTCGAGGGAGAAACCCTGAAAGCTGTGGACAATTTTACGTACCTCGGAAGCACGATATCAAGATCAGTGAGCATAGACATTGAGGTAGACACACGCATTGCCAAAGCAAGTTCAGCTTTCGGACGCCTCAGGGTATCGGTATGGGACAGGAGAAGTATCAAACTGTCTACCAAGCTGAAGGTATACAATTAGCAGTAATGTTGTCAAAAACAGTGATATCCGGCCATGTGTTGTTCATACGCGAAATGCGCCGGAGCGAGATCTGGATCGACATGGATGGCTGTGTTGTGTGTGCACATACGTACGTACATACATACATACATACAAACTGACATTCGTACTGACATACATACATACATACATGATACAATCATACATACATACAAACATAGATACATACATATGTACGTACATACATACATGATACATGCATACACACATGCATACATACATATGTACGTACGTACTTATACATACGTACGTACGTACGCATATACATAATACAGATATATACATACACACATACGTACACACAGGTAGAAAGAAACTCTAGGGAGAGCTAGACAACAGAAGGTCTTCAGAGAAGTAACCCCCTTTAGACAAGTGTTTCGGCCCTGAATTCCTTACACTCTCGGGGGGCCGGGCCACATCCAGGTCATGACTCCTGGATGCCCTTCTGCTGTTGTCTATTTTTTTTTTTTTTTCCCACGCCGGGGATCGAACCTGGGCGATTCTGCGCTTCAGAACTGCGGTACGCGGTTTTACCAATGTGCTAACGGGGCACACATCATCTGTAGGGAATTTAATCCTTATGAAGTTCACTTTTTTCGTTCCTCCTTGCCCAGATCCAGCTTGAGCTCCTTTCTGCTGCCTCTGCCATCGCTTTAAGGGCTCTAGTCCTCTTCTTCCCAGAAATGGCGAGTTGTTTCATGAGATCATAAGCGGAGGTGCCCACAAACCCTCTTGCCCCGACCTCTATGGCGAAGATTTTGACCCGCAGACCTGCTTTCTTCAGGGTGCTGGCAAGACCGGCGTATTTTTCGGTCTTGTAGATATGTGCTTCTTCCATTCTGCTTTCGTATGGCACAGTGAGTTCTATCAGAATCACTTGTTTCGAGGAGTCAGAGTGGAGAGCGATGTCTGGTCTCATGCCTGTCTTGCTGATGACATCTGGGTAATTTCTCCACTCTGGGAGGTCTGCTGTACACTCCCAGTCGACTGCTCCATCCAGAAGACCCTTTGGCAATGTGCTGGTTGTCATAGCACTTTCGGGCCAGACCTGTTTCCCTCCTGCTTTGTAGAACGTTGTCATAGCAATTGGTGCGTTTGGGGTCATGGTTTTTTCGCTAACCACATCTGTGATCACTTTCAGAACTTGGTTGTGCCTCCATGTATACCTTCCTTGGGCTAGCGCTACTTTGCAAGAGCTTAGGACATGTTCCACTGTTTGTTTCTTCTGACAGAGCGGACATGCTGGGTCGTCTGCTTTCCCCCCATTTCACTAAGTTTGCATTCGAGGGGAGCAGGTCATATACAGATCTGAGGAGGAAGCTTATCCTTAGAGGAGCCATGTGCCACATATCGTTCCAGCTGAGACTTCTTTGGAGTGCACTGTCCCATGTTGTCCATTGCCCCTGTTGACCTTGCTGGACTGCCTTCTGCACTCTTTTGACATCTTCTTCTTCCTTCAACTCCTGTATGATCATGTCTCTTTTTTCCTTCCCTTTGGCTTTGGACCACCACTGCATTTTTGTTGCTCCCAGTCCCTGTCTGTTGGTTTGCGTGTGTCCAATTATTTCTTTGATGCTGAGGTTTCTCTTGGCATTGTTTACAGCCTCTTGGACTTTCCACTTTCTGCCAGTTCTCAGCTTTGGATGAACTGATCTCACGATATTGTCTTCCGATTCCTCCAGCATGCTCAACAGTCTTGCTTTTCCAACTTTGTATTCCTCCACTATGGATTTGTACGTACGTACTTATACATACGTACGTACGTACGCATATACATAATACAGATATATACATACACACATACGTACACACATACATTACTATCTATTTATCTATCTTTGTGTGTGTATGTGTATGTGATGTGTGTGTATGTGTGATGTGATGTGATGTGATGTGTGTTGTGTGTGTGTGTGTGTGTGTGTGTGTGTGTGTGTGTGTGGTGTGTGTATGGGTGTGTGTTTGTATGTAAGTATGAAGGAATGGTTTTAAGATTAATTGGATCGATCGTTGAACTCATGCATTATTGCATTATGTAACTACGTGACTTGCAACAGAGTATAATATAAAGTTTCTTCATATCCATCCTTATGTATGCCTAGGCATATATGTGTACGTGATGGAATACTCTCTTCACAATAACACTTAACAGTGTCTATTGAACTATGGCAAGGGAGGAGAGAGGGATGGGGATGTTTCATGTGTGGAGTTACGGCATTTGTCAAGATTTTTTTTTTGGTCTAAATATGTTTGCTTGTAAGCGTAAGCGCTCTGCCGTCGACGTTTCCTAAATTTACCACACTATCAATCTTGTTTACTTGACTGTGAATACTTAAAGCTGGATTGTGTAGTTGCTCTTGTAGTCTTCTGTTTATGAGTTGATCCGTCGAGACGTGTTTTTTTCCCTCCCCCTTTATCATAGATCTGTAATTGTCTTTGAAGTCGATACGAGAATTATGTACGTGTGATTGTGAGTCCAGTGTATGCATCTTTTCAAAGATCATCGCACTTAGGGAGCTTTCCTTTTTCTCGCTTTCTCCCCTGTCGTTTTTCTACGCCACCTTATTGGCCACAGCAGCTGGCACAGTTTTTACAATGAGATGATGATGATGATGACGATGAGGATGATCATCATGATGCTCTAGTTTTCCATCTAGGATTGAGAATGTGTGATAGGGCTGTACTCAACAGTTACTATCATAAGATGACATCAACCCGACTCCAGGTACAGACACCTGTGGTGCTAGAAAATTTGAGCAACACCCTCAGTGACGCACGCGTGTAGTGGATGAGACTTGACTGTGTGGTTCCAGTCTTCCCAATGTTTGAAGAAACATCTGGAAAGTAATGCTAGTTTCTTCTCTTTTGTTGTTGTTGTTGTTGTTGCTGTTGTTGTTGTTGTAATTTTATCTTTGTTGTCGTTTATGTACGCGTGGCATACGCCAGATGGCCGAAAATCTGCGACCATTTTATTATTTTAAATACGCGTCCCGATTTTTTTCTTCTGGTTTTTACTCGCTTGTACACCGGGATCACTTTTAGATTTTATTTTGCCTAGAAATAATTATTTGCAATTAGGCCTACTTATTTTCTCTATAAATCACTCACAAAAACAGATCTATAGTGACATTCTTCATTCAAACTCATTCGGGCCCACTGCGCATTTACATAGATCTATGCTCATTCAACTAGTGGAGTGCGGAGAACTTGAGCTAATATTACCGAAACTTTCAAAAACAAACGAAAAAAACGTTGACAAAACATCAAAACATGAAATAGAAAAATGTATTAGGAACCATAGCAAAGAGAAAAATAAGGAACCCATAGTAAAAATGATCAAGAAATGTTAACTGTAATGACAGCATGAATATTACTATTTATTAGGAACTATAGACATAGTAATAAGAAGTAGGCTATCTCAGATCCATAGTTTCCACGTACAGGGACAATGTTTCTACAATTTTTGTACATACCACAGTCTGTGAACTTGACATTGTCAGCGGTGACAGCGATAAAACTGCCCACAAGAACAACGGCAACGATCTTCCACATGGTCAACAGATGGTCAGTACTGTGGTCGTCTTCACCAGCTCACCGCTCACATACACATCTACACCTTGTCAGCACAAAAGACACCTTCACCTAAATAGCGGACACACTTTTAGGCCTATAGAAATTCAAACTCGTCTGATCTCATTTCAATAGGACAGGCGCATAGTTTTGTTTCGCGATTGGGATTGAGGGTGGATGAGATTAGATTCGCGCTTTAAAGTTTGTCGCTTTGGCAAATTTGAGGATATTTATGTATTTATGTATTCAT
This sequence comes from Monoplex corrugatus, assembly GCA_030674185.1. NCBI lineage: Eukaryota > Metazoa > Mollusca > Gastropoda > Littorinimorpha > Ranellidae > Monoplex > Monoplex corrugatus. Next base: position 18,174,558 of record CM060308.1, on the reverse strand, counting down.
TTTACGTGACCGTTCTTCTATCCAGCTGAAGCTCCCTCTTCATTTCATACACTGCTGTTTTCACAGATATGAAACAAAACCAACGATTCCCTAAAAACAAATAACTCTCCCCCCCTGTGAAAACAAAATGAGCTCTTCCAGTGATCAGGCGACAGCAGTCTGTCAGAAGATCGCTCGCTGATTAGTGCTTTTTACTAGTTAAAAGAAGGGGGAGGGGAAAAAGTGTGTGTGTGTGGGGGGGGGGGGGAGGAGTGATAAGCTGGGGAGTATTTGATAGATCTAAAGATTTATGGTATGTGTGTGTGGGGGGGGGGGAGGAGTGATAAGCTGGGGAGTATTTGATAGATCTAAAGATTTATGGTATGTGTGTGTGTGTGTGTGCGTGCGTGCGCGCGCCTGCGCTCGTCATTATAACGTGTGTGTGTGTGTATGTGTGTGTGTGGATGTGTGTGTGTGTGTGATATCTAATATTTTGCAATGTGTACACACATGAAGGGCACTGGTAGATCTGCATACATGTTGACATACGAAATCCAGGAGAAAAGAGACCCGATCCTTTACCCTTTACGAATCGAACCCTGGATCTTCTGATCGGAAAGCCGACGTTTATCCACTTGACAAAGAGAACTGTCGCTAAATAGCTATGTGTCTCTGAGAAACCAGAATCATACTGAAAGATGATAAAGACTAGACTACATGATCATGTAGCATTAGATGTATCATCGATGCATGGGCTGAGTGCAGTTTGACAAGTTATCGGGAGTTCCTTCCCTTCCCTACGGTACGCGACGGCTGTAGGCATGGACGCCATAGAGCGAACGTAAGCGCCGTCGGCATTGAAATACGCAGAAAAACTCAATGAAAAGGAGAAACATAGGTATCATTTGAAAATTCTGGATATAGATGGAGTTGATCCTTATGATATTCCAAAACAATCGTGGTCTGTCTATCCAGATAATCTCCCTGATATATCAGCGTCTTTAATTATTTTGTTTATGGGACCAGCGCCTACACAACCGACGAATTCAGGGCTTACAAAAGTCTGAAGGCATACCGGCTGTTCGTTTCCGGATGGGTCCTTGGCATTTGAACATACAGACCTGATGGATGTCAGAATGTGGT
>CM060308.1:18128436-18163436 GCA_030674185.1 Monoplex corrugatus | reverse complement strand
GCAGTAGGTGTAGTTTCAGTAGATGCAATTTGACACCAAGTTTTACAAACTAATTCAGTGCACACAATTTGATATAAAATCTTACAACATAATTTCATTCACATTTTAATAAAAAGCTTTACAGCACAATTGGATACATATATCTTTACCATGAAATCCAATACATACAATTTGATACAAAGCTTTACAATACAATTAAATGCACACAGTTTGATATAAAACTTTACAAAATAATTCAATGAACAATTTAATAAAAAGCTTTAGAAAACAATTTTATGCACAATTTCATACAAAGCTTTACAACACAATTCAATGCACAATTTGACATTATTATGTGCCGTCAACGCTTATATAAAATTTATTCCGAGTGCGGAAATATCATTTTGAGAAACTGAAAGTAAAACATAACCTGTTCCTATATATTGACCATTTGTGAAACAAAGAGTAAAACAGTGGAGGAAAATGTCTTGCACAACAGCAAACGTAAGTGGTGGTATGTATCTCTGTGAAAATAGTCTGTGGCCCATTATTTCCTTAGTGAGAAAATACTGGAATCCTTTATCTTCTTCTCTCCGTCACTGTCCTTGTCTCACTACCTTTAAGCCAAAAGTAGAAACTCACCTTTTTAGACACGCCTTCTGGGTTACTATTCCAGACCATTTCTGCTTTTCCAGTGTGTGTGTGTGTGTGTGTGTTGTGTGTGTGTCTGTGTGTGTGTGTGTGTGTGTGTGTGTGTGTATGTGTGTGTGTGTGTGTGTGAGTGTGTGTGTGTTTGTATGTATGTGTGTGTGTGTGTGGTGTGTGTGTGTGCGTGCGTGCGTGTGTGTGTGTGTGTGTGTTTGTGTATATATATGTGTGTGTGTGTGTGTGTGTGTGTGTGTGTGTGTGTGTGTGTGTGTGTGTTTATACAATTAAACTTTCTTGTGCATAGCTTCTTTTTTATATCGCCATGTAGATAGTCATACAGAGGTGTGCATGATGATGATGATGATGATGATGATATACACATAATCATATTTAAGATAACAATAATGACAAAGACAATGATGATGATGATGATGATGATGATACCAATACTACTATTAATATCACTACTTCTACTTACTACTTCTGCTATTACTGTTCTGTCAAATATCCTAAGTACTTCAAAACAGGATAGGTTCCAGATGCTATCGTGCGTAAAGCAAAAGCATGCAAATCTCTACCGCTATGATACAAGGAACGAACCATCAGACATACACACATGGTAAATGATTGGAATCAAATTAGATTTCATACCAAAGAAACGGATAAGCGGATACATAGACATAGCCAATGCATAAGCATACACACTCAAAAGCTCATGTACACATATACGCACGCGCGAGCACACACACACACACAGACATACACACACATACACACACACGCACGCACGCACGCTCAGATATCATCATCATCATCATCATCATCATCATCATCATCATCATCATCATCATCATCATCATCATCATCATCACTGTAGTATCCGATCCAATCCAACCCAATCCAATGCAATACAATGCAATGCAATACACACCACACCACACCACACCACACCACACCACACCACACCACACCACACCACACCACACCACACCACACCACACCACACCACACCACACCACACCACATCACCCCACACACCACACCATACCACATCACACCACACCACACCACACCACACCACACCACACCACACCACACCACACAACACAACAACGTAGCGCTAAAAGAATATTCATTTTAAGTTAATTTCATGTTTAGATGACCGAACGTTTAAACCCCACTGCATCACACACACTAGGCGACAGAAGACACACGGACACTGGGGATGAACTGGAGATTAAGCACTCTTCCTCTGTCCACCAAAACATGATGAAATAATAATAACTCGTCCACCAACCGAAGGTCAGCTAGGTCAAATGTCGAACAACAACTGGAACAAACATTAAGGGCAGATATGAGCTGACCGACCTCACAGACAGCATAACCGTCTTACTTAATGCTCCGATCATTTTGGTGGTGCCAGCGTGTTTCACAGGTCCTCTTCCACTGCCCCTTTTGCAAGACCCTGCCAGCGTATAGGGCCTTGCGCTGGTTAAGGCTTTTGGGCAGATGGTTGTTGGCGGATTTGGGTGTAGCGCGTATGGAACTGTCCGAGTGCGATTAATTTTTCTCGAAATGAAATTGACCTCACGCCTTCCCGCCAACAAAGAAAGAAAGAAAGAAAGAACCAACCAACCAACCAACCAACCAACCAACCGACCGACCGACCGACCGACCGACCGACCGACCGACCGACCGACCAACCAACCAACCAACCAACCAACCACCAACCGACCGACCGACCAACCAACCAACCAACCAACCAACCAACCAACCAACCAACCAAACCAGCTAACCAAGCAAGCAAGCAAGCAGCCAAGGAAGCAAGCAAGCAAGCAAGCAAGCAAGCAAGCAACAACGACGACGACAATAACAAAACCACACACACCAGAAAAATCTGGAACAACTGCAGCAGAGCTAAAGGACCTGATAAAATCAGGCGTGGCCATTCCAACTACTGTATCTGACGTATCTTCCAACCATCTGACTTATCTTATTCATGTGTCCTACTGTAGCAGCTACTGTATCCTTAATGAACGAACAGTTGTGGCCCGAATGCAACTAACTACGTGTCTTGGACCTGGGAGATTTTGGACTGTCTTGTGTGGTGTATGCTTGAGATCAGCTAGAAAAGACGAATGGAATGACAAACAAACAAACAAACAAACAAACAAACAAACAAACAAACAAACAAACAAACAAACAAACAAACAAACAAACAATTAAAACAAACAAACAAACAAACAAACAAACAAACAAACAAACAGAGACGAAGAAAGAAACAAACAAGCAAAAAAAGAAAAAAAAAGAAACACACACATACCACCACCATTACAAACAAACAAACAAACAAACAAACAAACAAACAAACAAACAAACAAACAAACAAACAAACAAACAAACAAACCACCACCACCACCATCACCACCATCACCACCACCACCACCACCACCACCACCACCACCACCACCAACGCCAACAACATCCCCAGCATCACAATGCATTGTGTTGTGTTTTCTTGAGTCGATATGTTGTGCTGTGTTGTTGTGTTGTACTATGTTGTGTTGTGTTGTGTTGTGTTGTGTGTTGTGTGTGTGTGTGTGTGTGTGTGTGTGTGTGTGTGTGTGTGTGTGTGTGTGTGTGTGTGTGTGTGTGTGTGTGTGTGTTGTGTGTGTGTGCGTGTGTGTGTGTGTTTCGTTTTGGTTTTCTTTTTTTGCTACATAAAAATTGTGTGCATTGAATTGTATTGCACACTTTTGTATCAAATTGTATACATCAAATCATGTTGTGAAGCTTTGCATCAAATTGTGTGAAATGATTTTATGCTATAAAGCTTTGTATCAAATTGTGTGAACTGAATTACTTTGCAAAGCTTTGTGTCAAATTGTGCATTGAATTATGTCGTCAAGCTTTGTGTCAAATTGTGTGTATTGAATTATGTTGTGTTGTATTCCAGATTTGTTCTATCTCTTTATGCTTTTCATAGAACTATAATTACCATTATCATTATTTGATCATCTCATCATCATCATCATCATCATCATCATCATCATCTCATCATCATCATCATCATCATCATCATCACTACTATTTGTAGTAGCAGTAATAGTAACAGTATTATTATTATTATCATTATGATGATATGATGATGATGTTGATGCTGCTGCTGCTGATGACATCATCATCATCGACATTATCAACAACATCATCGTCGTCATGATGATGATAATAATGATATTACTATTACTACTACTACTACTGATGACGACGACGATGATGATGATGATGATGATGATGATGATGATGATGACGACGACGACGACGATGACGATATTGACGATGATACAAATGTTTTCGTATAGCCCTATTTTCCAAGATCGTCGTGGACTCGAAGAAGGGGTTACGGACTGGGAGGCCTGCACACGTGTTGACCAGGGAGATTGGGAAAAATCTCCACCGTTTACCCACCAGGTGGAAGTGTGGGAAAAATCGCCACCATTTACCCACCAGGTGGAAGTGTGGGAAAAATCGCCACCGTTTACCCACCAGGTGGAAGTGTGGGAAAAATCGCCACCGTTTACCCACCAGGTGGAAGTGTGGGAAAAATCGCCACCGTTTACCCACCAGGTGGAAGTGTGGGAAAAATCGCCACCGTTTACCCACTAGGTGGAATTGTGGGAAAAATCGCCACCGTTTACCCACCAGGTGGAAGTGTGGGAAAAATCGCCAGTTTACCCACCATGTGGAAGTGTGGGAAAAATCAGCACTGTTTACCCACCAGGTGGAAGTGTGGGAAAAATCGCCATCGTTTACCCACCAGGTGGAAGTGTGGGAAAAACCACCACTGTTTACCCACCAGGTGGAAGTGTGGGAAAAATCGCCACCGTTTACCCACCAGGTGGAAGTGTGGGAAAAATCGCCAGTTTACCCACCATGTGGAAGTGTGGGAAAAATCAGCACTGTTTACCCACCAGGTGGAAGTGTGGGAAAAATCGCCATCGTTTACCCACCAGGTGGAAGTGTGGGAAAAAACCACCACTGTTTACCCACCAGGTGGAAGTGTGGGAAAAATCGCCACCGTTTACCCACCAGGTGGAAGTGTGGGAAAAATCGCCACCGTTTACTCACCAGGTGGAAGTGTGGGAAAAATCAGGACTGTTTACCCACCAGGTGGAAGTGTGGGAAAAACCACCACTGTTTACCCACCAGGTGGAAGTGTGGGAAAAATCGCCACTGTTTACCCACCAGGTGGAAGTGTGGGAAAAATCGCCACTGTTTACCCACCAGGTGGAAGTGTGGGAAAAATCGCCACCGTTTACTCACCAGGTGGAAGTGTGGGAAAAATCAGGACTGTTTACCCACCAGGTGGAAGTGTGGGAAAAAACCACCACTGTTTACCCACCAGGTGGAAGTGTGGGAAAAATCGCCAGTGTTTACCCACCAGGTGGAAGTGTGGGAAAAACCACCACTGTTTACCCACCAGGTGGAAGTGTGGGAAAAACCACCACTGTTTACCCACCAGGTGGAAGTGTATTGGCGGATTGAAGTCAGGACCTTCCCGTATGAAAGTCCGATGTTTACCCACTGACTGCCATGCTTCACTGTGTTGTGATGCGTTGTATTAAACTGTGTGTATTGAGGTGTGCGGAGTTGAGTTGGTTTGTAACGTGTAGTATTGTATTTACTGTCTTCATTTCTGTTTTTGTCATAGCGGATTTACCATGTGAAATAATAGTTGTGTGTGCGTGCGTGCGTGTGTCTGTGTGTGTGTGTGTGTGTGTGTGTGCGCGCGCGCATGTGTGTATGTGTATGTGTTTGTCTGTGTGAGAGAAAGAGAGAGAGAGAGAGAGGGAGAGAGAGGGAGAGAGAGGAGAGAGAGGGAGAGAGAGGGAGACAGAGGGAGAGAGAGAAAAAAGAGTGGGAGAGAACGAAAGAAAGAGAGAGAGAGGCAGAGACAGAGAGACAGAGAGAGAAAGAAGAGAGAGAGAGAGACAGAAGAGAGAGAGAGAGACAGAGAGAGAGATAGAGACAGAGAGAGACAGAGAGAGACAGAGACAGACACACGCACACAGACACAAACACATACAGAGAAGAGGCCGGAGTATGAAAAGAAAAATACGAAAATCACCAATAACACACACACACACACACACACAAACACACCACACACACACACACACACACACACACACACACACACACACACACACACACACACACACACACACACACACACACACATCACAAACAAACAAACAAACAAACACAAACACACACACAAACACACACACAAAACACACACACACACATACACACACACACACACACACACACACACACACACACACACAACACACACACACACACACACAACACACGCACACACACACACAACAACACACACACGCACACACACTCTCTCACAACACAACACACACAACATACACACACAACACACACACACACACACACACACACACACACACACACACACACAACACAACACACACACACACACACACAGAGACCCCAGCAGCACAGGACACAGAAAGTGTATCAAATAGTTTATTCCAGTAAAATGTCATTTGTGTGTAAATAGTATAATATATCGTGAAGGGAAGGATGCGTAGGCGCGAGGGGTGGAGCAAAGGGGGGAAAGCCAGCCACCGCCGCTGTACAGCGCCACCCCTAGCGCCTGACACACACCAAAAATGAAAAATAATAATAATAATAAAAAAAAAAAGGAAAAAACAATAGAGGTGCCAAAAAGTTGGAGAGAGAGAAGGTGACAGATCAACGGTATAGAGAAGTGTGCAAAGTGACCCAGGAGGAAAAGGAGAAGAAAAAACAGTTTATTGTACATAGCTATAGAACATTTGGCCACACTGCCATAGTCAGGAAATATTGTCGTCATTTCATTATGCATCGATCAGCATTCAACAGAGCTTCACAAGGGGGCTGAGGGCTGATGTGTGTGTTTGGGGGAGGGGGGAGGGGGGTGAAGAGGGGGGTGGGGGTGGGGGGCACTGCAGATGTTGGGATCGCTGTTGTTGTTGTTATTGTTGTTGTTTTTGTTGAGGTTAGGTGATATTCGGGTAACATGTTTCTCTTGTTATTATTGTTGAGAGGTTAGGTGGTATTCGGGTAACATGTTTCTCTTATTATTTGTTGAGAGGTTAGATGGTATTCGAGAAACAATATGTTCCTCTTGTTATTGCTGTTGAAACATTAGGCAGTATTCGAGAAACATATTCCTATTGTTGTTATAATTGAAAGATTGAATGGTTTTTCGCCAAACAACCTTTTCCTTTCGTTGTTGTTGAAAAATGAGGAAATGTCTGGGTAACAACTGTCTCTGTCCTCCTGATTTTTACCGAATAAAAGTAATGTGATATTTCCCTAGCGACATGCCTTTCTTGTTTTGCCAAATGGGAACACAAACAAAATGGTAGCACTCCCAGGTAAGTTACACGCTTATTTCTTGTTTTGTTATAAGTAAAATTTGCTTACAATTTTGTCCTGTTAAAAGTGATACTTTTTTTTGTTGAATGATATTATACAGAATGACAACTGTAATAATTTCAGTTACTTAGTTATTTAGGACCCAAAACGAGAAAACTACATTTATTGTTTATATCGTTACCCTCATTATCGTCATCATTATCATTATTATTATTATAAATGGTTCTTGTGTAACGTTATTATCATTAATCTTTTTTTCATAACGGTACTCTCCAAACTCAGATGGACTTACTGCACATTACACATAATAAAACATTTTCCTTTGTATCGCATTAAACTTAGTTTCCTATCAAGTGGATTTGTAACACATTCCAGTTTCATATCAAGTGGAATTCTCTTTTATGCATTTCTGTTCGTATCCAGTGGAATTCTGATAATTTTATTTTCGTATCAAACGTATTTTTTACACATTTCAGTTTCGTATCAAGGGGAATTATTGTACCTTTCAAGTACGTATCAAGCGGAATTCTTATATATTTTTCAATGACAAGCCAAACCTGAGATGTCTTTCCTGTCACATTGTCAGCATAATAGTAAAATCCCACCGTCAATGGTTGCTGACCCGAAAACACGAATAGTTTCAATTCATTTTCTAAATTCAACATTGAAGTTGGTTTTTCATTGTACGCGTCTTGATTGTCAGCTGCAAAATACACAGAGACTGCTGTTTCTAGTTTGGATCCCCCATAAAAAGCAACTGCTCACCCCCCCCCCCCGGACCCCCGTCATGACTCTTGCTGAATGCATTTATAACATTTTATTTTGCCTTTTAAGCTTCAGCCTGAACAAAGTTCATTTTCTTCAATTATTTCATTTCTTATAAAGTTTTTAGCATTTATTCCTACTTTGTCATCTTCTATCAAAAGTTATATTTCGTGTATTTTGTTATCTATACATACTATCTTTTATGACTTTTTATTATTTATTTTCATCTCTACGAATTAGATCTGCTTTTGTTTTCTTTGGTATTATTCTACGTATTTTTGCTATTCATCTTTTCCTTGCAGAACTGTTTGGTAAAACTACTCTTTGCTATGCTACGTTGCAAAACTCTTCAGTAAAAGCTGATTTTTTTTTACTGTGCTACCTTGTAAATCTTTTAGATAAAGTTGATTATTGGTTGCTCTCTTTTTTGTACTATCTTACAAATCTCTTAAGGTTCTCTTTTGCTGTAAATCTGTACATCTAAAAAAATTAAGTTTATGTTTACATTTCCTTTCCATTGCTATCTTGTGTCTTTTGGATTGTTTTGTCTCCTCAGATACTTTAGCTATGTACCTGTAACAGGAATGTATCTAGGAATAATGTAGCTTGCTAAAGTGACAGCTAGACATGTATCAGTAGCAAGACAAGTGAGAAGAAAAGTAAAGAGAAGAGTGGTGGAAGGGGTAGAGGGTTGACTACAAAATCACCCTTAAGTACATGGGGCTAAGTGTGGGATTAACGTGTGCTAAGCAAGAGTGCTGTGCTCAAGAAGAAATATGTACACAAGGTCATCATCATCAGTCGTTAGTTTAAACCCAACAAACAAATTCGCTTGCAGCAAAACGTTTCACTCACCACTTTCAACAAAAACAAACCAACAAACTCACAGTCCACCAAATATTCAAAAAAGTCTTTGCAAACCAACAGATTTTGAGCATGAAAAATAAACAATCAAAAGTCGTCGATGACATCGAAGCTGACAATTAATTAATCAATCGAAGAAAAGACAAGGAAAATTACAAAACAAGAAAAAGAATTTCAAGCACGCGTATTAAAACCAGAAATAATACACGCTACTCTTGTCCAGCCTTCTCTCACACTTGGATAAAACTGTTCCACATCTGCATTCATTATTCAGATGCAGTCAGACATGAAATTGAGTCAAATGCATCCAAAAAATTCATCAGAACATTTCCCCCATCTGTTACAGTGTAAAGAACACAGACATAAACACCAGTGGGATTTGAACTCCAGATCCTCAAGGGAGTTTCTCATGCTAGGAACATTCTTCGGGGGGGGGGAAGGGGATTACTGGGAAAGTTCAATCCCATTCTCATGACACAAGGGATAATGTGGGAACGTTAATCCCACTTTTATGTGCAAGGAATATTGTAGGAAGATGAAGTCCCATTCCCACGATACAAGGGACAGTTTGGGAATATGTATCTTATTCTCACAACATACAAGACAGTACGAGAGACAATGTCCCATTCTCACGGTGCTGGGGAATACAAGACTCATTCTCACGATAGAAGGGACACAAATGGACCATTAATCCAATTCTCAGGACTCAAAGGACTCTGGAGAGGAATATTTGTCTCTTTCTCAAAACATAAGGATGTTGTGGGAATATCACCCCTGTTCTCAAACCTCCATGGATATTGAACACACATCATTCTCTTTCCAAGAAACATGTGATACTGGGAACACACACTCTACCAATTTTCACCACACAGGGAATATTGTTGGAGCGTGAATCCCATTCCCACGGTCAGGGATAGTATGGGAACATACAACCCTGTTTTGTTGACACAAGAGACACTGGGGTGCACAAGATCCCATTCTCACAGGGAGTACTTAAAAGGGGAGGGGGGAGGGGCGGTGATAATCTAATCAACATGACATACAGGATACAAGGAAAACACTAGCTTCAAATAACTCAAAGGACACTGGACTAATACACATCCTGTTCTCATGATATAGGGGTTACGGGAGGAAATGTTGATCTCATTCTCACGATACAAGGGATATTGTTGGAACGTTAATCCATTGTCACGAGATGTGATACTAAGGAATGTTAATCCCACTGTCACGATATGTGATACTAAGGAATGTTAATCTCAATGTCACGATATGTGATACTAAGGAATGTTAATCCCATTGTCACGATATGTGATACTAAGGAATGTTAATCCCACTGTCACGAGATGTGATACTAAGGAATGTTAATCCCACTGTCACGAGATGTGATACTAAGGAATGTTAATCCCACTGTCACGAGATGTGATACTAAGGAATGTTAATCCCACTGTCACGAGATGTGATACTAAGGAATGTTAATCCCACTGTCACGATATAAGTGATACCAAGGAACGTTATTCCCATTCTCACGATGTACGTGATACTAAGGAATGTTAATCCCATTCTCATGATATAAGGAGGTTTTTGGGAACGTTAATTTTATTCTCACGATACACGGAATAAAATGGGAACGTTAATTCTACTTTCAAGAGAGGAAGAATATCGTGGGAACTTACTCTCCCATTTTCACGATTCAATGAAACAGGGGAACGTTAATTTTATTTTCACGACACGAGAGGAATTTCGTGTTAAACCAGGGGTGTCTACTCTATCCATATTTCACTTTCACTTCCGTTTTGTCAGAGTGTTTCTGTAAACATTAGCACAACGACGTCATGTGACGGCACGGGAAGTCACAACGACGTCATGTGACGGCACGGGAAGTCACAACGACGTCATGTGACGACACGGGAAGTCCAAAATAATCATGGCATATACCAAAAGCCTGAGCATGTACTATTCAATCTGGTAAGATGTTGAGATTTTATCTAACTTCTGATTATAAACTATTGTTTATTCGTCTAAGATAATAAACTTAAAAGAAATAACGATTAAATATCCTTGTGTCGATCTGTCACTGAATCATTCTTTGCAAGCACGTATTAATATACTTAAAAGAAATAACAAACGATTATTATTCTTGTATCGATCTGTTATTGAATCAGATTTACGTTAGACTGCGGTGATATATGTATATGTATACATATATCATATATATATTCCTGCAGGAAGCCGGTGGATAGGGTGAGGGAGTCAAAGGGTTAAGGTTTTGCAGTTGGTGCATGGGGTGCGGAAGTCAAAGGGTTAAAGCACCTGATTAGGACACGAAAAACTCCGGGTTCGAATCACGGATCTGACAGGGATTTTTCTACCAACACCCCTCCCCCCACTCTTACATACCTCCTCCCCCCCTACACTTTACATGGTGGTCTAGATCTAGATGCCAGTCTTTCAGAAAAGACGATACTCCAGAGATCCTGTGTGTAGAGCGTACAATTCACAGCTCGTTAAACATCCCACAACAAAGTTCTCCCTGGCAACATTCTGCATCAAAACCCACTTTCATAAGTAATACATGCAAATATGTATATATATATATATACATATATACTACACACACATACACATACATATACATACTATATATATATATAAAAGGTGGCGCTGTACTGCAGCGACGCACTCTCCCTAAAGAGTTCAGCCCGAATTTCATATGGCAAATCGATTGCCACACATATAACTATGGTGAACCTATCTCCAGATTTTTAGGACACTGTTGTCTACATACTTTAATAAAAGAAATCCATCTACGTAACTCAAAAGTCATATCCACATACATGTACCCAAGGGAACCTTACCAGACAAACATTCTCACCAGATGGGAACCTTACCAGATAAATATTCTCACCAGATGGGAACCTTACCAGATAAACATTCTCACCAGATGGGAACCTTATCAGATAAAAATGCTCACCAAACCAGTCTCTCCCCCCCTCCCCCACTACCACAGAGACGGCTTAGTGACACAATCACAGAAGGTCACAGATCCAAGTGGTCCCGATACAATCACGAAGAAACACTATGTCAAATCACGGTCCCTGTTCCAGAGAGCAATGAGAAACAAGAAATAATCACGAATGATCAAGCCATCCAGATAAATCCCCTTTTCTTAGTATCTTCAGACACTTGTTATGGAATTGTGACCTTAAAATCTAAATATTGTGACCTTAAAACTAAACAACCAAACTTACAGCGATTCTTTACATAAAGATGATTTTCATCTTTTTTTTTTTTTAACACAATGATGACGTTTTCAATGAATACCAATTCCAGGACCAAGAATTGTAAGAGCGAACCTGTAGAGCGAATCTTTACATAACGGCGTTTTTTTCACATAAGGATAAATAAAAACGCAATAGCGATTTTCTTCATAATGGAAGATTTTGTCTTTAACACAGTGATAAAAGTTTTCAATAAACGCTTAATGCACAACCAAGGAAATAGCGCTTATCTGAACGTTGTATGAAATTTTCAATAAAGACTTTATTGCAATACTCCTGAAAGAATAAAGGGATTACTAAGAATCTTTCCGACAAAAGTTTGAGGCTAAAGTTTGGTTAAATCCTGATAACAGCAAGCCAAGGAATACTTGTAGTTTTAAAAAGTCAGGTTGGGAAATAGTCAGTAGTACCAGGTAGGTATCTTATCACTTTGGGCTAGATCTGAATGATGACCAGTAGTCAGTAAAGATATACATCACACACACAGCTCAGCTATTTTCCCGAAGCAATTTGCTCTCTCTCTCTCTCTCATACACACACGCACACACACACACACACCACAGACACACACACACACGCGCGCGCACACACAGACACACAACACACACACATACACCTACATACGCACACAGACACACTGAGACACATACATGCATAAACACAACACACACACACACACACACACACACACACACACACACACACACACACACACACACAACACACACACACACACAACCGTCTAATATCACTTATAGTGAAAAGACGTTAAATCAAGGAATGAACGAACACACACACAGACACACAGACAGGCACACACACACACACACACAAACGCACGCACACATACATACATACATACACACACACACACACACACACACACACACACACACACACACACACACACACACACACACACCACACCGGGCTGGACCGCATTTGAGTGCCTTCCAGCTCCCAGGTTAAAACTTAGCGACAGTGATTTTGAGTCCCGCGTTTTTTCGGAGACCATTATAGAGTTTCGACTCTTACGATATATCAGGCAACCCATGCCCTTCTAACAATGGAGTCCCTCCTTTTAAAAATCCTTTCCCAGCCTACACACCCCCCCACACACCACACACACACACCACACACACCCACACACACCACACACACACACCACACACACACACACACACACAACACACACACACACACAAACACACACACACACACACACACACACACACACACACACACACACACACACACACACACACACACACCCTCGTGTCTATCCCAATCAAAACTCCGTCACAGAACCCAAAACAAGCGTGACTGCCCGCGTTCAAGCAAACAGGAACCATAAAAACAAACAAAAAAAACCCACGAAAAAAGAATAAGAACGCGTATTTAATACAACAAGACAAGACAGGCGCAAATTTTCGGCCAACTGGCCTTTGTCAAACGTAAATGTAGCACCACAAACGAACAAACACCAAATACAAAAATTGTATGTCTTTTTCTCCTAATTTTTGTGTTTGGTGTTTGTTCGTTTGTGACCTTACATTAAACGCTTGACAAAGGCCAGTTGGCCGAAAATTTGCGCCTGTCTTGTCTTGTATTAAATACGCGTTCTTATTCTTTTTTCGCGTTTTTTCTGGTTCCTGTCACAAAAGACAGACAGCGGAAGAGAAAGAGCGTTACATGTCGGACTGACGCAAGTAGGACACAAGAATGGAAGAAGTAGAACCAACGCCAAAAAGGAAGAAGACAGGAAAATAGATCGACCAATGGATAACACTCTCAATAATAAATATCACAGATGGCGCCTAAATCAAATGTAACCAACAGCAACTGATGCAATTAACCATGAGAATGTAACACTTGACCCTTTTTACTCCCTCACCATATCCACCAGCTTCTCGCGATTAAGCTGGTGGAAATTGGTGGATAGAATGAAAGCGTGGAAGGGTTGAGGAAACTAACACACAAGCATAATGTTAAAAACACATCAACTCAAACTATGTAACGTGAAAAACAAACAACAAACAAACAAACAAACAAAACAAAACAAACAAACAACAAACAAACAACAACAAAAAACACCCGTTAGAATGACATTATCTAATAAACGAGAAATTAACACCCGTTAGAGCGATATCACCTAACACACAAAGAACATAACACCGTTAGAACGATATCACCTAACACACAAAGAACATAACACCCGTTAGAACGATATCACCTACACACAAGAACATAACACCCGTTAGAACGATATTACCTAACACACAAAGAACATAACACCCGTTAGAACGATATTACCTAACACAAAAGAACATAACACCGTTAGAACGATATTGCTAAAACACAAAGAACATAACACCCGTTAGAACGATATTGCCTAACCACAAAGAAATAACACCCGTTAGAACGATATTGCCTAACCACAAGAACATAACACCGTTAGAACGATATTGCCTAACACACAAAGAACATAACACCGTTAGAACGATATTGCCTAACACACAAAGAACATAACACCCGTTAGAACGATATTGCCTAACACACAAAGAACATAACACCCGTTAGAACGATATTGCTAACACCGTTTCAGTGACATATCTAACACCCGTGAAAAGGACATCAACAGTGCTACTGCCTAACAGTTATTGGAGTTCCCTCAGTCGACAGTCCATAGGGACAGCAATATCCTTGTCCATGGGTGGACAGACTCGCTCGATGGAAAATACTTTCAGGTCCTAAATATGCTTCTGGTAGGTCCAACCGACAAAAGCATCTTCATCTTTATAAAAACAAACCAAACAAATAAAAATCGAGGTATTGTCCTAAACATACTACCAGTAAGCTAAAATGGCCAAAAAGTACCATCGTTTAAAAACAAAGCAAACAAATAGAAGTTGAGACGTGGTTGTCAACATACTTCCAGTAAGTTCTAATGGGCAAAAGCATCTTCGTTTTACTACACAAAACATACAAAAAAAAGTTGTTCTTTTCATAAAAAAAAACAACCCAAAAAACTCCTGAATATTCTGCCAGTCAATTGAACCTGGCAAAGGTATTCTTGTTGTTACGAATGAAACAAAACAAACATGATATCGTTTCTGCTATTTAAACCATAAAAACAAGCGTTCAGTTCGTCATGAACTCTTAATCATGGGATGCAATCGAGGCGACCCCAATTGACAAAGTTATCGTTCTTCTCAGTCTGAGTGCATCGTTAAAAGATAATACTTTATTCTCCCATTTCAACGTTCTCTTATGTTATCGTCGTGACCTTACAATTTTTTAAACCGATACATCCTTGTATTTTCTGTTATTTAAAGAATAATAATAACGCTGTCTACTTGTCTTAACAACTATTTTTTTTGTCTTACAATATAATCGCCATTATTATACTCTACTAAACAAATAATTAATCTCTCTCTCTCTTTCTCTCTCTTTCTCTCTCTCTCTCTATCTCTCTCTCTGTCTGTCTCAGCGCATCATCACGTTTTCGTTCTATTAGTTCACATTTTCTTCTCACCGTGCCTTAAGAAATCGTCATGATTATTTTCTTGTTCAATTTTCTTTCTCTTCTTTACCTTAAGATGAGCCATAACCAAATTATATTCCACCAATTCACCATTGAGTGTATGTTTTTAAGCAACTGACACACGAAAAGGATAAGTTACTGTAAGTCTTTTTACTGCTGCTTTTACACTGTGTTGCTATAGTGCATCTGTTTTCATCATAGCGTTATGGGTTGACGTGTCTTTGTTTTACGTGTGTCTGTCTTTGACTCTCTTGTCATTGAGAAACTCTTTGGGCTCTTATGAGGTGAGGCGCTATAGTGTACGTGAAGTCATTATTCATTATCAACCGACCATTTTGTATCATCACAGTTTGTTTTATGCTATCAGTTATGTTCTGTATATCCTTTGCTATAATCTTCATTTGTTTTGTTCTACTACAAATATTCAAACAGAATAAGGCCTCCATATCTGTTTGACATTCTTATCTTCTATACCCCACGCAGAAAGTTTCGTTGTTTTTCTGATTCCGGAGTGGTTTTTCTTCCATTTTCAAAAAAACAAACAAACAAATAAATCCATTGGCCAGCGCAGATTTCCTTACAAAGGGAGATAATTCCCTGTCCATATTACACATTCTGTATCAACGAGTTCCTCCAAGTCAGGTCTCAAGAGTTATCTTTTAGAACTGTAATGTCTCTCTCTCTCTCTCTCTCTCTCTCTCTCTCTCTCTCTCTCTCTCTCTCTCTCTCTCTCTCTCTGTATGTGTGTGTCTGTGTGTATGTGTGTTTTTTTTTTCAAACTTCAAACTTTTTTTTTTTCATTTCAAACTTCAAAACACGTTATTGCTCAAAGATAGCAGCTGTAGGTCTCACTGTACTCGTCTTACAACAAGTCCATTCTACTCTTATGTACAATGAACGAATGGTCAGGAAAACTGCTGGATAAGACGAGGAAACATGAAATGCCAAACAGATGTTCCCTGAAGAGAAACTGAACCTAACAGATACCAGCAACACTAAGTCAGTGAATAAACGATACTGTCCCTGAAGAAAGAATTCAACTTAATTACCATATGAATACAAGTATACATAACTCAGCTTAACCAACCTATGAACAAACGCAGACGACACAGGCCCAAGAACTCGGGACTATTTCACACCACCAAGCAAGGAAAGAACCAGAAGATAACTCACACCATCATCCCTTTCTCTTCTACCCACACCCCCCAATTCCGGGTGTCAAGGGGACATGGCCCTACATGCACACAACACAGACAGGTGCGAAAAAGGCAGGTGTACAAATCTTTGGAGAGCGCCAAGCACGTGCAACCAACGGGTTGTTGTAACAAATTCGATGTAAGAATAGTAAGTAGTAGGAGTCAGTCTATAAATGAACACAGAATATCTTCAGTACGGTGAATCACTGGACCTAACAGAAAAAGTGTTATTATCACCACGTCTGGACACCAGGATAAGCCACACAACAGGAGAACTGCACTGCAGGGAAATCCACACTATAATATACTGAGAAATTGAACAAATAGAAAAAAAGGGGGTGGGTGGGTGGGTGGGAATAAACTTCAGCCCCAGAAGAACAGCAAGCGTAATCGTCTACTTTAACCCTTTGACTCCCGCACCTTGTCCACTAGCATTCTGCATTGTTAACCATGCTAGCACAGCAAACACTTAACCCTTTGTTTCCCTTACCCTGGGAATCAAAGGGTTAAGTTTAAGCAGTTGGTGGATAGGGTGCGGGAGTCAAAGGATTGATTGGAAGGGGCCGGAGTACATTCCCCTTGGCATTTTTTAAAATTATCCCCTCCCTCCTCTCCTTGGCAGTCATTTCTGTTTCTTTTCTTTTACTGAAGAATACGAACGATACTGAAAAAACACTTTTTTGGTGGGAACATCGGGAAATCTATATAAGCACATTTGAGACAAGCCAACACACTGACATTATACAGGCAATGCTACGTAGTGACAGACATTATCACTGAGACAATATTGTTATTGATATTTTTGTTTGAGCCCCAGCCGACTACGTAGAGCCTATTCTGGACCGGAATCGTTTCAAAACATACACAATACTGCAACAGGAAAAAAAAAAAAAAAAAAGAAAAGAGAATTAAATAACAGTATCAATGCACTCGCGCACATAATCTAAAGAGATGCCCCTCGCGTTGAACATTCCGTCCAAATTTATCGCACAGGAGATTTAACAAAACTACGAATTTGAATACAACTAAGGACACAAAAACATATAAAAACGGGGCCTAATTTACCTAAATTTGACACTACTACACGAAATTACAACCAGACGTATAGATAACATGACACAGAGAAGTCAAAGTGATGGAAAACTGCACGCTGACTGGTCGATAATACAATATCGACAAAATCGCACCAGAAAAATCGCAACAACATTGGAGGGATGCGAGACTACCCAGGGACATACAAACACTCCTTAAAAATTCTACACGGAAACATCCTGCAGTAGAGAAAGAGAAGGGAATCAAACACACAAGGAAAATACATTCTGTTATACTGACCAACGATTTGCATAATTAAATTCACGTCTTTTGACTTGAGGATGCAGGAAGGATGAAGAGGTGTGTACTATGTATGACTCGCTATAAACCAGCAGTGTGTGTGTCAATTGTCCACAGTCAAAACAGCCGTCTATTCCACAATGACAAAACATCTGACGATGACAACAGCAACCAAGCCACTGTCTGTCTTCGTTTATATCATTGTGACCTTGAAATCGTACGTATCCTGTACAATTAGTGTTATGTTCGCCAGGTTGAAAACCGAGTGTATCAGGTCCAAAACAAACAGCTGAAAAATCTCCTCTTACACACCTGCATCAAGGCACACTCTCACACACAGCAATCATAGATTGATCTAAAGTATTCTTCTGATCACCAAGACACAGAACAACCTTTAATAAACATCCCTTATTGCTAGACAGCAGAAGCCTGAGGATTAGAAACTTGACCTGAAGGATTCTATCTGAAAACATTCTAAACGTGTCAAAACCATTGATTAAATGTACACCGCCTCTTTGATACATAGCAGAGAAGCAAACCAAACTGTAATTCAGATCAGCTGATAACAATAAGACTTTTTTGTTCGTGGTTTTCAATACTGAAGCAGTCTTATTAGGAAATTCTCCAATGTTATCTAAGTTTCGTGACGTAGCTTTGCCAAGCCGTACTGCTGAATGCATTTGTTTAAATCAAGATCTTCAGAAACTCATCAAAACAAGTCAAACTGTTAAAATTTAATGGTTACTACCTGGCAGAAAGAAAAAAAAAATGACACACACCACACGTCTGTGTCTCTAACAACAAACAAACAAACAAACAAACAAACAAACAAACAAACAAACAAACAAACAAACAAACAAATAACCCTTACAAAATTAGCTACAAATCAATAAGCCAGTAGATGCAGCATTTTTAACATCTTGTCCAGCTGAAAGAAGAATGACTCAAAACGGTTGGTGGATTACAAAACACAACATTCACTTCATCTACTTCTCTCGTACGTTTCTGTGTCTGACACAGTACCCATTTCCTGACAGAATATCAATATCTCACCTTGGCATACCAAGACATTTCAAATTCATCAGAAGAAGCCGGTTCTTCTAGGACGTACATTCTACGTCCATTACATAGCTTTCCCCTAAATCTTTTGCAGTTTCAGTTTCTCAAGGTACGTTCTCCACGTTCGAAATCAATTCGTAAGAGCTGAAGCCACTGATGGCATGTGATGGGACGTTACTCAAGAAAATATATGCCGACATGCTGATTAATTAAGTAATAACAAGCCTTTTCCCCCCAAGTCGTTATGTTATTTACACATCTCTGTCTGAGTATGGTTTGACTGCTAAAATACTTAACAAAGCTTTCTCCCACTGGTTCTCCTGTCCTGCAATACTACAGTCAATCCGCTAAACCTTTCGGACACTGTAAGGAAGCACGCTAATAAACAAACTAACAGGAGCAATCTAAATGTAAAGATTTGTGCGGTCCAACAAGCTGCAAGGAAGACGCAATTGGAGCTTGTCGATGGTATGCAAATGACCCTTTTGTGCAACCAATGAAACCAAGCAACACATCCAGTGACCTATTTCTCCGCTGACGTTATGCAAATGACCTATTTATGAAGCCAATGAAACCAAGCAAAACATCATGCAATGGCAGAAGTCTTTACAAATACTTGTACTATGGAATGACTCAAAACTTTTTCAAAAGCCATAGAGATACAAGTCCACCATTAATTACTTTGATTTATGCGGGAATTAAAGACAAAAATGAGGAAATTTGAGAAAATGTTAACCCTTTCACTCCCTCATTCTATCCACTAGAATCATGTGAGAAACTGGTGCACATTGTGAGGGAATGCAACCATTACCAGACATACAGACACAACCTCATAGTATAAGAAATGCATTCTACACAAGCAGTAGCCAAGAGTATTACGAATGTATTCTAACACACAGTTTAATGAGCTGTAGATTGTGCGTACTGATCTTGTAAACAATTTGATGACAAAACGTTAAATGCCTCCAACATTGCTTTCCTTTAGTAGAACTATAAGCGAAAAATGAAAGCAGTGTAAGTCAGGAGATGCTGTTGAGGAAACGATCAAAATGATAATTACAATTATGATCAATGTGATATTCAAATTATGCTAAGACATCCATTACAATTATGATCAAAACTATAATAATTATTATTATAATCAAAACGATAGTCATAACTATGATTAAAACAACAATTATGCTTATGATCCAAAAGATTATTATAATTATGATCAACATGATAATTATAATTATGGGAAACACTGTTACAATATCATTATGTTTGGAACAGACTTTAAGACTCCAGGCATCCTGGACAATTGGCCACACACATATGTGAGAAATCAGAGACAAGGACACAGAACCAAGCATCAAAATAAATAAAATACAGGGAAAAATAAATGAATCAATAACAAATAATTACTAATAAAGAAGTTACACGAAAGTAACATAACCCTCAGAATAAACTTTGCTAAAACCTCTCTCCTTCCCAACCTCCCTCCCTCACACACACACTCTTACACACAGATACTCATCACGCGCGCTTATAATAATTATAAGCTTAGCCTCCATGACGTACAAATTTATAGTGCGGGGGGGGGGGGGGTGAACTTCAAAGGGACACCACTACGACAATTTGACTTTTACTTTCAAACAGAGTTATCGTTATGGTGACATGCACAGTCTATCCTGAGAGTGCTGGAGCCATATTTTGCATCGATTTTTTGATGTAAACACTGAAGCTCCAGTCTGGAACCAGTTTATTCATCAACAGTTTTTAGGGTTATCATACGGGTTCCGATTAGGGAGGGAATGCGGGTGGTGTTTAGCGGTGCAAGTCTTTTTTTTTCTTTCATCGTTTCTTCATTTCTTCATTAATTTTCTTTCTCTCAGGTTGATTTATGTCTTGTGGTTTGGTTTGCTGGGAATCGGGGGGTAAGATCAAGGGAGAAGAGATGGGGGGGGGGAGGGGGAGAGGAGGATGGGGAGGGGGAGGGGGAGGAGAGGAGGAGGAGGGGGCTGTGAATGATCGAAAAAGATCTGATTACAAAGCGATAAAAGATCAATAAACCTGACTTGAAGATAAGTGATACATTTTGAAATGAAACTTATTGCAATTAGAATTTCAGTTTAAAAAAAAAAAAAAAAAAAAAAGCAATAGCTTATACACACAGATTACGGGTTTCAGTAACACCTTCAGTTTTTTTTTTACCAAGCTGTGTAAGACATCAAAGACAAACTGAACAGGCGATGTTTTGTAGCCTATCAAAGAAATATCAATTTATCTCTATTTTTCACCAAAAAGCACTGATCAGAGGTTTATTCTATGCTTCCCAGAAAATTCTGTCAGTAATTTTGGTGGACTCAGTAATTGAACATCAGTCGATCTCATCATAAGCAGAACTGTGGTTAATCATTTTTCTTTCAAAGTTATCCGTTTTCCTATTCAACCGTTTGTATCCATTTGTCAGTCAGTCAGACTGTCTGTCTGTTGGTGTCTGTCTGTGTGTGTGTGTGTCTTTTACCTATCTGTCTTACATGATAAGTCTGTGACTCCATCTATCTATCTATCTACATGTATCTATCTATATATCTATCTATCTATCTATCTATCTATCTATCTATCTATCTGTCTGTCTGTCTGTCTATCTGTCTATCTGTCTATCTATTCGCTCATCTACATACTTACCTACCTACATACCTACCTACCTACCTACCTAAATTCCTTCATCTGTCATCAGGAGGTTGATATTTACGGACATTCTGATTTTGTCC
Organism: Monoplex corrugatus; assembly: GCA_030674185.1. Lineage (NCBI taxonomy): Eukaryota > Metazoa > Mollusca > Gastropoda > Littorinimorpha > Ranellidae > Monoplex > Monoplex corrugatus. The sequence continues at coordinate 18,141,553 of CM060308.1, read as the reverse complement.
CATCAAACGGCTAACATGTACTAATGAAAAAAAACCCCAAAGGACTTCGTTGTAACGGGTCAGAAGCCAAAACATCGTGTTGGTAGGACAGGGTGTGAGAGTTCAAATCCAATACATATACACTTAGTATTAAAAAAAAAAAAAAGCAAAAAAAAAAGCTTGGCCCTGCTGACAACAGCATGAACATTCTATTAGCTCGCAAATGTACCCACGCATATAAGGACACACCAGCGAGACAGACAGACAGACAGACAGACAGACAGACAGACAGACAGACAGACAGACGCTACACATACACGTACTCCAACCTACCAACCCCCCCCCCCCCGAAATAACAAGCAAACAAATCCACACACAGCAGACACACAGACCACTGTACTAGTCCACATCCAAGTATTGCGCATCGCACCACTATTTCAAAATATGTGGCACATGGCCGCTAACACACACCCTGCAAATACTCGCAGAAAAAATAACAATTATGTGTGTAGTGTTGATATAGAAAACCGAAACAACAAGGATAACAACAACAACAACAACAACAACAACACTACTACTACTACTACTATTACTACTACTACTACTACTACTACTAATACTACTAATGATAATAACAACAACAATAATAACAGTACAACTATGCAAACAGGTAGTCAAGCCATGGTAACAATCTCTTTTTTCTGACGTCTCTAGCAGTCAGCCCACACAGATAAAGAGATCTGTATGACCTTCTTTTTCTGCTAGACGGTATCAACAATTTCTGTGGTCACAGCATACTGTCTGCCTCTATTTCTGAGGTTTGAGTCCAGATATGACTTGCTCGGACCCTCAGCACCACAGCCAGACCAGCACAGGTGATCTACCCTAACCATGACATACATAGACCCTCAAACATCAGAACTGGGTACACATTCACGATCCACCCTCAGCATGACATGTATAGACCCTCGAATATCAGAACTGGATACAAATACGTGATCTACCTCAACATGACATACATAGACCCTCAACATCAGAACTGGGCAACACACACATGATCTACCATCAACATGACATACGTAGACCCTCAACATCAGAACTGAGTACACATGCACGTTCTACCTTCAACATGACACACACAGACCTCAACATCAGAACTGGTATACATATATGATCCATCCTCAACATAGCATACATAGACCCTCAACATCAGAACCGTGTACGCACACATGATCCACCCTCAATATAACATACATGGACCCTCAACATCAGAACTGGTATATATATGTGATCCACCCTCAATAGACATACATAGACCCTCAACATCAGAACTGGGTACACATACGTGATCCACCCTCAATATATCATACATAGATCCTCAACATTATACAGCTAATGCACATACACAGACTCTAGCCTCAACACGTTATGCATGGACATTCAACATAACACAACTGGCTACACATGCATGACCTACCCTAAATATGACATACACAGACCTCAACACCACACAGCTAGCTACATTACCATGTTATGCATGGACCCTCAACACCACACAGCTAGCTACATTACCACGTTATGCATGTGGACCCTCAACACCACACAGCTAGTACATTACATGTTATGCATGTGGACCTCAACACCACACAGCTAGGTACATTACATGTAGCATGTGGACCCTCAACACCACACAGCTAGGTACATTACCATGTTGTGCATGCGGACCCTCAACACCACACAGCTAGTACATCATTTATGATGTGACCTACACCAACATCTGGCATACCATGTTATGCATGTGGACCATCAACACCACACAGCTAGGTACATTACATGTTATGCATGTGGACACTCAACATCACAACTGAGTACACATACATGACCCACCCTCAACATGTCAACCAGAGACCCTCAACATCACAACTGGGTACACGCACACAACCTACCCTCAAGATAACATATACCCTCACCATAAACAACTGGCTACACACTGACCTACATAATCTACCCTGCACTTCCATTGCCCAGGACAGTCTAGTGATGAAACGGAGGGAGTGGTAACCAACAGCAATGGTACTCAGTACTTCAAGTTTGTATGCTAAAAGGCCTGGTGCTTCTTAGTTTGCTCATACAATTCTTTCGTAAATGAATGTGACTTTCATGCACTTCATGTTGAAAGACGCACACAGAGAGTGAGATGCAAGTGAGCACACACACACACACACACACACACACACACACACACACACACACACACACACACACACACACACACACACACACACACACACACAACACAACACACACACACACACGAGACACACACACACACACAGACACACACACACACACATGCACACACAAACACAAAACAAAAAATCACACCACACACACGCACAAACAAACGCACACACAAGAACACAAAACAACAAACCACACACACACCACAAACAACGCACACACACACAACACAACACACACAACACACACACACACACTTCTCTCATTTCCACACTACTCACCATCACTCCACAACACACACACACACACACACACGCACAACTCACTCCCTCACCCCCTAACCCTCTCACCCCACCAAACCCATAATCCCCTCCCCCCTCCCCACAAAAACACATCCTCACTGAAACCAGTCTGAATTTGTCACGATGTTTAAAAAGCGACCCAAAAAAGCAAACAAACAAACAAAAACAAGAAAAAACAGAGCAAAAAAAGAGCAGTCACAGAATATTCCAGAAATGTCAATGAGCTGGCATCATACGGACAACTGCAGGTGACGAAGAGGAAGAATTATCCTAGCATAACACTCACATAGCACGCTGAATTGTCAATGAGAAGACAAAAAAAAAAGAAAAAAAAAAGAAAAGAAAAAAAAAAAAAACAAAACAAAACAAAACAAAACAAAAAACAACAACTCCACAAGTTATGGATAAAACGACATTCAGAGAAATTTGCATCATAAGTATGTACACAATACATAGCATAGACTTGTTTTGCATAAAGGTCGTATAGCTTAGCAGAACCTCCGCAGAAGTGTTCAGATTTAAAAACACGAAAAAACCCAAGTCAAAACAAAATAAAATAAAAACAGAAACCCATACACACATTAATAGAGCTTCCACGCACACATAGATACATCTACACCTAAGAATTCAGATTAAAAAAAAAACACCTCGCATACACACACATGCATACTTATCCAAGTATTTAAAACTAGTTAGCAAAATTCACGCAGCACACGCATGTTTATGCATACATAAAGTATTAAGATTTTAACAAAGTTATAAAAAAAAAACTGCACACGTATGTATACTTATGCATACAACTTTGTATTCAGGTGAAAAAGGGAGAAGGGGAAGAGAGAGAGAGAGAGAGAGAGAGAGAGAGAGAGAGAGAGAGAGAGAGAGAGACAGACAGACAGACAGACAGAGACAGACAGACAGACAGACAGAGAGAGGGAGAGAACCATGTACACATACATATTTAACGCATCTACCAATGTATTTAGAATTTAAAAAAAAAAAAATCCGCACACACAGACACTACTTATGCATACCTCAAATTATTTGGATAGAGAAAAAAACAAACAAACAAAAAAACAACACTGGCACAAAAACAAAAACTGGCACACACACACACACACAGAGGCTCACACGCTATTCATATTCAGTGGGGGCAAAACGTTTCAACTGGATTTTGATCAATACCAATGGACAACACACTACAGGACTATGGAATGCACGGACGCATAAAAGTGGAGCTTGGTTAGTTAGTTAAGTAAAGGAATGTGCATTGAAATGCCACAAACAAGTACACAAAAGTGCTCACAGTGCAATTCACTCTCATACATCTTGTTTACATAGGCCTTCGCATGAGTCGTCGTAAATGAGCGAGTGGGTGAGTGTTTTAGAGAGAGAGAGAGAGAGAGAGAGAGAGAGAGAGAGAGAGAGAGAGAGAGAGAGGTGTGTGTGTGTGTGTGTGTTTGTTTGTTCGTTTGTGTGTGTGTGTGTGTGTGTGTGTGTGTGTGTGTGTGTGTGTGTGTGTTGTGTGTGTGTGTGTGTGTGTGTGTGTGTGTGTAGTGGTCATCGATTTAATGTCTATTCACTTACGTGATTTTAGACAATGTGTACACGTGTGTGTGTGTGTGTGTGTTGTTGTGTTGATGTGTGTGTGTGTGTGTGGTGTGTGTGTGTGTGTGTGTGTGTGTGTGTGTTGTGTGTGTGTGTGTGTGTGTGTGTGCGCGCATTTAAAGACAAATATGCATTTTTGCATGGTTATTTGTTTGAATGGTTTTTGTTTTTTATATGAAGAAGCCATACTACAGTTATTTCAAGTATCCTGTTTCTTGTTTTGTTTGCTTGTTCGTTTTGTCAACAAATACCAGTTTAGCCATCTTATGCAGTTACAACGACCATCTTTCTACGACAGTTCACAAGTACAACGTAATTCCAGACTTAAGCGGACCAAGTTATCGCACACGTTTTCCGTTTGACAGAATCCATACACATATCAAACTTTGTTTTGCAATATCTTTGCTCTGAAACACGCTGGATTTATGACAGAATTCTCTACTGTCAAACCTTTGGATTGTCTTGTTAACTTCATCTGTAGTAAATCTGTGATACTCGCTCAACCCTCTTCCCTCCGTTTTGAGCACAAGATATCAACCAACCTCCTCCAGCATTTCAGTGTAACTTATTCCGTGTCTTCTGGCTTTCATTCATCTCTTGTGTTGTCTGAATAGTTAGGTGGGGGGAGGGGGGGGGGTGATGAATGTCTAAGGATATGACTCAATGAAGGTTTTACACTGCTGTGTCTTACTACAACATGTGATCGCTGTTTTCTGAGTGCTTCGGTTAAAACAATTGTCAGCATTTGAATTGCAAAGTTGCACAAGTCCACATAGCTCGTACCTCGTCCACACAAACATACACATGTTTTTTTTTAATCCAAAATCAACCAATCAATTAATACAGAAAGACGGGAAAATGTTCAAAATTTTGCATCCTGGAAAAAGCCCATTCGTAAGGAAAGATGGGAGAGAAAAAAAAGCAGAAACAGTTTGTTCCAGTTCATTGTCTTGTTCCCACAGTGACCAGGTCAAGGTTACCCACACCCGCTGACAAGGAGACGTGAGTTCGTATTGCCATTCATTGTCTTCTCTCATCATTGTGTACACACACGTTCTCACTAACACCGCAACAGCAACAGTTATAGCCCAGCCTGTGATTCTAAACACGACATTCATTGCCTTCATCGTTCATCACCGTCGTCCTTTCCTTGGCTTCATCACTTTTCATCGATATTGTAAGTAACGGTCACATCCTGGGCTTCTTGAACACTATAAACAATGGTGATATTCCAGGCTTTAGTTCCCACGGATGTGACGTGGATCAGGCCCTCACAGCCCACAATCCTTTGCTCTTCCTGTATAGGATGTCAGCGACTTCCTGTGGTCACAGCATTCTGTGCTGCCTCGATGTCTGACGTCTGAGTCACAACATAACACACACGTAGCCTCAACATCACAATGGGGTAGGATACCCTGAACATCACAACGGGTGTACAAATACACGTACCCTGAAAAGGAGAATGAATGCAAACGTCTGGCGTTTAGATAATGTCCTGAAAGAAGAAAAGTGACGCAACACATTGTTTACAAACACCTGCTCTTCCCTCCCCCCTTCACCACAACCACACACACACACACACACACACACACACACACGCAAGTACACAGGCAGCAGGGAACAAACACTGAAGGAAGAAAAGATGAGAATCCCGTAAAATACGCAGTGTGGTGAATCAGCCAATACAAATCACAGTGCAGCTGTTATAGGACAAAACACAAAAGTGTCACCCGCAATGGAACACGGAACTTCAAACTGCATACAGACTCTTCAGCCATTTAGTCATTTCACCCAAACCGTCTGTCTGTCATCAGCCAACCCAACTGAAGACATCCAGATACGAGCTGAAGAGACGATGAAGAAGATCCCACGGGGAAAAGCAGATGAGGGCGAAGAGTGTGGTTTATCGAAAGACGTTGGCAGCAGCCTAATTATGCGCCAAAAGCAAACAAACCCATTCTCGTCCGATTGAAAAGAAAAAGCTGAAAACACCAGAATAATGCAAAGTCTGCAACACGTAAACTCCATAGACTATGCAAACAGTCCGACACAAGTCAACTCTAATGCTAGTGATAATATCGTCAGTTGTACAGGCGGGAACTGCTGTACCAGCAGTGTGGGGAAACAAACGCCAGGCTCAGTCCTGTGAGACAAGCCAGTTCACAGCAGACTAACTAGTCTGGACGTGCACACAGGACCGTCCTAAGCTAACGCCATGACCAGCAGCAGCAGCAGCAGCAACACAAGCCAACTACCTCAATTCTGACACCCTAAGGCTACCATAAGCGTGACACTTGTCTCTCTGAAGTAGCGAGGACACTCCACCAGCTGGTGTTACCATGAACGGGGCTACCCTAAGCACAACACTGTACTGTTGAAGTGTGAAAAAAACACGCTCATCTTCTTCCTCCATGTTTATATGCATGGACTAACATAAGCACAGCACTGTTTTGCTGAAGCGTTGATAGCACCTCAGCCTTGCCTGAAGCAGCACGAGCTATCCTAAGCATGACACAGTTTGGCTGAAGTGATATGACAACTCTCCCAGAGCCGGCTTCGACTACAGCGGTCAGAGAACTCTATATAAAGACAGCCTTGCACGATGCAGTCAGAGCACACTCCAAAGCCAGTCTTCTTTTGAAAGCTCTAGTCTGCAGTGTTCACGTACACCGGCGAGTGAAAAGCGAAGCAGGCAAAACACATTCACTAAAAGAGCTGGCTTCCATGTCTTGGGGGTTACCAACAACATGGACAGAGAAAATCCCGTGGCAGTAGGGTTGAAGTCTGTCGTGGAGGCAGAGGAGAAGGTCGTGGATGAAGTGGGGGGAGATGGTATAGTCAGCGTAGAACGATGACGAGATATCCAAGTGATAAAGGTTGGAGTTGAAGATGAGAGGGAGACAGAGGTGGAGGGAGTCGCTGCGGTCTATTAACATCGATTACTGATGGCAGTACTATTTGACATATCATCCAAGGGGGGGGGGGAGAGGGGGGGGAGAGGGGGAGTAACACTATAGTCCACGCAGATGACAGATGTAGTAGTGTTGGACGTATAGTGTCAGCATGGAGACCGTATACAGTCCACACAGATGACTGATAAAGCAGTGGATGGGTCAGGGAATAGTGGATGTACTTACTACTGTCTCAGAGCGGGGATGAGTCAAGACAAGGACTGGTAGTCAGCTGGGAGCTCCGTTCTTCTTGCATGCGTGTGTGTGTGTGTGTCTAGGGCCTGGGGCAGTCTGCTGTACTCTTCCTGCCTTTTGTATGGTATGCACTGTTTAGGTTTCCACTTTAACGTCGTCTTTCTTCAAGTATACAATGTCCTTCTTCTAGTAATACACTGTCCTTCTTTCAGTAATACATTGTCCTTCTTCTATGATACATTGTCCTTCTAGTAATACATTGTCCTTCTTTTAGTAATACATTGTCCTTCTTCTAGCAATACATTGTCCTTTTAATATTACATTGTCCTTCTTCTAGGATACATTGTCTTTCTTCTAGTAATACAATGTCCTTCTTCTAGGATACATTGTATAATGGTTAGGCCTGTCACCTTCCGCTTTGTCCTTCTTCCAGTATACACTGAACAGGCCTGCCATCGTTGCTTTGTTCTTTCTCTCTTGGGTTTAAGTGCTTCTCTTTCTTGTTCCTGTTCGTACAGCTTCCTTTCTTTTTGTTTACAATTCTTTCAGCATTCTTAATATTTGTTCACAAAAAAAAAAAAAAAAAAAACAACCAAGAAAAACAAAAAAACAACAACAAACAAACACACAAACAAACAAGAAAGAAAGAAAGAAAGAAAGAAAGAAAGAAAGAAACCAAAAAAATCCCAATATTCTTTAAGCGTTATTTCCTTTCCACATTTCTTGGCTTCTGTCTGTCTGTGTCTGTGTACTGTTGTGTCCTTCAGTTTGTATTTCTTACAGTTGTTTGTATGTCTGTTGTTCTGTCATTGTGTCTGTATCTGTCTGTTGTTCTGTCATTGTGTCTGTATCTGTCTGTTGTTCTGTCATTGTGTTTGTATCTGTCTTGTTCTGTCATTGTGTTTGTATGTCTGTTCTGTCATTGCGTTTGTATCTGTCTATTGTTCTGTCATTGTGTTTGTATCTGTCTGTTGTTCTGTCATTGTGTTTGTACCTGTCTATTGTTCTGTCATTGTGTTTGTATCTGTCTGTTGTTCTGTCATTGTGTTTGTATCTGTCTGTTGTTCTGTCATTGTGTTTGTATGTCTGTTGTTCTGTCATTGTGTTTGTATGTCTGTTGTTCTGTCATTGTGTTTGTATCTGTCTGTTGTTCTGTCATTGTGTTTGTATCTGTCTGTTGTTCTGTCATTGTGTTTGTATGTCTGTTGTTCTGTCATTGTGTTTGTATCTGTCTGTTGTTCTGTCATTGTGTTTGTATCTGTCTGTTGTTCTGTCATTGTATGTCTGTTGTTCTGTCATTGTGTTTGTATCTGTCTGTTGTTCTGTCATTGTGTTTGTATCTGTCTGTTGTTCTGTCATTGTGTCTGTATCTGTCTGTTGTTCTGTCATTGTGTTTGTATCTGTCTGTTGTTCTGTCATTGTGTTTGTATGTCTGTTGTTCTGTCATTGTGTTTGTATCTGTCTGTTGTTCTGTCATTGTGTTTATATCTCTCTGTTGTTCTGTCATTGTGTTTGTATGTCTGTTGTTCTGTCATTGTGTTTGTATGTCTGTTGTTCTGTCATTGTGTTTGTATCTGTCTGTTGTTCTGTCATTGTGTTTGTATCTGTCTGTTGTTCTGTCATTGTGTTTGTATGTCTGTTGTTCTGTCATTGTGTTTGTATCTGTCTGTTGTTCTGTCATTGTGTTTATGTCTGTTGTGCTGTCATTGTGTTTGTATCTGTTGTTCTGTCATTGTGTTTGTATCTGTCTAATGTCCTGTCGTTCTGTTTGTGTTTCCCTAGAGTTGTTCTTATCTCTGTTTTTTTGTTATTCTGTTCGTATTTCTCTACACAGCTGCTTCGATCTGTCTCCAATTCTGTCAACCTTTATAACTCAAAACGTAGTCCTTTTCTGTCAGCCTAGCAGCATTTTTGTCTATCTGTCTGTCTGTCCATTATCTGCTATGCCTCTGTCTGTCCATTATCTGCTATGCCTCTGTCTGTCCATGATCTGCTATGCCTCTGTCTGTCCATGATCTGCTCTGCTATGCCTCTGTCTGTCCATGATCTGCGATGCCTCTGTCTGTCCATGATCTGCTATGCCTCTGTCTGTCCATGATCTGCTATGCCTCTGTCTGTCCATTATCTGCTATGTCTCTGTCCATTATCCACTATGCCTCTGTCTGTCCATTATCCGCTATGCCTCTGTCTGTCCATTATCCGCAGTCTTCCTGTCCTGTCTGAAATCTATACGAGACCATCTGCCATTGGACGAGTCGCTTGACATCAGATGGTCAGCTTTAGCTTACTGCAGAAGCTAAAATGTAGTCTGTATGCTTTCTCTAATGGTGAAAACTGCTTCAGAATAAGACATTTACTCTTTGAGGTACAGATATTGAAAGATGGTACCTCTCTGATTTGTCATTTTGAGGACCCCCCCCCCCCACACACACAAAACAACAACAACAATAACGACGACGACGACGACGACGACGACAACAACAAAAACCAAGAAAAATCGATACACAATTTCAGCAATAACTTTGCCTTGACAGCCGAAGACCCAATCTTCATGAAATTTTGCATATGTATTTATCAATGACATCTACGTGGTTTGACGGATCTATCTAAAAAAATGAAGGGGTAACTGGCTGTTGAAAATGGACCCTTTTCAAGCTTTTTTTCTATAAAAAACGTACCTGTAAACTGTTGGGTAAGCGTTTTCAAAAATCATTCGAACAAGGAAGAAATCACAATATTAGTACTTTCCAGGTAGCAACGTGTGCAGTTAGAATATTATTTTAAATCAAAATTTCCAAAATCAAGACCTGACATTCCTCCTCCAATTTTTTGACTGCTAGCAGCAAAAACTATGAGGTGACACGCAACTCATTCCAAGGGATGGTCACATATATCCCTCGTCTATCTACATATCTTATTCTATGAACTCTAAGGAACTAACTCCCATCCTCTTCTGTGTATGCGTCTAAAGGAACAATCCCTCCTGTCCTATTGATCTCTTCAGTCATAGTTACCACACATCCCACTTCTCTGTCTTTGGACCACAAAGGCTTCTCTACTGTTTACGAAGCGTCCGCCCATTTTATACATTTCTCTAACCTCCAATTCCTTCCTCCTGTCTACCTTTGTTCAAAACATCTTCCTCTTCTCCCCCCCCCTCCTATCACCGTCTTGTCTGTCTGTTTGACTTCCAACGCATCTGTCTCCCCTGTCCCTCTCTTTAGCATCTGTCAAATGAACTTCTTATCTGAGGTTTGTATTGTCAGTCTGCTGTCTGTCCTATCTCTGTATCATCTGTATTGTCTGTGTCTCCTGTCTGTCTTATCTGTATTGTCTATGTCTCCTGTCTGTTTTATCTGTACTCTATGTGTCTCCTGTCTGTTTTATCTGTATTCTATGTGTCTCCTGTCTGTTATATCTGTATTCTATGTGTCTCCTGTCTGTTATATCTGTATTCTATGTGTCTCCTGTCTGTTATATCTGTATTCTATGTGTCTCCTGTCTGTTATATCTGTATTCTATGTGTCTCCTGTCTGTTATATCTGTATTCTATGTGTCTCCTGTCTGTTATATCTGTATTCTATGTGTCTCCAGACTGTCCCTGTATCATCTGTATTGTTTGTGTGTCCAGTCTGATTATCTGTATTGTCTGTGTCTCCTGTCTGATTATCTGTATTGTCTGTGTCGCCTGTCTGATTATCTGTAGTGTCTATGTCGCCTGTCTGATTATCTGTATTGTCTGTGTCTCCTGTTTGATTATCTGTATTGTCTGTGTCGCCTGTCTGATTATCTGTAGTGTCTATGTCGCCTGTCTGATTATCTGTATTGTCTGTGTCGCCTGTCTGATTATCTGTATTGTCTGTGTCTCCTGTCTGATTATCTGTAGTGTCTATGTCGCCTGTCTGATTATCTGTAGTGTCTGTGTCTCCTGTCTGATTATCTGTAGTGTCTATGTCGCCTGTCTGATTATCTGTATTGTCTGTGTCGCCTGTCTGATTATCTGTAGTGTCTGTGTCTCCTGTCTGATTATCTGTATTGTCTGTGTCTCCTGTCTGATTATCTGTAGTGTCTGTGTCTCCTGTCTGATTATCTGTATTGTCTGTGTTGCCTGTCTGATTATCTGTATCTCCTGTCTGATTATCTGTATTGTCTGTGTCTCCTGTCTGATTATCTGTATTGTCTGTGTCTCCTGTCTGATTATCTGTATTGTCTGTGTTGCCTGTCTGATTATCTGTATCTCCTGTCTGATTATCTGTAGTGTCTATGTCGCCTGTCTGATTATCTGTATTGTCTGTGTCGCCTGTCTGATTATCTGTAGTGTCTATGTCGCCTGTCTGATTATCTGTAGTGTCTGTGTCTCCTGTCTGATTATCTGTATTGTCTGTCTGTCTCCTGTCTGTTTTATCTCTGTATCATCTGTGTCTCCTGTCTGTCTTATCCCTGTCTTATCTGTAGTGTCTGTGTGTCCTGTCTGTCTCATCTGTAGTGTCTCTGTCTCTTGTCTGTCTCATCTGTATTGTCTGTGTCTCCTGTCTGTCTAAAAGATGATCTCCTCTGTCGTCTGTCTCTCCCTCCGTCGTTTGTCTCTCTGTCCGTCAGCTCCTCAACCTCCTGTCTTGTCCTGTGTCTAAAGTCTGTCTCTTATATATACATCGTCTGTCTCTTTCAGTAGTCTGTCTTGCTCCTGAGGCCATTCTCTGCCAGCTGTGTGTTCTTTTACAGTCAGGTCATGTCACGCTTTCAGCTGTCAATGAGGACACGCCGGTCGTTCTGTCCTACACCCCGGTTCCGCACGTTAAAGTTACCACGCCAGACTTTGCTGTTAGCTTATAGTATCTAAACGTTCAAGTCACTACTACACTATTTGAGACCTTGTTTTATCTTTCCAGTTCTGCACGTCGTGGGAAGCCTGGTGTTATCCTGGAGTCTCGTACGTTCAGATGCATGCATAACCTCAGAACTGATGTTCACGCCGAGTCCTACATGGTTCAGATCACTATACCATCTACAGCCTGCAGTCCACCGGTGCTGCAGATGGTTGATGTCGTCATCCCAGGCCTGTTGCTGGATTCGAACCCTACACTCTGTGTCACCATGTCTCTCTTACATGTCCACTCTCATGGGAGTGGTGACACGCATTTTACATTTAGCCCGCCGAGCTCCGCTGACCTTGAGTCCATGTCATGCCACCACACCGCTGTCTGGTTTGAGTTCCACTGATCTGTAATCCACCTCATCTCCCGTCTGAAGACTGGACCGCCGATCGTCAGCTAACTCATCCGCTGGGTGCACGGTGCTGCTCGTGTCGGCACTACCGCTGGGCCCAGATCCCCCACTGGCCTCACTGCTCTTCTCCTTGTCGAACCCCCCTTGCCCCTCGTCATCATCCACGTCGTCATCGTCGTCGTCGTCATCGCCATCTTTCTTCTTGAAGCGTCGGTAGGCTTTCTGGATGATGCGCGCAGCGTAGTGTTCTTTCTGTCTTCGTAGAGTGTTGGAGATGGGGATGTAGGTCTCGTCCTTGTCGTCACCGGCTTTGACCGGCACGGAACTGGTGTCAGACGTGCCCAAGAAGTTCTTGGTCAGGGCGTCCAGGATGTCCCGACAGAAACACTTGTCCCCTTCACAGATGGGGATCTCCATCTTCACCAACAGGAAGTGGTTGGGTTTGGGCAGTCGCAGAGGCTCGTCCAGGAAGTCCACAAAGTCGGAGAGCTGGTCAAGCGGGATGTACTTGGTGGCTTTGGGGTCGTACTTCTCCCACTTCTCATAGTACATGTCGAAGTCTTCAGGCATAAGACCGTGCTGCACGTCTTCCGTGGCCTGCGAGAAGTTCTCCAGGAT
>CM060308.1:18108436-18123436 GCA_030674185.1 Monoplex corrugatus | reverse complement strand
TATTGCCAACAGGCTCTTGTTTCAGTTTCAGCTTTTCAAGATAACCTCTGAATATTTGGCTGAGCTGGAGCGGAAAAAAAAAACAAACAACAACAACAACAACAAAAAACACATTATGAAGGCATTTTAATTCGCTATTGTTTCGCCGTGTCATTTCCTAACCTGGTCATTTCCTAAACTGGTCATTTCCTAAACTGGTCATTTCCTAAACTGGTCATTTCCTAAACTGGAGATTTTTTCTTCATTGTATCTTACGTTTGCTTGACAAAAACGAGTTTGACAGAGATTTGCAGTTGTCTTGTTTCGTGTATGGAAGACGCTTTCTTATTTTCTGTTCATGTTCTTCTGGTTTCTAGTGGTTTGAATGCTCCGAGTTTCTACCGTTCAGATTGTGTATTACATAGTTTAATAAAAAGACCCCCCCCCCCCCCCAAAAAAAAAAAAAAAAAAAAATAAAAGGAAAGAAATTATAGCGAGAGTTTTCATTTTACATATATACGCAACATTCTCAATGACCAATCCATGTTATCAAACACACGCAACATTCTCAATGACCAATCCATGTTATCATTCTCAATGACCAATCTATGTTATCAAACACACGCAACATTCTCAATGACCAATCCATGTTATCATTCTCAATGACCAACCCATGTTATCAAACACACGCAACATTCTCAATGACCAACCCATGTTATCAAACACACGCAACATTCTCAATGACCAATACATGTTATCATTCTCAATGACCAACCCATGTTATCATTCTCAATGACCAATCCATGTTATCATTCTCAATGACCAACCCATGTTATCAAACACACGCAAAATTCTCAATGACCAATCCATGTTATCATTCTCAATGACCAACCCATGTTATCAAACACACGCAACATTCTCAATGACCAATACATGTTATCATTCTCAATGACCAACCCATGTTATCAAACACACGCAACATTCTCAATGACCAATACATGTTATCAAACACATGCAACATTCTCAATGACCAATACATGTTATCAAACACACGCAACATTCTCAATGACCAACCCATGTTATCAAACACACGCAACATTCTCAATGACCAACCCATGTTATCATTCTCAATGACCAACCCATGTTATCAAACACACGCAACATTCTCAATGACCAATACATGTTATCAAACACACGCAACATTCTCAATGACCAACCCATGTTATCATTCTCAATGACCAACCCATGTTATCAAACACACGCAACATTCTCAATGACCAACCCATGTTATCAAACACACGCAACATTCTCAATGACCAACCCATGTTATCATTCTCAATGACCAATCCATGTTATCAAACACACGCAACATTCTCAATGACCAATACATGTTATCAAACACACGCATCATTCTCAATGACCAACCCATGTTATCATTCTCAATGACCAACCCATGTTATCAAACACACGCAACATTCTCAATGACCAATACATGTTATCAAACACACGCAACATTCTCAATGACCAATCCATGTTATCAAACACACGCAACATTCTCAATGACCAACCCATGTTATCAAACACACGCAACATTCTCAATGACCAATCCATGTTATCAAACACACGCAACATTCTCAATGACCAACCCATGTTATCATTCTCAATGACCAACCCATGTTATCAAACACACGCAACATTCTCAATGACCAATCCATGTTATCAAACACACGCAACATTCTCAATGACCAATCCATGTTATCAAACACACGCAACATTCTCAATGACCAATACATGTTATCAAACACACGCAACATTCTCAATGACCAATCCATGTTATCAAACACACGCAACATTCTCAATGACCAATCCATGTTATCAAACACACGCAACATTCTCAATGACCAATACATGTTATCAAACACACGCAACATTCTCAATGATCAACCCATGTTATCAAACACACGCAACATTCTCAATGACCAATCCATGTTATCAAACACACGCAACATTCTCAATGACCAATCCATGTTATCAAACACACGCAACATTCTCAATGACCAATCCATGTTATCATTCTCAATGACCAATCCATGTTATCAAACACACGCAACATTCTCAATGACCAATCCATGTTACCAAACACACGCAACATTCTCAATGACCAATCCATGTTATCAAACACACGCAACATTCTCAATGACCAACCCATGTTATCAAACACACGCAACATTCTCAATGACCAATCCATGTTATCAAACACACGCAACATTCTCAATGACCAACCCATGTTATCAAACACACGCAACATTCTCAATGACCAATCCATGTTATCAAACACACGCAACATTCTCAATGACCAATCCATGTTATCATTCTCAATGACCAATCCATGTTATCAAACACACGCAACATTCTCAATGACCAATCCATGTTACCAAACACACGCAACATTCTCAATGACCAATCCATGTTATCAAACACATGCAACATTCTCAATGACCAATCCATGTTATCATTCTCAATGACCAATCCATGTTATCAAACACACGCAACATTCTCAATGACCAATCAGAAAGCAGCAGGTAGACATTTTCACTTGTGCGCTTCAGTAGGGAACGTCTGTTTTTTCCAACATCACAATCCAGTCCAGATTGTGAAAATGGCCATTAGTGACTTTACGTACATACCAACTCAGTCCTCCATGTGTCTTACCAGTCAGAATTAAAACCAGCAATTGATTACGTAAATCTGCTCTTTCAAAACATAAGTACCCCACATTTATCCATCACGAGGGTTCTAGGATAGATCTCAGCACTAAATGATGTAAATCTAACTTATACAAATAACAGGTGTTTGTTCGTTATGGGGGCTTTAAAAAGTAGCTCCCAGCACTAAATGATGTAAATCTAAACTATATAAATACCAGGTGTTTAATCGTTAGGAGGGCCTTACAGTAGTTAACAGCACTTAACGATGTAAATTTAGTCTTTCAAACTATAAACACTAGGTGATTGGTCATTATGAAGGCTCACAAAAAAAAAAGAAGAAAAAAATGGAAAAAAACACCCCCCCCCCCCCAGCAGTTAATGATGTAAATCTAGTCTTTCAAAACTATAAGCACCAGGTGAATGGTCATAATGAAGGTTCTAAAGTATCCCCCCCCCCCAAGCACTTCATGATGTAAATCTAGTATTTAACAGAGGTAGTACCTGGTGTTGAATTCACTATGACGAGTACAATTTTAAAGTAGCCCCCAGTACCTAACAATGTTAACTCAGTCTTTCAATACATCAGCACCAGGTGATCTGCTGATCATGAGGACAATAAAAAGCCTGCAGGGCATTCCTGTTATACGGGACAAGGTGGACAACACACAATGTGATTTGGCTACACACCTCATCTGTCAGTGTCCGCCTTACTGAGCGAAACTCCACTGGGCCAATCTCTACTGAGCGAATCCTTACTGAACAAATGCTTCTGAGCGATTCTCTATTAGTGAGCGCATCTTTAGAGTAGGTTCAATTCGCCTATTCCCGTTTCGCCTTCTGTTTGATGGCCGAGCCACTCTCGGTGGCTTATTGAGAGTTTGACTCTTTGTTCCGTTTCGCCTCTCCGCCAATTCCGGTACGCTTATTCAGCCTATTAGCCTATCCCCCACCCCCCTTTCTCTCTCTCTCTCTGTGTCTGTGTTCCCCCCTTCTTTCTGCTCATATTTTGTGTGTGTAAAGTTTAGTTATTGGCAGGCGAACGTTTGTACCGTTCAGCCTCTCTCTCTCTCTTTCTCTCTCTCTCTCTCAAACACACACACGCACACAGGCACACGCGCAAACACATAATCCATACACGAAGAAGTGTTACAATACATGAAACACCAAGCCAAAAAACAGGCTGAAGTGCAAACTTTTCATTTTACATTTTCTTTTTTTGTGTGTGCATTTTCTGTCATTACAATAATTGTACACCAACATGAAAAAAAAATTATCTATAACATTTTTTTCCTATACGAGATCAAAGCTTGTAACTGTCATGGCAAAGGGGAATAATCCGGCCATTTTTGCTGTTAGGCAGGTGACGGCCAGGTGAAAGGGGAGAAGAGGGAGAGATCATTCTCAGAACTTTTGCATGGACCATCATGTGCATTTAACTTTTAAGCATATACTGCCACATCGATGTAATCTGAATAGAATGTGTGCGTGTGCATGCATGCAAGATGTGTTGTCCAGTGGTGTTTGTTTTTGTTTTTTGAGTACATGGTCAAACTAGGAATAGGCGAATCGAGATGATAAAATTAGCGATAGGCAAATGTGGAGCAGGCGAATCAGAGTAGGCGAAACGGGAATAGTCGAATGGGCATGACACCCAATTCATACTTGCGCAGAAGGGGAACTCGCGTAGTAGGACCACCACCCATATATCACTATGTAGTAGGACCACCACCCATATATCACTATGTAGTAGGACCACCACCCATATATCACTATGTAGTAGGACCACCACCCATATATCACTATGTAGTAGGACCACCACCCATATATCACTATGTAGTAGGACCACCACCCATATATCACTATGTAGTAGGACCACCACCCATATATCACTATGTAGTAGGACCACCACCCGTCTATCACTATGTAGTAGGACCACCACCCATATATCACTATGTAGTAGGACCACCACCCATATATCACTATGTAGTAGGACCACCACCCATATATCACTATGTAGTAGGACCACCACCCATATATCACTATGTAGTAGGACCACCACCCGTCTATCACTATGTAGTAGGACCACCACCCGTCTATCACTATGTAGTAGGACCACCACCCGTATATCACTATGTAGTAGGACCACCACCCGTGTATCACTATGTAGTAGGACCACCACCCGTATATCACTATGTACTAGGACCACCACCTATATATCACTATGTAGTAGGACCACCACCCATATATCACTATGTAGTAGGACCACCACCTGTCTATCACTATGTAGTAGGACCACCACCCATATATCACTATGTAGTAGGACCACCACCTATATATCACTATGTAGTAGGACCAACACCCATATATCACTATGTAGTAGGACCACCACCCGTATATCACTATGTAGTAGGACCACCACCCATATATCACTATGTAGTAGGACCACCACCCATCACTTCACAATACTCTTTATGTACGAGTGGTACATCAGACCATGGTCAATAAAAAGAAACAACTATAAACAAGAACATTTCCAGGGGGTTAAAACAACAACAAGACATTGTGAATACCACAGGATTGTGTGTGACATTGTGAAGAACAAGAACACAGGACCGGGCGTCAAACAATGAAAAGGTAAGTATTAGTCATGAGTGACAGGACGAATGTTTCCGTGACATAAGATCTACCAGTCTGTGTGTAAAGTGTATGACAGGACGATTCTTCCTGTGACAGCAATCTACCATTCTCTACTGTTTTTGTCTTGTGGTTGGGAACGAAGACTGCATGCAGTTTTTCAACATGCCTCGTTTTATTTTGAGAACATTTTGATAGCCAACAAATGAAATAGAAACAGAAACAGAAATAGAAAGGAGGGCAAGAGCAGAGAAAGAAAAATGGTTTCCAGACAGCAAGAAATAGACAAACAAACAAACATACATAATTCTATTTTTTTGCGAGACCCTTGTCCAAAACATTATACATATCCTCCACAACCAAAATACACTACGCCCTGACAAATGTTTTCCAAATTACCAAACCAATGAACATATTTCAAACTAGTATTCAGAAAAAAAAAAGAAATGAAATCGCAACGGATAAATAATGACCAAAATAGTAGGTCAAATCAAAAAAAAAAAAAAAAAAAAAAAAAAGAAGTAAAAACGAGTAGAATCGAAAATGATGAATTAAAAAGAAAGTACCAAAATAGTCAATCAAATCCCAAAATATTAAATACCAAAAGCCATAATAAAATCGAAATTACAACAATTCATAATTAACAAAAAAGCAGATAGAAAGAAATCCAAATTTCCCCCCAAAAGAACGTTCGTAACGTAATACAATAATAACGATATGAATAAACAGAAACCCTGAAATGTTGGTGCTTCAGTGCTGTCTCCATCAGAGATGACAACTAAAGTGATGGTGAGAGAAATGTAAAAATGGAAATGGACACCACACATAAATGCAAACTGGGCGGAGAAAAATGACGATAATGAAAACAAAATCCACTGATCGTGAGGTTAATGAAATCTTAAAGATGCAAAAAACCATTGAAGGAAATATTCCTGATTTCTTTCATTAATACAGTAAGGGCCTACTACAGTGTATTGTAAGTAAACCGCTGTTGCTTTTGAGAAGGATGAGGGTTCCTCTATTTTCCTGTGAAGATTCTGAGAGAGTCTGAAGAAAGAAAGTGATGGGCTGTGTGCACACGCTCATGCGCGAGTGTGTGTGTGTGTGTGTGCGTGTGTGTGTGCGTGTGTGTGTGTGGTGTGTGTGTGTGTGTGTGTGTGGTGTATGTGTGTGTGTGTGTGAATGATAAAAAGAGAAAGAGGAGAGGAAAAAAGAGAGAGAGAGAGGAAAGAGACAGATAAGAGAGAGAGAGTAAGAAGAGATAGAGAGAAGAAGAGGAGAGAGAAGAGAGAAGAGAGAAAGAAGAAGAGAACGAAAGAACGAAGAAGAGAGAGAGAGAGAAGAGGCAGGAGAAGAGAGAAAGAAGAGAGAGATGAGAGAAAGAGAGGAGAGAGAGGAAGAGAGAGAGAGAGAAATGCGAGAAGAAAAAGATCTAAAATATAGTGAAAGAAATGAACTGCATGCGCACGCTTGTGCATGCGAGTGTGTATCAAGAAAAGATGAGAAAGAGACATATACATAAAACATACATACATACATACATACATAGATACATACATACATACATTATTACATACATACTTACACATACATAGATACCATACATACATATATACATAGATAATACATACATAAAACATACATACATACATACGTACATACATACATACATACATACATACACATACATACATACATACATACATACAATGTATATGTATATGTATTATATATATGTATACACATAAAATGCAATATATACATGCATATATATGCATATATACATGCATACTCTCTCTCATCTCTCATATATATATATATATATATATATATATATAGAGAGAGAGAGAGAGAGAGAGAGAATGCTTTGAAGAGAAAAAGATACAAGCATGAACTTAAACAACAGCTTAACAGTTTAGTAAGCACGATAGAAGGCAAACACTCTTTGTATACAATCCAAACTCCTTGTATATAAAAGAAACTAAAACTTGTTTTGTGTAGATCTACCATCCATATAGGCAATAATACAAAACTTGTGCAAAATCCAAAATCCATGTATGCAATAAAACATTTCTTTTGGTTAAAATCCGAAATTCATGGATGCAATAAAAACTTAAGTGTAAAATCCAAAATCCATATAAACAACAGACAGCACTTGTTTCGTAAAAATTGGAAATCCGTGAAAACGACAGAACAACCCTTCTTTTATGTGAAGTCCAAAATCGATGTATGTGTAACACAAAGAAGCACAATGTAATGCATAACACACAGCAACAACTGATTATTTTCCATTAGGTATTCTTGGTCATTCCCCTGTTCCATTTATGCACAGCATAATGCACATAAATTTCCATCAACTGATATAAGCTGGATTATTTACTCAAGAGCCTTTTAAAGCTCTCTCTGATGACATACATTTTGAGTCTTCTGTTCATGGAGTGTGGCAGGTTCGGGTTCCAGTCTAAATTCTTAACCCTTTAACTCCCTCACCCAATCCACCAGCTCCCCTCAACTGCTTGCAGGAAGCCAGTAAAAGCTGATGGAATCAAATGGGGACGGGTGCTGAAGTCAAGTGGGTAAGACGTGAGATTTTCAATTGAAAAGTCTGGGGTTCTATCCTGCCTGGGTATCTCCCACTTGGTGAGTAAACGGTGTAGCATTTCCCAATCTCCCAGGTCAAAATATATGCAGATAGTGTAAACGTACAAAGAACATCAAATACACACGTTAAAGACCCATAAGCCATATCAATGCTGGGTGGCTTATGGAATTGCGAAAACACCCAGCAATGCATACCCTCCAAAGCGGAGTGCAATTGCCGTAATGGTGGGATAAAAATAAAATTCGGCCATAAATGCAGAATCCCACTCAGATATATGGATGCACATGAGAAATGCATCCTATAAACGAACTACAGCAACAGCACACCACCACCACCACCACCACCACCACCACCACCACACCACAACAACAAATAAGTTTAGATTAGGAGCTATCAACAATGTATTGTTCGTAGAAGAAAGACTTTCTTTTTTATTGTTGATTTCATACAACCTGATTTTATTTGACATTTTTTCCCATCGTCTGTGGGAACGTATAAAGAGAAGGCTGGAAGGCATGAGAAAATAGGTAAGATGATGAAGGTTTTGTCAACAGCAGCAGCAGCAGCAGCAACACCAGCAGTAGCAGCAGCAGCAGCAGCAGCACCACCACCACCACCACACCCACCACCAACAACAACAAAAAACAACAACGACAACAGCAACAACAACAGTACTAGTTGGATGGTGAAGAAGGTTTAGTCAACAATAATATCAAGAACAGCAACAACAACAACGACAACAACAACGACAACAACAACAACAACAACAACAGTAGTAGTAGTAGTAGGATGGTGAAGAAGGTTTAGTTAACAACAATAACGACAACAGAAACAACAAATTTTGTTAATTCCACCACAGATGTGGAGAGGACAGTGAAAAGGAGTAGCTACCAGAAGATAAGTACCTCAAGTGACACCCATTTACAACTCCTCAAGTTATGGGAATCCTGCTAAGCAGTCTGGCAATTCCCATGATTAGTTTATATATACAAATGACAAACAAACAAACAAACAAACAAACAAACAAACAAACAAACAAGTCAACAATAACAGCTGCTAAAACATCAACAAAGACAACCATTTTTGTCATCATCATCACCACACCCACACCACACCCACACCACAATCTTCGTAAATGGATATATTTCAACCAATTTCATAATATCCCAATACACTGTAGTCAAATGGGGACTGACTGGATTTCAGCAAGGAGCAACGATGACAGATAATAATAATAATGATGATGATGATGATGATGATAATGATAATAATAATAATAGTAATGATTGATGATGATGACAACAACAATAATGAGGATGAAGATGAGGATGATGAGGATGATGATAGCAATAATCAATCTTTTCATTTCCTTACCCTAGTGACCAGCTTTCTACAGGAAGCTGATTGATAGGGTAATAGACTGAAAAGGTTAACAACTATTTTGGAATCTAGAACCTGTATGCGTTTCTACCATGCCAGATTACAGTGAAATGAACAAGAACGAACACTATTTTTTCAACCAGTGTGGGATCTCGTACCAGTATGCATGTCTACCATGCCAGGTCACTGTGAGATGAACAACGACAAAGTACAAACATCCTGTCAACTGGTATGGGATCCTGAACCAGTATGCATATCTACCATGCTAGGTCAATGTGAGAAGAACAAAGGCAAAGTACAAACATCCTGTCAACTGGTATGGAATCTTGTACCGGTATGCATGTCTACCATGCCAGGTCATTGTAAGAAGAACAACAACAAAGTACCAACATCCTGTCAACTGGTATGGAATCCTGAACCAGTATGCAGTTCTAGCATGTAGGACGACTGTGAAATGAACAAGGACAAAAGACAACTGGGACAACAGAGGATAGATCCGACTGATTTGGTTCAAAGATAACGAAATATTGTCATCATCTGCCAAATGAATAGGTGGACACAAGCTGTTCCAAACTCAGAAGGTGCAGGGGAATGAGGTGGTAGAGAGACCTGAACTGCAGTATTATAAGAACAGTGCCCATCTTCTTTCCCCTACTGTTTTACCTTCCCCAACCGTGAACATAATCAGCAAGGCCAACATATTTACAGCTGGATTAACACAGGCTGTAAGCACAATAGTTGGATTTTTTTTGAGTTTATCAAACAGCTTTTTCCGGCTCTTGCCAGAAAGTCCATGGTAACCAGTCACGTCAAGCCAAAATGGGGTCACCCACCCACAGAAGATCCTGCATTGCTGCTCATTACTTTGATGCAATTCAGCAGTAATCGCTCTGACCCTGCTTACTAAACCCTCTGGTGTTACGAACAACAGAAATCACTAGGTGTTCTCATATTGCCATTGACATTAAGTTATAATTGTTCTCAGAAAGCCTTGTTATAGTTGTTGCCATAAAACCCTACGTTTTAGTTGTTGGCAAAAAGCTTCAAGGTATACTTGTTGCCATAAAGCCCAAAGTTATACTAGCTAGCTGCCAGAAAACCTGAAGTCGTGGTTGCTGCCAGTACATGGAGGGTTTCCCCCTCCACCTTTGATTGGTGAGATGGTACCGTATAGCGTTGGGAGCTGCGAGGTTATCATCCAGTCAGCAGTGAGGCACTGTTGCTCTGGGTCCCATCAAGCACGCTGGGGGTATTTCTTCTTAACTAAATGTTGCCACAAAGCCTTCACTCATAGTTCTTAGAGAAAGCCCCAACAATTACAGATATCAAGATGGACATCTTTCTTCTTTTTTTATTGAAAAAGAAACAGTGCAATATTTGCTCTTATTAATTTATCATCTTAGTCCACAACCTACCACATACATATTAATCCTACACATCCTGATGTGACAAATCGCCACATCATACGATGGTGTCCGTTTGGAATGAATACAATTTATACATACTATCTATACCCTAGCATGATCAAGAAATCGTCAAACTTAGCTTCAAGCCGCTCCATATTTTTACCCCAAGAAGTCACGCGACAGCAACCATGCTGTACCACCACACGACAAGAAAACTACGGAAAAAAAGACGATACTAAAAATGGAAGGGCCAAAGGGTAATCAAGACTCTGTGTCGTGGTTAAGTCTAGGGTCATGTGATACACAAGTTGTGGGTGTAAAACCACGTGACACGACTCAAGTGCTGACGTTTTAGGGGGAAGTTGTGACATCACCAGCGGCACCCAGGCCACTAGAACACAGTAATAAACAAACAACTGCCATAGGAATTCCAAGACATTGCTCAATGAAATGCTTGCCAGTGTATGGAAAGTGTGGCATGCGTGTCCAAAAAAAATCAAAACAAATCATAATCCTCAATTTACAAGAAATCAGTCAATGGATGTGTATCATTAATAGAATGTAAAACAAGTAATCAATGGGGTTAGAAAAAAGAAGTGTTGAACATCAAACAAGAAAAAAAAAGAGCAAAAAAGAAAGAACCGATAATGGAACTAAAGACTTACACCCTCTGAAACCTGAAAAGACAGAAGGTCAAAGGAGAGAAAATAAAATACATGAACAGAGGGAACACAATTTTGCATTCGACTCAAGTCAACGTATAAGGAAAATGCACACATTGCTGTTTATAAAAAAAAAAAAACTCATCAGATATAAACATAATATTCAACAAAGATTAAAACGTTATCAACTGTTTTTGATCATTCAACGAAAAACAAATCATCAGGCATAAAACACAACACTAAGCAAATATCAGGGTTGCATTATTTATTTGAATACTTAACGAAAAATGACTTGTCATGAACTAATACTACATCTCAAACATTCAAATTATAGTAAATGAACATCAAGAAACCTGTTCAAAATTGTTCTATCAAGTCAGTCTAAAAATTATTAAAATAAGAATAAGAAAAATGTGTATACGGCTAAAATAACTACCAAAAACTAAATGAAGAATAGCAAAAATAAAAGCACGGCGTCAATTTCTTTGTCTGCAAAAGCAATATGGAACTAAATGTAAAAAGCATACATACTAACTAAACATAAAGCAACACATGTAATGCACACCAGATTTAACTTAAAAGCATCGATAAATCATTAGAGATTCAACTCAAATTAAGCAGACCAGGTGAACCGTCTAATCATACGCTTTTAGTTTATCATAAATCATAAAGAAAAGAACCGTTATACAATGAATCATTTTCCTATAGATGGCATAACAGTTCACGTCAGATGCAAATAGCGTTCTGGAACTGGTCAGAAAAAAAATTCTGGTCGCGATGGGCAGTGGTCTTTGTGATCAGCGATTCCATTCCCAAGTGACAAACACTGTTTTGACCAGCACAGTATAGCCTTGAAAACTGACCAATTTCAAGACGCCAGTAGCATCTCACACGAATTTTACTGTCATGAACCTCATGAACGATTACTCGTAAACCTCAAATGAAAAGTTATTGAAATATGAATTTTCTTGGATAAGTGTATGCACGTTGTTTTGCCCATACTGCGCAGGCTGCATGTTGCTGCACAGTCTGCATACTCCGTTTTCGGTGGACGTACATGCTGAGTGTTTTCAAGTTTTAATAAGCCACTGGACACTTGCATGACTTACAGGATGTTTCAAGTACGTACTTGAGGTTCTACGTGCGTCTACACATAAAGGGGGTTAGGCACCAACAGGTCTGCGCACATGTTGACCAGGGAGATTTAAAAATCTCCACTCTTTGCCCACCAAGCCAAAGTACATAGGCAGATTCGAACCTCAGACCTTCCGAATGGAAGTCTTATGTCTTCTCTAACTAGAAGTAAATGTCCCGTCAATCTTCGTTATAAAAGTAGCTATAGGATTCATCCGTTTGTCTTGTTCAACCTAAGGATTCATCCGTTTGTCTTTGGTCAAGCCTAAGGATTCATCCGTTCACATATGATCAACCTTAAGTTTTATTCTGTCTGTCTATGATTAGGGTTAGTTCTGTCTGTCTATGGTCAGCATTAAGATTTCTTATGTCTGTCTATAGTCAGCATTAAGATTTCTAATGTCTGTCTATGGTCAGCATTAAGATTTCTTATGTCTGTCTATGGTCAACATTAAGATTCCTCCTGTCTGTCTATGGTCAGCATTAAGATTCCTCCTGTCTGTCTATGGTCAGATTAAGATTCCTCCTGTCTGTCTATGGTCAGCCTTAAGATTCAGTCTGTCTGTCTATAGTCAGCCTTAAGATTCCTCCTGTCTGTCTATGGTCAGCCTTAAGATTCAGTCTGTCTGTCTATGGTCAGCATTAAGATTCCTCCTGTCTGTCTGTGGTCAGCCTTAAGATTCCTCCTGTCTGTCTATGGTCAGCCTTAAGATTCAGTCTGTCTGTCTGTGGTCAGCCTTAAGATTCCTCCTGTCTGTCTATGGTCAGTCTTAAGATTCCCCCTGTCTATCTGTGGTCAGTCTTAAGATTCCTCCTGTCTGTCTGTGGTCAGCCTTAAGATTCAGTCTGTCTGTGTATGGTCAGTCTTCAGATTCCTCCTGTCTGTCTATGGTCAGCCTTAAGATTCCTCCTGTCTGTCTATGGTCAGCCTTAAGATTCCTCCTGTCTGTCTGTGGTCAGCCTTAAGATTCCTCCTGTCTGTCTATGGTCAGTCTTAAGATTCTTCCTGTCTGTCTGTGGTCAGCCTTAAGATTCCTCCTTTCTGTCTGTGGCCAGCCTTAAGATTCCTCCTGTCTGTCTATGGTCAGCCTTAAGATTCAGTCTGTCTGTCTGTGGTCAGTCTTAAGATTCCTCCTGTCTGTCTGTGGTCAACATTAAGATTCCTCCTGTCTGTCTGTGGTCAGCCTTAAGATTCCTCCTGTCTGTCTGTGGTCAGCCTTAAGATTCAGTCTGTCTGTCTGTGGTCAGCCTTAAGATTCTTCCTGTCTGTCTATGGTCAGCCTTAAGATTCAGTCTGTCTGTCTGTGGTCAGCCTTAAGATTCAGTCTGTCTGTCTGGTCAGCCTTAAGATTCAGTCTGTCTGTCTGTGGTCAGCCTTAAGATTCAGTCTGTCTGTCTGTGGCCAGCCTTAAGATTCAGTCTGTCTGTGGTCAGCCTTAAGATTCAGTCTGTCTGTCTGTGGTCAGCCTTAAGATTCCTCCTGTCTGTCTGTGGTCAGCCTTAATATTCATTGTTTGTAATTGATCAGCCTTAATATTCATTCTGTTTATAGATGATCAGCCTTAATATTCATTCTGTTTCTAGATGATCAGGCTTAATATTCATTGTTTGTAATTGATCAGCCTTAATATTCATTCTGTTTGTAGATGATCAGCCTTAATATTCATTCTGTTTGTAATTGATCAGCCTTAATATTCATTGTAATTGATCAGCCTTAATATTCATTCTGGCTATGGTCATCCTTAAGATTCGTCTTATCTGTTTATGATAATCCCCAAGATTTATTCTATTTGCCTATGGTCGGTTTTAAGATTCATTCTATACACAGTCAGCAGTACGATTAATTCTTTTGTGGTTGTTTTTATTTGCTTGTTTCCATTTTTGATAATCACATATGTTTTGGAAGTTAAATGAATGTCAATCAATTATGGAATCTATGCCTTGGGGCCAGAATCTGATTTCATTCTACAATTTGAACTTTTCAACAATATCTAACGCACTCCATTTCTGTTACAGTTGGCTGATCTCTGTATTTTTGTTTTCGTTGAAACCAGTAACACCAGTAACATTACAAATTAAACGATTAAACGTATCATTACTTGTTTCTTGTTTTCTTCTTGAAATTAAAATTAAACGTGTCATTGCTTGCCTTATATTGTTGGAACAAGTGACACTGAAAAACCAATTATATCATTGTCTTATTTTGTTGATACCAGCAACACAACAAACGAAGTACATCATTATTTGTCTTATTGTTTTAAAAGCAGCAACATTACAAAATATATGCATCATTTCTGGTCTTATTTTCGTTCAAAATAACAACACTACAAATTAAATGCACCATTAATTGTCTTATTTTCGTTGCAAACAGCAATACTACAAATTAAATCCATCATTAATTATCTTATTTTTTGTTAAAACCAGCAACATTACAAATTAAATGCATCATTTCTGGTCTTATTTTCGTTGAAAATAGCAACACTACAAATTAGATG
>CM060308.1:18098436-18103436 GCA_030674185.1 Monoplex corrugatus | reverse complement strand
CAGGAAGCTGGTGGAAAGAGTGAGGGAGTCAAAGAGTGAAATTTTTGCAGTTGGTGGACAGAGTGCGGGAGTCAAAGGTTATTAAAGTTCAAGGTACAGTTTCACGACTCCTCTACAGTTTACAAAATTTGCTCCACAGTTTGGCACAAGTAAAAGATTCAGCCATAAAAGGATGAGAAAATCTTTGTGACAAACAGACAAACACAATAAAAGACATTGAGACACACTTACAGACACACGCATACACATACACACATCTCCCTCCAAACGATATGGAATATTCTCTCTCTCTCTGTCTCTCTGTCTCTGCCTTGTCTCTGTCTGTCTGTCTCTGTCTCTCTCTCTGTGTCTCTGTCTCTCTCTGTGTCTCTCTTTCTCTCTGTCACTGTTTTCAAACTGAAAAAGGACTGGAGATACTCACGTCTCTAGCGTCAATGGCGCAGTTCATGATATCAATCCAGCCTTTGTACGTAGCCTGCAATCATTACACGATCACTTTGTTTAGTACAAAGACAGAACAAAGAAGCAATAGAGAGACGGGGACAAACGCAAAAACAAGCAATAAAAAAAGACCCCCCCAAAAGATTACACAGGAGGTGTGTTTTATGTATATATGTGTGTGCGTGTTCGTGTCTGTTCGCAAGCGCGCGCGCGCGCGTGTGTGCGTGTAGGCATAATGACAATAAGCACATTGATATAACTATATAGCATAATAACAACAGGCACACTGATGATATACAGAAGGATGATAGGCACAATGATAACAATGGCAATAGGCACAATGGCAACAGGTCCAACAGGCCACACAATGACAATAGGCACAATGATAATAGACAGAAGGGTGACAGGCACAATGACAATAGGCACAATGGCAACAGGGCCAGCAGACCATATAATGATAATAGGCATACTGATAATAGAAGGATGACAGGCACAATGACAATAGGCACAACGGCAACAGGTCCAACAGACCACATAATGACTATAGGCACACTAACAATAGACAAAAGGATGATAGGCACGATGACAACAGGCACAATGATAATAAACAGAATGATAGGCACAATGATAATAGGTACAATGATAATAGAAGGATGCTAGGCACGATGACAATAGGCATAATGGTAATAGACAGAAGGATGTTAGGCACAATGACAATAGGCATAATGGTAATAAACCAAAGGATGATAGGCACAATGAATAGGCAAAGGATGATAGACAAAATGCATAGGCACAAGTAATAAACAGAGATGATAGTACACAATGACAGTTAGGCACAATGATAATAAACAGAAGGATAATAGTCACAATGACAATAGGCACAATGATAATAAACAGAAGGATAATAGTCACAATGACAATAGGCACAATGATAATAAACAGAAGGATAATAGTCACAATGACAATAGGCACAATGATAATAAACAGAAAGATAATAGTCACAAATGACAATAGGCACAACGATAATAAACAGAAGGATAATAGTCACAAATGACAATAGGCACAATGATAATAAACAGAAGGATAATAGTCACAATGACAATAGGCACAATGATAATAAACAGAAGGATAATAGTCACAATGACAATAGGCACAATGATAATAAACAGAAGGATAATAGTCACAAATGACAATAGGTAAAATGATAATAAACAAAAGGATAATAGTCACAAATGACAATAGGCACAATGATAATAAACAGAAGGATAATAGTCACAATGACAATAGGCACAATGATAATAAACAGAAGGATATTAGTCACAATGACAATAGGCACAATGATAATAAACAGAAGGATAATAGTCACAATGACAATAGGCACAATGATAGTACACAGACGGATGACAGGCACAATGACAATAGGCACAATGATAATAGACAGAAGGATGACAGGCACAATGATAATAGACAGAAGGATGACAGGCACAATGATAATAGACAGAAAGCTGACAGGCACAATGACAGGCACAATGATAATAGAAGGCTGACAGGCACAATGATAATAGACAGAAAGCTGACAGGCACAATGACAGACACAATGATAATAGAAGGCTGACAGGCACAATGACAGGCACGATGACAATGGAAGGATGATAGTCACAATGACAATAGGCACAATGATAGTACACAGACGGATGACAGGCACAATGACAGGCACAATGATAATAGACAGAAGGATGACAGGCACAATGATAATAGCAGATGGACAGGCACAATGACAGGCACAATGGTAATAGAAGGCTGACAGGCACAATGATAATAGAAGGCTGACAGGCACAATGACAGACACAATGATAATAGAAGGCTGACAGGCACAATGACAGGCAAATGATAATAGAAGGCTGACAGGCACAATGATAATAGAAGGCTGACAGGCACAATAATAATAGAAGGCTGACAGGCACAATGACAATAGGCAGAATGATAATAGAAGGCTGACAGGCACAATGACAGGCACAATAATAGAAGGCTGACAGGCACAATGATAATAGAAGGCTGACAGGCACAATAATAATAGAAGGCTGACAGGCACAATGACAGGCACAATGATAATAGAAGGCTGACAGGCACAATGATAATAGAAGGCTGACAGGCACAATAATAATAGAAGGCTGACAGGCACAATGACAATAGGCAGAATGATAATAGAAGGCTGACAGGCACAATGATAATAGAAGGCTGACAGGCACAATAATAATAGAAGGCTGACAGGCACAATGACAGGCACAATGATAATAGAAGGCTGACAGGCACAATGATAATAGAAGGCTGACAGGCACAATGACAATAGGCAGAATGATAATAGAAGGCTGACAGGCACAATGACAATAGGCAGAATGATAATAGAAGGCTGACAGGCACAATGACAGGCACAATGATAATAGAAGGCTGACAGGCACAATGACAGGCACAATGATAATAGAAGGCTGACAGGCACAATGATAATAGAAGGCTGACAGGCACAATGATAATAGAAGGCTGACAGGCACAATGACAATAGGCACAATGGCAATAACTAGAAGAATGACAGGCACATTGACAAGCACAAGAATGATAGTAGAATGACAGGCACAATGACAATAGGTACAATGATAATATACAGAAGAATGATAGGCACAATGATGATAGACAGAGGGATGACAGACACAATGGCAATAGGCACAACGGCAACAGGTCCAGCTGACAATCCCAGAACACCCACCACTTGGAACAACGCCAGGTAGGCCTGCAAGACGTCATCGAAGTTGACCTTGGCGTTGATCCAATCGTATTGCAAATTGGTACAGTCGTTCCGATGGTTGACGATGCTAACATCTACACGGGTGCCGTTTTCCGGGTAGTAGCAGGCGTAGAAGCGACCGTTGAACAGCTGCACGCCCATGATACCGAAGATGAGCCAGAAGACGATGCACACCAACATCACGTTGCAGATGCTGGGGATGGCCTTGATCAGGGCGTTTACCACCACCTGAAGATACACACCACCATGTTGTGGATACGAGAAGGCTTCGATCTGATAGAGTGAGTGAGTGAGTGAGAGAGAGAGAGAGAGAGAGAGAGAGAGAGAGAGAGAGAGAGAGACAGACAGACAGACAGAGACAGAGACAGACAGAGAGAGAGAGGCCGAGAGAGAGAGAGAAAGACAGACAGAGACAGAGACAGAGACAGACAGACAAGAGGCAGACAGAGACTGAGACAGAGAAAAAGAAGGAAAGAAAGAGAGAAAGAGAAAAACAGACAGAGGAAGAGAGAGAAAGAAAGAGAATGGGGGCAAAGAAAGATAGGAAACCAACTTGAGAGAGAGAAAGAAGAGAGAAAGAGAGAGAGGGAGACAGAGGAGAGAGAGAGAGAGAGAGAGAGAGAGAGAGAGAGAGAGAGAGAGAGAGAGAGAGAGAGAGAGAGAGAGAGAGAGAGAGAGAAACTGAAAATGGTTTATTGCCATTGACATTTTTGTCCTTGTAGCAAGGAGCATAAAAGAAAGTCATTTAATTTTTCGGCGACATTTTCTCGAAACAAAGATTTATAAATATAGTCATGGCTGACATTACATCCATTTGAATTTTTTTCCTAAAGATGAAGAAAAAATTGAACGGAAAAAGTTGAACAAAATGTTGAACAAAAAGTTGAAGAAACAGTTGACCACCCGACGTAATTAGTCATATAAGTAAGAGGAAGACCCAAATCCGTCAAATAAACATAAGAACAACATAAAGTGATATCTTCACTGGAGATAAATTTACATTAATTTAAAAAGTTGAACAAAAAGTTGAAGAAAAGTTGATCATTTAAATAAGAGGAAGACTCAAATCCGGCAAATAAACATAAGAACAGTATAAAGTGATATCTTCACTGGAAATAAACTTACATTAATTTATTGCTGTGTTGTTTTCTTTCTCCGACTTTCCCAAGCAAGGGCGATAAATTTCGCGAGGGATTTTTGATAGTTTTCATCTTCAGTCATGAGTATTCTGGTAATGACTCTTTGACTCGAAATGTCCTCATCAAAGATTATGCATTTTTGTCGTACACTTTCATACGACTTGCAAACAAACAAAAAATGCATTTCATCTTCTGCCTCTGCATTACACATGGGACAAATAGAGTGTGCCGATGAATTTGAGTAAAACCATCTTGTTGTTGCATTTAGCCCTAGGGCTCTTAGTCTAAAACGAGCAAGATTGCTTCTGTGCCATTTATTTGTTACGGCCTTTATATATTTTTCGCTTTGAAATATACTTTTAAAGGAAAGGAACCAATCATATTTCTCAGATTCTTCCATTTGAGCGTGCCAGTTTTGTTTGTACGAATCAACTAGTCTATCCCTAAATTCTGAAATAAATCCTTGTTCATAACCAACTCCCTGGCACATCCACATAATACCAAATCCATGTGAGGTTAACATTTTCTTAATGAAATATGCCCAGTTTTGTTTACCCGAATCTAATTGATTCAGTAACATCTCATATGCCTGCTTGCACAATCTTGACATTGGGAGCTGG
>CM060308.1:18088436-18090936 GCA_030674185.1 Monoplex corrugatus | reverse complement strand
CGAGACAAGGACATCTGGTGGACAAAGAGAATGAAATCAATCAATCAATCAATCAATGGCTGAAATGACTGAATAAAGGAATAGATGGATCAATGAAGTACGAATGAGTGAAAGAAAGAAGGAAGGAATGCACGAAGGCAAGAAAGAACAGTAACATGAATGAATGAATGAATGAATGAATGAACGAATGAATCATCCAACGAATCAATGAATGACTGGTTGAGTAACTCAAAGAATCAGGGAATCAAGGAATAAATGGATGAAATGATGAATGAATGGTTGGATGGATGAATAAAATAGGAAACATTAAATACAGGAAAGAGTGCATGAAAGAATAAATCTATGAATGAATGAATGAATGAATTGATGCATGGATAATGAAAGAATGACTGAATGACTGAATCAACGAACCAATGAATGAATGGACAAATGGATGATGAATAGATGAAGGAATAGATAGGTGAATGAAGTCCGAAGGACTGAAAGCAGGAAGAAATGCATGAAAGCATAAAAGAATAAATAAATATAATGACTGAATGAACGAATGAACGAATGAACGTATCGGTGAACAAATTAAAGAATGAATGGATAAACGAATGAATGAATCAATTCAGGAATGAATGAACAATATATTGCATGATGGTTTAAGTGGATAAATAACAGAAAGAAAAAAGAAAAAAAGACAGACAGACAGACAGACAGAAAGAAAGAATAAATAAATAAATAAATAAAGAAAAAAAGAAAGAAAGAATACATGAAATACTCAATGACCATTATTTTTTTTTACAGTAAACACAATGGCATTATAGAACACTGTTTGGTCAGATTTCTACGTCTGGCTTCGAGATGGAATAATTATTGTTGTGGTGGAGTAATCACCACAGCCTATACTTGCAAATAGTTGTAATAGCCCTGTATGGCGATGGTTTAAACAAAAAAACAAACAAACAAACAAACAAACAAACAAACAAACAAACAAAACTTTTGCTTCATTGTTCGATATTTGTTCAACCTTTGACTCCCGCACCCTATCCACCAACTGCAAAAAACTTAATTCCTCTGACTCCCTCACACTATTCACCAGCTTCCTGCAGGAAGCTGGTGGATAGGGTGAGGGAGTCCAAGGATTAAGTTTTTGCTTTGCTCGTCTGGTTGACAATGCAGGATGCCGGGTGGACAGGGTGCGGGAGTCAAAGGGTTTAAAAGTTTTGACGTTTTTGACAAACACAGCAAAACCTTTCCCACAAGACAAAACCTTTCCCACAAGACAAAACCTTTCCCACAAAACAAAACCTTTCCCACAAGACAAAACCTTTCCCACAAGACACCCTTCGATGTCTACGAACGAACATACCTTTGCGCCATCAGGAAAATCGTCAGGGGTTTTCTCCACTCCTGAAACACAGACGACAGTGTCAAAGGGGACAGACAGAACAGGTGGACAAGTGGGTAAGAGTTAGACATCCAGTTAGACTTCCCTGGGCTCCATCCACTTAGACATCTTGCTTGAGAGGCTTCAGAAAGCCCAGATTCATGCTGCACGCATCGATCTCCGCAAGCGTAAATTTGACCATTGCAAACCACTTCTCAGGCAACTTCACTGGCTGCCAGTGTGTGCACATGTGGAGTATAAATTAGCAACACTCTGTTATCGTTCCCTCTTGGTCTGTCCCCTACATACATTTCTGATCTCTTGATCCTATATGTGCTATCCAGATCACTGCGGTCTTCAAATGCTGGTCACCTCGCCATTCCCCGATTCCATCTGGAGAAATATGGCAGATGCTCTTTTTCATTTGTTGGTCCTTCAATTTATAATGCACTCCCCCAGTCACTTAGAAAGGCCCCCACATTGTCAGCCTTTAAGACTGAGCTTAAGACCCACCTGTTCAAACTCCATCTGACTGATGTATAAGTTAACACCAGGTGAAACGGATGACGTAGGTTTTAAGTGATGAGGTGTAACCGATGCTATAGATTTTAAGTACTGAAGCCTTTTAATCTATACTTTTATTTAATGTATACTTTTATGGTGATAAGTGTATATATACTTGCGTGCGGATGAGCAGTTTTGTGGATGAGTGTGTAAATATTCTTGCCTTCTTAAGAAATTGTAATGGCGCTTGGAGCTCTCCAAGGGAACAAGCGTCCTAAAATGTACTTTATTATTATTATTATCTCCACCTGGTGAGTAAAGGGTGGAGATTTTTTTTACCGATCTCACGGGTCAAAATGCGTGCAGACCCCAACAGAATCTAAAGGCTCTTTGTGTGTGTAAACGCATGTGAAATATCAAGTTTCGATTTTTCAGTTTCAATTTCAGTTTCTCAAGATGACGTCTCCGCGTTCGGAATGAATTCCATATTATGCACTAACGTCACAGGTGAACATGTGATGGAGAAGATCCAGAATGATCACGGCACAAGCCTTAAGCCCACATATAAACCCATGACCTGGCCAGGTCCTGAGGTCCTATCTAGATAGTTCCATAACCTTGGGG
>CM060308.1:18083436-18085936 GCA_030674185.1 Monoplex corrugatus | reverse complement strand
TTTTTATATGTCAGTTGGTCAAGTTTCTACAAAAGAGACAGACAGAGGAAGACACATGTGAAGCAGATACGTGTCAACCCCTATTAATAACAACAAAAACAACATAACGATAACACAAAATAGATAGATAGATAGATAGATAGATAGATAGACAGATATATAGACAGACAGACAGACAGATAAAAGACAGATAGATAGATCGACAGAGAGATAGATAGATAGACAGACAGACAGACAGACAGACTGACAGATAGATAGACAGACAGACAGATAGATAGATAGATAGATCATAGATAGATAGAAGATAGATAGATAGACGGACAGACAGATAGATAGATAGATAGATAGACAGTTAGATAGATAGATAGATAGATAGATAGATAGACAGATAGACATATATATATATATAGATAGACAGACAGACAGACAGATAAATAGACACATAGATCGACAGAGAGAGAGAGACAGACAGACAAACAGACAGACAGACAGAGACAGAGACAGAGAAGAACAAAGAAAGAAAGAGAGTGAGAGAGAGACAGAGAAAGAAAGAAAGAGAGAGAGAAGACAGACAGACAGTCAGACAGACAGACAGACAGTCAGACAGACAGACAGACAGACAGACAGACGACAGACAGACGGACAGAGAGACTTACCACCAGGTTTCCAATAATCATGGTCAGAAGGAAGAAAGGAACGCATGAATAGCCAGCCACCCTGATACAGTCCCACATCGACTCGATCCATTCCCCGCACAGTACTCGGAACACAATCATGAACGAGTGCATAAAGTCACTGTCAACACAAAAACAACAATTTACTGCTTTGGGGTTTTGTTCAAGACGACTTTATTATTCTCGGACAAGTTCCATACACGCTCCGTTCAATCCAGGACAAGTTCCATATACGCTCCGTTCAATCTAGGACAAGTTCCATATACGCTCCGTTCAATCTAGGACATAGTTCCATATTACGCTCCGTTCAATCTAGGACAAGTTCCATATATCGCTCACGTTCAATCTTAGGACAAGTTCCATATACGCTCCGTTCAATCTAGGACAAGTTCCATACACGCTCCGTTCAATCTAGGACAAGTTCCATATACGCTCCGTTCAATCTAGGACAAGTTCCATATACGCTCCGTTCAATCTAGGACAAGTTCCATATACGCTCCGTTCAAATCTATCAGTGATAAACTGGCAGACTCCTTGAACCTGAAGAAAAATACTATGAGCTAGCAGTGTCTTGTAATGG
Organism: Monoplex corrugatus; assembly: GCA_030674185.1. Lineage (NCBI taxonomy): Eukaryota > Metazoa > Mollusca > Gastropoda > Littorinimorpha > Ranellidae > Monoplex > Monoplex corrugatus. The sequence goes on along the minus strand of CM060308.1, from coordinate 18,084,682 downwards.
AAGCGGGCAAGTAGTGATGCCAACCTTAAAAATACAAATCTGGCACCACCAGAATGATTAGAGCGTTGAGATGGACAACGAAAAGGCCACTGAGGTTGAACTCGAGACAGATCTTAAATCCATAGCTCTGCGAAAAGAGCAAGACTTCTGCTGAAGACGTTTAATGACAATAAACCTTGACCACAAAGTGACTAAAACAGAACATTACTATTAATGTTTTTTTTGTTTAAAACCCAGCCGACTGCGGTAGAGCCATATCAGGGCTAAGACCTGTTTCAAAACACACCATACTTCAAGAGGAAAAAGTAAAAAAAGAAGAAAATTAAGTATACATATCAATGCATTCGCACACATAATCTACGTAAATGCCCTAGGTGTTGACCACTCCGTCCAATTCATCTTACGGGTGATTTAAAAACATACCTCAATGCAAATTTAAACAAAAATAAGAGCACTAAAACATATATAAAAACGGGCATAAGTTACCTAAAATTGCTTCCGCATATCTCAATTCCCTAGAACCAAAAATGCACCTAATACATGTACTCAGTTACCAAGCCTAAGAGAAGGTATGCAAGACTTTATCGAACACATACAGGTGAATGGACCAACAAGCAGAAAATGACAGGAAGAAAAGACAGAAAGCAAAGGAACAAGCCAGAAGTAAAGAGAGTGACAGAAAAGAGGAAATTTCTAGCACAAAATTTCTAAAAGGTGGGGATACTATTTATACTGAAAGAATCCCCGGCATCCCCACGGGGGAAAGAACAAGAATTCGATTCTGAACGTGCTTCATTAACCAGAAGAGGCAGGCGCATACAGTCCAGTAAATGGAAATCACAAACTGATTAAAACAGAACAAAAGTATAATTCTTCACCTTTTGACTCCCGCAGCCTGTCCGCCATCACCCTGCATTGTCAATCATGCTAGCAAAGCAAAAACTTAACCCTTTGACTCCCTAATCCTATCCACCAGCTTTATACAGGAAGGGTTTAATGAACTCCTTTGACCAAACAAGACTGGCGCGTTATTTGGACCAAATGGCCTTTATCAGGCGTACACAAACGACAACAAAGAAACAAGACAAGCGACATTTCTAGGACCTTTGATGAGGCAAGAGAAGGTAGAGCACCTAGTCTCAACAGGAAATATGGAGAGAAAAAAAAAAGCACCAGTCAGACCAAGGGAGAAAATATTGGACGGACTTGCGAAAAGGATGAAGACAAAGAGAGTGGGAGATGTACT
>CM060308.1:18055936-18078436 GCA_030674185.1 Monoplex corrugatus | reverse complement strand
AACTGTCGATCAAAATCAATTAACTGTCAATCAAAATCAGTTAGCTGTCAATAACCACCACAACCACAACCACAACTACCACCACCACTACCACTACCACCACACCACCCACCACCACCACCACCACCAAACAACAACAACAAAGGGACATCTGACCTGTACTTTGAGGAACCATCTCCAGCAGTCCCAGACACAGCAGAAGTGATAGAGCCTGTCCTTCAAGGTTTCCTGCGGTTCGCTACGCATGCTGGTGAAGCTGTGCCTGTGTTCTGTCGCTTGATCCAGAATGTTCTTTAGCACCAACACGTCTGTCAAACACAAGGACAATCATAACGACAGTCATATCAACAATGATAAGACAACGACAAGATATATCGTAGTGATAGTCACAATCGCAATGGTATTAATAATTACGATGACAATGATCACAATAACGACAATGACGATGACAATGACAGTGATATCAATAATAAGAATGATAATGATCATCATAATAACGACAATGACGATGACAACGACAATAATATCAATATGACAATGATCATAATAACGACAATGACGATGACAATGACAATAAGCATAACAACGACAATGACGATGACAATGACAATGATATCAGAAATGACAATGACAATGATCATAATAACAATAACTTCACATTGCCAATAATTGTAATAACAACAATCACGATGACAATGAAAATAATATCAATAATGACAATGATCATGGTCAATAATCATATTATAACGACAACGATGATGACAATGATCATAATAACGACAATGACTACAATAATAGCAATGCTATCAATCATAACAACAACGATGACAGTGACAAGGACATTCATAATGACAATGTCTATAACTCTAATAATGACAATGACAATGGCAATAACCATAACAATGAGAATGAAAATACCAATGACATCAACAATAACAATAATAACAACTACAATAATGATAACGACAATGATAAGAACCATAACAATGATAATAAAAGTGATATTAATAATGAGCACAATGACCATACTACTAGTAATGACAATATCGATGACAATAATATTGACCATAACGTATGATCATGACAATGACAACGATGCTAACAATAACAACGACAATAATTTTAATAATGACAATGACAGTAACCATAATAGCTATACGTCAATGACAACGACAATAATGTTAACGACAAGGACAAAAGCCACAACAATGCTCATGACAATGACAGTGATCATAATCATGACAATGACAATACTAGTCGCCGTGGTGTAGTGGTTAACGCAACGGACTACTGACTGGAAGGTTGTGGGTTCGAATCCCCATCAGTCCCTTCAAAAATCATAATGGGATTTTTCGGCTCTAACCGGCTCCTACCCAGAGTTGGGCGTGCTATGGGCTCATAGGGAAGACTGGGACCACACAATCGAGTCTCATTCACTTCACTCATGCGTCATTGAGGGTGTCTGTATCTCTCGGGCCTGGTTGACGCCAGAATATATTATGATACTAAGCGTAGAGTACAGCCCTGTCACGCAGTCTCAATCCAAGATGACACTCCATACCATCACGATTATCATCCTCATCGACATCATCATCATCGCATTGTAAAAAAAATTGTTCGAGCTTCTGTGGTCATTAAGGTGCCGCAAAACATGGGGCAAAAATACAAAACAAAAACAAAAAAAAACAAAAAATAAAAACAACAACAAAAAAAAAAAAGAAAAAAAAAAAAGGTAAGCGCAAAAAAAAAACACACCCTGGGTACGATGATCCTAAAAAAAAAGAAAAAAAAAGACAATGACAATAGTATTAATGATGACGATGACAGTAATGATATATTTGCCAATGGTGATTGATGCTGACGTTTCATTGCTTGGTCCAGAACGTTCTTCAACACCACCAACATGTCTCCCAAGCTTAAGACAATGCAACAAGACACACCACAGTCATAAAGACGACGACAATGCCGATGCCAACAACAACAACGAGGACACACTTTCCAATGGTGAAAGTTATCGTCTAAAACACTTCGCAATTTCTAAAGTCAAGGGAGCAACACTAGATGCACGAATGATTGATTGATTGATTCATTCATTCATGATTCAATCAATAAATTAATCGATCGATAGATAGATTGATAGACAAACAGACAGACAGACAGACAGATAGATAGATAGATAGATAGCTAGCTTCGTAGCTATATAGACAGATAGACATACATATACATATACAATTCTCATGGTGAAGGCAAGAAATCAAGCGAGCAGCCAGCCAACCAGACAGACAGACAGACAGATAGATAGACAGACAGACACACACACACACAGACAGACACAGACAGACAAACAGACAGACAGACAGATAGACAGACAGACAGACAAGTGATCAACAATTACCTTTAATTTCCACATTCTGTCCAGTAGGAGAGGAAGTGAGGAACGAATTACTGTCCGACATCTTCTTCTTTTCTGCTGCTGCCTGGCTGTCCATGCTGTGCAGTGAGCCCTGCCCAAATACCATAACGGTCACAATCCGCCCTGCCCAAATACCATAATGGTCACAATCCGCCCTGCCCAAATACCATAACGGTCACAATCCGCCCTGCCCAAATACCTTAACGGTCACAATCCACCCTGCCCAAATACCATAACGGTCACAATGCACCCTGCCCAAATACCATAACGGTCACAATCCGCCCTGCCCAAAACACCATAACGGTACAATGCACCCTGCCCAAATACCATAACGGTCACACTGAGCCCTGCCCAAAACACCATAACGGTACAATGCTCCCTGCCCAAATACCATAACGGTCACACTGAGCCCTGCCCAAATACCATAACGGTCACAATGCGCCTGTCCAATACCATAACGGTCACAATGCGCCCTGTCCAATACCATGACAGTCACACTGAGCACTGCCCAAATACCATAACGGTCACACTGAGCCCTGCCAGAATACCTTAACGTTCACACAGGGTCCTGCCCAAATACCATAACAGTCACACTGAGCCCTGCTCAAATACCATAAAGGTCACACTGAGCCCTGTCCAATTTATCATAACAGTTAAACTGATCCATGCCAAAATACTGTAATGGTCAAATGATCCATGTCAAATACCATAATGGTCAAAGTGACGCTTGCCCAAATACCATGCCGGTCAAACTGAGCCCTGCCCAAATACCATCATGGTCACACTGGGCCCTGCCAAATACAATAGTGGTCACACTGAGTCCTGCCCAGATACAATAACGGTCACACTGAGCCCTGCCCAAATACCATGATGTCACACTCGACCCTGCCCAAATACTGATGCTTGCCCAAATATCATAACGTTCAAACTGATGCTTGCCAAAGTACCATAACGGCCAAACTGACGCTTGCCCAAATAATATAACAGCAAAGTGACACTTGCCCAAATAATTTAATGGTCAAAGTGATGCTTGCCCAAATAATATAACGGTCAAAGTGACACTTGCCCCAAATACCGTAACGGTCAAACTGACGCTTGCCCAAATACCATAACAATCAAACTGATGCTTGCCAAAGTACCATAACGGCCAAACTGATGCTTGCTCAATTAATATAACGGTCAAAGTGACGCTTGCCCAAATACCATAACAATCAAACTGATGCTTGCCCAAATACTATAACGGTCAAACTGACGCTTGCCCAACTACCAAAACTGTCAAACTGACGCTTGCTCCCAAACTATAACGGTCAACCTGATGCTGGCCCAAATATCATAACGGTCAAACTGACGCTTGCCCAAGTACCATAACGGTCAACCTGACGCTTGCCCAAATGCCATAACGTTCAAAGTGACGTTTGCCAAGATACCATAATGGTCAAACTGACGCTAGCCGAAATACCATAACGGTCAAACTGACGCTAGCCGAAATACCATAACGATCAAACTGACGCTAGCCGAAATACCATAACGATCAAACTGACGCTTGCCGAAATACAATAACGATCAAACTGACGCTTGCCGAAATACCATAACGATCAAACTGACGCTAGCCGAAATACAATAACGATCAAACTGACGCTTGCCGAAATACAATAACGATCAAACTGACGCTAGCCGAAATACCATAACGATCAAACTGACGCTAGCCGAAATACCATAACGATCAAACTGACGCTAGCCGAAATACCATAACGATCAAACTGACGCTTGCCCAAGTAACATAACGGTCAACCTGACGCTTGCCGAAATACCATAACGATCAAACTGACGCTAGCCGAAATACCATAACGATCAAACTGACGCTTGCCGAAATACCATAACGATCAAACTGACGCTTGTCGAAATACCATAACGATCAAACTGACGCTTGCCGAAATACCATAACGATCAAACTGACGCTTGTCGAAATACCATAACGATCAAACTGACGCTTGCCGAAATACCATAACGATCAAACTGACGCTTGCCGAAATACCATAACGATCAAACTGACGCTTGTCGAAATACCATAATGGTCAAACTGACGCTAGCCGAAATACCATAACGATCAAACTGACGCTTGCCGAAATACCATAACGATCAAACTGACGCTTGCCGAAATACCATAACGATCAAACTGACGCTTGCCGAAATACCATAACGATCAAACTGACGCTTGCCGAAATACCATAACGATCAAACTGACGCTAGCCGAAATACCATAACGATCAAACTGACGCTAGCCGAAATACCATAACGATCAAACTGACGCTTACCCACAAACCATTTCTAAACGTAAGAATGTCTCGTCGACAGTCTTTTACAAAATAAATTTTACCTGAATATAAGCACCTCGTATAGATCTTTTTAGGTGTTTTTTTTTAATACATGCCTAACTTTTTAAAAAAAAATGTCCCCGAGGCATTTCACACGCCCTTCTTCGTTGGTCCTTTTTCTTTTTAACCATTAATCACCTCTTTACCTCTTTTTCCTGCACACTGACCTTGTCTGTTAAACTAACGTCGCTGACAGAGCTTGCTCATGTCAATGGGTGTGACTTTATAAACCTGTAGTCAAATTATGTGGCAATATTCAAACCGCAAAGTAACTACCAGAAGCATTAAGCCTTCTTCGGTCAGTGTCAACCATGGACGACGCGCTCTAGTTATCGGTTTCGCTGCTGCTCCGGCAACGTCGGTGTCCTCTTTGGGGTACAAGTCTGGGTGGGATGATATGGAGAACCAGCTGTTGCCAATGCAGCAGGTCCGCCCTATCCACGCAGCTGACAGATCTCAAAGGAAAGGCGAAAAACCAAATACAGTTTGGCGCAGGAGTTGCCATAAGGGCACCAAATCAGCGTCCGTCTACTACATTCGGGAATCCCATCTCCCGGATTTTCCCTCAGGTCTGACTCCCGAAGTCTGCTTCCTGTCCATCTTGATGTTTCTATCATTCTGGTTGTGTCAGCTTCAGTGCGATATAGATCAGTTTTACCCCTCTCCATTTCAAGACATTGCCACCGCAGCGGGTTTTGCCCACGCTCAGGGACTCCGCCAGGAAACCCCGGCCGATTATTCAAATACTATCTGTTAATGATGATTATATGCATATATTCGAATATCACGTGATAAAATAATTATATGCATATTCACTGTACGTAGAGCGCATATGGAATTATTCGAGTACGCTGAATCCCTCTCGAACAAACACCAAACTCCAAACTCCCATCATGTCGTCCACTTCCCCACCAAACTCACCATTACAAGTGGAGTGTCATATAATCAACACAAAGCAGCGTGATTGGGGGAAGAGGGGGGAGAGGTGGTTGTGGTGGAGGGAAGGAGGAAGCTGAGGCAGTTACGAACAACATCTACCGTGAACAAACATCCACCATGTTTCGCTGTAATTGCTTCAGTCTGAGTTACACATGTTATATGCAAAGTGCAATAGGGTGAGGCAGTGCGTAAGCCAAAGCCTTCAATAGTTACTGAAATAGTATACGAACAGGCATGATTATATGCATATAGATATACAAAACAGTGAGTATTTATACACAAGGCTGAAGCCATCAGTAGTTAGTTAAATATTATATGATAATAATGAGTACACGCATATTCGCTGTACGTCAAGTAATAGCCTTCAGCGATTATTCAAATATTGTCTGATAATGATGATTATATGTATACATTCGAATACTACGTGATAATAATAATTATATGCATATTCGCTACACTTCAGGTAATAGCCCTCAGTGATTATTCAAAATATCACATGATAATGATGATCATATGTCTATACAAAATAGAGAGTTGTTCAACATTGAGTCAACATTTTCAGCTGTTATATGATAGCATAGATAGGAGAACAGTAGCATGGTTCAGACGTTCGCCCGCAAATAACTAAACTCGAGGTTCCAGGGTTCGTTTCCAGTTGAGGTTTCGACTTTTTTCTCCTCAGTTTGACCGGAAAATCGAACTGAACGTCTAGTCCTTCGGAAGGGAACAACAACAACAAAAATAGTAGGACCCATGCACCTCCTGGCCTGCGCACGCTTAAGATTCCACGGCAGTTGAAAATCGTGAAGATCAGGGTATTTCCCCGGCTGCCCTGGTATAAAATATTGGAGAGATAGGTTCATTTTCCAGGTCTTTTTCCTTGAAAGCCAACTAGCCTTCTTGCCTTTTTGAAGTCTTGGTAAAAAAAATGGGTGGCTCAACACTGCGGTGACACGCTCTGAGGACAGCATCCCGAGTTTCGCATGGTAAATCCATTGCAACGAAAAGAAATGAATGTGAATATGGATGTGAATGTGAATGATGTATGTCATACATAAACAGTACAGTGAGTCCTTACATATAAGGTTAGATACTCTTGGTCTTCAGTGATGACTCTGACATGGTGTGATACTTACCGATGCAGATGTTGTCAATAAGTCTCATTTCATTCCAGCACCATCTATGACTTGAAGAATATTCCGAAGACGTAGAAATCCTGTTTCCTAATGCATATAGCCGTTTGCACAAAGACATCAATTTCAATAAAGAGAGAGAGAAAGAGAGAGAGAGAGAGAGAGAGAGAGAGAGAGAGAGAGAGAGAGAGAGAGAGAGAATGAATTAAGCAAATAAGTGAGAGAATTAAGCAAATAATGCAGTTTCGTCGGCATCGGCCGGTATTTTCTGAAGAAAGGTTTTGTTTCTGTGGACATTGTCTTGTGACGAGCAAGTCAGTGTATCGATGAAACGTGAAGAGAGAAGAGCTACCGGTGTTAAGCAGTTTCTGAATTATCACGGAAATCAAAAACGCAAAATGGAAATAGATTGAGAATGCGCATGTAGTTTCAGTTTCAGTTTCTCAAGATGACGTCTCCGAGCTCGGAACGAATTCCATATGCAGAAATGTCACAGGCGTCATGTGTATGGTGATCATGGCACAAGCCTTAAGCCTGCGCATAAACCCAAGAGCTGGCCAGGTCCTGAGCATGTAATTTGACGGAACTAGACTAGTGCAAATATTCGGCCAACTAGCCTTTGTCAGCCTTACGCAAAAGACAACAAAGAAACAATTCACTAGACTTGGAACAAAGACAGGAGATCAGGTAAGTTTCCTGATATGCAGGATTTGTTTGTTCAGCTGGAGAAGACAGAGACAGGCAAATGTTTACGAATGTGAAGGAGAGAATGGGAATGGCTGAAGACGGATGAAAAGATGAGGTAACTCGGACTAATTTTTGTTTCACTGAATGCAGCAACGAGTCACAGTTATCTAACTTCGTGTGACACGCAAACAGTGTCGAAAAAGGTCACAAGTGAGCATCTTGTTTATCTCTTCGTTTTTATTTGCTAACGAAGCAAATGACGTCTCTTTCTTTCTTTCTTCCTTCTTTCCTTCCTTTCTTTCTTTCTTGCTTTCTTTGTAGGCTGTGTCCTTCCTCTGCAGGAAGTAGCCCTCCGCCAGAGTCCTCCAACTTTTTCTGTCTTTTGCTGTCTTTGACCATGTTCCTTCTTGTTGCCACTTGATGTCATCTCTCGGTCTTCAAACTGACTGGGGTTCTTTATTATCTGCCATTAGGTCTCTCTCATGCCTGCAGGTTTCGTGCATGAATACACGGTCGGATTTCACTATTTTGACAACATTTAACCCTCTCACTACCCCCTAACCATCATCTTTTTTTGGGATGGCAGTCTATCCATGAAAACAACTGATCGCAATGTTTAGGGTCTGTAGCAGAGTTAGGGTTAAACGTTTATACACTGATATTAATAACACACGTCTAAACTAATTTCTGTGACGTATTTCCATACTACTTTTTGTGATTGAATTGTGGAAGGTGGGAGGTTGAAGCGGCAAACAATGTGAAATATTTTACCAGTCATCTAACTCGGAAGTAGGGACTCCTGTTACGAATCAGTGAATGAATCCAAAATTCATATATTTTTTGAAAGCTGAAACAACAGCTGTCAACGAGTGAAAAAACTCAAAGTCCTAAATGATTGTCCACAACACTACGTGTGGACGAACACAACATCATGTATTTTGAAAGTTGGGATTTTTTACTATAAACGAGTCAAAGAACTCAAGGTCACAAGTGAATGAACGCAAAGTAAAGTTGGGACTTCTACTATAAACGCGTGATGAAAGTCACAAATGAATGAAGGCAAAGTCACGGGTGTATGAACTCAAGGCATGTATCTTACAAGTATGGACTACCACTACAAATGAATGAATGAACTCAAAAAATCGTTATTTTGAAAGCAAGTACAATTCTACAAAGTAGTGAATGACCACAAAGTCACGAATGCCACAAAGTCATTTGTTTTGAAAGTTGGGGCAACTGCTACAAACGAGAGAATGAACTCAAAGCCATGTTTTATCTTTAAATGGGCACTGCTGCAACGAATTAAGTAATACACACAGTTGTGTATCTTGGAAGTGGAGACAGCTGATAGAAATGAGTAGGCCTAAATGAACTTAGTCATGTATCTTATAAGTTGAGACAATAGATATAAATGAGTGACTCAACTTAGTAATATATTTTGAAAGTTGGGACATCTGATAGAAATGAGTAAATAAACTCAGTCGTGTAGTTTAAAAGTTTGGACATTTGATATAAGTGAGTAAATGAAATCAGTTGTGTATTGTGAAAGTTGGGACATCTGTTATAAATGAGTGAATGAACTCAGTCATTTATTTTGAAAGTTGGGACATCTGATATAAATGAGTGACTGAACTCAATCATGATTTTAAAATCAAACAACTGCTAGAAATACCATCCCATTGAACTCAGTCGTGTATTTTGAAAGTTGAGACAACTGCTACAAATGAGGAATGAACTCAAAGCTACACATTTGAAATCAGAATACTGCTAGAAGAGGGATGACTCGTCTGTATTTTGAAGTTGGAACAGCTGCTAAAAATGAGTTAATGAACTTAGTAATGCATTTTGAAAGTTGGGACAACTGCTATAAATGAGTAAATTACCTTAGTCGTGTATTTTGAAAATTGGGACATCTGATACAAATGCGTGAATGAACTCAATCGTGTATTTTGGAAATTGGGACATCTGATATAAATGAGTTTATGAAGTCTGCCATACATTTGAAAAGTTGGGAAAATTCTATAAATGAGTCAATAAACTCAGACATGTACTTTGAAAGTTGGAAAAAAACTTATATGAATTAGTCAATAAAGTCAGTTACGAATGTTTACAGTTGGGACTTCTCCTAAAAACGAGTGACTAGACAAAGTCCCATGTATCTTGAATGTAGAGACAACAGCTATAAATGAGTGAATGAACCAAACCACGAGAGAATGAGCACAAAGTCACGTGTTTCGAAATCGGGACTACAACTATGAATGAGTAACTAAACACAAAGTCGTGCACTTCAGAAATAGGGATACTACAAAAAACGAACGAATGAAGAGAAACTAATGTATTTTGAAAGTTAGAGATAGCACTACAAATGTTTGAATAAGCTCGAAGTCATGTATCTTGGAAGTTGAAACTACTACGAACAAGTGAATGAACACAAAAGTCACCAGTGAATGAAAATCAAGTGTCTTGAAACTTGGGACTACTTCTACAAACCATGAATGAACAATAAAGTCATAAGTGAATAAACTCAAAGTCATGTATCTTGAAAGTTGGGACAACTACTACAAACGAGTGAATGAACACAAAAGTCACCACTGAATGAATCAAAGTCATGTGTCTTGAAAGTTGGGACTACTTCTACAAACGAGTGAATGAAAAAAAGTACTGAAACACAATATTTACAACACAGTGAAAAGAGTCATGTGTCTTGAAAGTTGGGACTACTGCTACAAACCAGTGATGAATGAGCACAAAGTCACCAGTGAATAAATCAAAGTCATGTATCTTGGAAGTTGAAAGTACAACTACAAACAGTGAATGAACACAAAGTCACCAGCGACTAAACTCAAAGCCGTGTATCTTGGAAGTTGGGACTACTACTACAAACCAGTGAATGAACACAAAGTCACCAGTGAATAAACTCAAAGCGTGTATCTTGAAAGTTGGGGAACTACTACTACAAACCAGTGAATGAACACAAAGTCACCAGTGAATAAATCAAAAGTCACGTATCTTGAAAGTTGGGACTACTGCTACAAGCCAGTAAATTAAGAACACAGAGTCACCAGTGAATAAACTCAAGTCATGTATTTTGAAATTTGGAACTACTACTACAAACGAGTCAATGAACACAAAAGTCACCAGTGAATCAATCAGTCATGTATCTTGAAAGTTGAAACTACTACAAATGAGTGAATGAACACAAAGTCACCAGTGAATAAATCAAAGTCATGTATCTTGGAAGTTGGGATTGCTACTACGAACGAGTGAATGGACACACACTTGCAAAACTACGATTGTTTTACTGTTGAGGGTGTTGAGGTGTGTGGTAGTGGGGGATGGAGGGGTGGGGGATGGGGTGGGGGTGGATGAGTGGTGGTGGTGGTGGTGGTGGTGGTGGTAGTGGGGTGTGGCGGACAGACGAAATTTAAACTCACGTTGTCATCTAACTTGGACGTGTCGAGCACCACGTCGGGCGCTTTGGACTTGTTCTTGTTCGACGTGAACAAAGTCTCCATCTTGCTCTTCCCTTCCCGGGAGTGGCGGCTGGATCGAGAGGATCGGCTGTGCTGGGAAGCCACGCTGCTGCGCCGGGACCCGGAACGCCCGGCCGCGAGAGGGTGGCGATATAAGCTAAGGTTGGCGAAACTAAAACGGCGGCCGTTGGGGAGGTTTTTGTGCAGGAAGGGGGAATTGCATAGATCTTCGGTGGAAGGGGTAACGGCCGCCGAATCGTCGGCGAACGGAAGGGGGATGGCTTCCAGATTGCGGTGCATGAGCGGCTGGCGATCGTTGGAGTGCAAGTGTTTGTTCTTCTTCCAACTGAACTGCGTGGATCTCCGGCTCCCCTTCATGTACGGGGAGGCTGGAAGGCTTAAGCTGGCCTGCAACCAAAAAAATAAAAAGCAACAAACTCACACAGGCATGGACAGACACACGGGCAGACAACAAGCAGCCACACGCAGCGCCACCATCCATCAAGAGTCAAAGCTCTAAGCAACGTGGACTTTTCGTATGTAACGGTGTCTATACGACAACAACGTGGACTGTTCCTATATAACTGTCAACAAATCTCTGCAAAACAACGTGGACTTTTCGTATACATGTAACGGTTGTACATGACAACAATGTGGATTGTTGCTATATGATTGTCTACAGTCTCTGTAAAACACGTGGACTTTCGTGTGTAACGGGTTTACATGACAACAATGTGGACTGTTCCTGTATAACTGTCTACAGATCTCTGCAAAACACATGGACTTTCTTCTTAATTGTCTACGCTTATTGAAGCACGACTCTCTTATACTGTCTGTAATGTCTATAAAAGCAACGTGATCTGCAGATGTATTAGGTTCCTGTGAAAGCAACGTGGACTTCTGCATGTATGTAGTGCTGTGAAACAACGTGGACTTCTGCAATGTATGTGGTCTGTGAGCACGTGACTTCGAATGTTAGGTTCTGTGAAAGCAAACGTGGACTTCTGCAATGTATGTAGGTGTCTGTGAAGCAACGTGATTTCTGCAGATGTATTAGGTGTCTGTAAAGCAACGTGGACTTCTGCAGATGTATGTAGGTGTCTGTGAAAGCAACGTGGACTTCTGCAGATGTATTAGGTGTCTGTGAAAGCAACGTGGACTTCGCAGATGTATTATGTCTGTGAAACACGTGACTTACATAACTGTAATATCTATATAAACAACATGGACTTTTTCTACATGTCTACAGGTTTCTGTGAAAGCAACATGGACTTTTCCTACGTAACTGTCTCCAGGTCTCTGCGAAAACAACATGGACTTTTTCCTACATGTCTACAGGTCTCGGTGAAAGCAACATGGACTTTTCCTAAATGTCTTCAGGTCTCTGTGAAAGCAACATGGACTTTTCCTACATAACTGCCTGCAGGTCTTGTTGAAGCAGCATGGACTTTTCCTACGTAAGTGCCTACAGGTCATAGTGAAAGCAACATGGACTTTCCCTATATAACTGTCTACAGATCTCGATGAAAGCAGCTGGACTTTCCTACATAACTGTCTACGGGTTTCAATGAAAGCAGCGTGGACTTTTCTTATATAATTTCTATAGTTTCTGAGAAAGCAATGAGGGCTTTGACTCCCCCATCCCCATACAACTGAATATAGGCCTCAGTGGAAGCAGTCTTGATCTTTCCCCTCATATAACAGTCTGTAGATATCTGAGAAAGCAACGTGGACTTTTCCTTTTAACTTTCTGCTCTAGGCCATCATGTGAACAAAGTGGACTTTTCCCACTAAACTTCGGAGCTTGCAGTTTGTTCAAGAGGGATTCGTCGCGTTCGGACAACTCCATATGCGCTCCACCCAAATATGCCAGCAATTATCTGGCGGACTCCCCAAAACTTGCACTAAACCCTACGTTTTGGCAAAGTCTTGAAATGAGGAGGAAGGGGGAGGGGGAGGGAAGGGAAGGGATGAGGGAGAGGGATCTATGAAACACTAAGCTGACACCAGTAGAATGATGGTAATATCAAAATTGGCAATGAACAGGACAGGTTTTTTTAATGTTGCAGACGGGGATTGAACTCGAAAATTTCGGTTGGGACTGAAATCGAGATATTTTGTTCTAATTTCAGTGTAAGCAAGATGAAGTTTTATTTTTTTTTTTTATTGTATTAACCCTTTCGTTCTCTCACTCTATCAGGGTATGGAAGGGTTAAGCGTCCAGGTGAAGCAGGTGAGATGATGAATGCAGGTACAGAAAGCACACAAACATCTACGGGATACTGCTCCAGCTACTGCTATCCACATCTTTGACAACACTCACAACATACGTGTTCCAACGATGCTCCATCCACTGCTATCTACTACACCATCTGTAGCGACTACATGTACACTCACAACATGCTGGTGTTCCAGTGAAGCTCCGCGTACATAACAACTGTGACAACACTCACAGCATGCTGGGGTTCTTACACTGCTTCATCTACGGTCACTCTCTTTCTGTCTTTGTTTCTCTCTCTGTCTTTCTCTGTGACTTCTTTGCCTGTTTCTCTCTGTTCCCCTTCTCTGTCTCTGTCTGTCTGTCTGTTTCTTAATCAGTCTGTTTCTCTCTGTTCTCCCTCTCTCCGTTTCTCTGTCTCCGTTTCTCTCTCTCTCTCTGTCCTCTCTCTGTCTCACTCTCTGGTTACGTGCCTCGCTTTGTGTTTGATTTTTGTCTCTGTTTCTCTTGCTCTCTCGTCTCTGTATGTCTGCCTCTGTCTGTCTGTCTGTCTGTCTCTCTTTCTCTGTCTTTTTGTCTGTTCCTCTCTGTTGCCCTCCTCTCTGTATCTCTGTCCCTCTCTCATTGTCTTTCTCTGTGTCTCTTAGTCTGTCTCTTTCTCTCAGTTCCCCTTCCCCCTCTCTCTGTCTCTCTGTTCTCTCCGTTCTCTCGTTCTCTGTTAGTCTCTGTGCATCTCTCTATGTCTCTGTGCCTCGCTTTGTGTTTCTATTTCTCTGTCCCTGTGTCTCTCTGCTTCTCTCTGTCTCTCTCTGTCTTTGCCTCTCTGTCTCTCTCTTGTTTTCTCCCTCTATCCTCACCATCTCTATCTCTTTCACTGTCTCTGCATCTATCGCTGTGTCTCTCTATCTCTGTTTTTTCCCTCTCTCTTTCTCTCTCTCTCCTCCTTTCCCCCCCTCTCTCCCCTCCTCCCTCTCACACACACATTAACAATATTACCTCCCTCCCAAAAATCTCTGATTTGTGGTTAGGTCAATGGCCTTCAAAATAAACTATGTGTCAGTGTCAGTGTCAATGTCAGTCTCTCTCTCTCTCTTTCACCACACACACACACACCACACGCACACACACACAGAAAGAGAGAGAGAGAGAGAGAAACAGACAGACAGAGCAGAGAAAGAGAGAGAGACAAAGAGAGAGAGAGAGAGACAGAGAGAGAGAGGACTAGAGAGAAACAGATAAAGAAGAGAGAGAGAAGAGAGACAGAACAGAGATGAAAGAGAAGAGAGACAGAAGACAGACAGAAGACAGAGACAGAGAAACAGAGAGAAGAGACAGAGACAGAAGAGAAACATGAAAGAGATTCATCATGGGAAAAAAGAAGAAAGAAAGAGGAAGTTTCTTCTTGAACGTGGGAAGCAAAAGCTTACATTTTCTTTTCACCATAAGCAACTATGGTCTAAACGTGATAACTTTATAAAAAAAAAGCGTTCACAGTACACAGCCAAAATGGTCCTCAGAACATCAGATAACATACTTATACATGATGCATATCAGCGTACAACATCAATTCACATACAGCAAAAGGCGACCATCCAACGAGGAAGCAATGGAATTCACAGCATAACTTCTATACAGCATTAATGGCTAGTGACTATACTGTCTATTATGTTCGATTATTGGGCAGTGAACTATTACGTTCTGTTATTTTCTGATTATTGGGGCTACTGAACTATTACTGTTCTGTTATTGTTCTGATTATTGGGGCTAGTGAACTATTACTGTTCTATTATTGTTCTGATTATTGGGGCTATGAACTATTATGTTCTGTTATTGTTCTGATTATTGGGGCTAGTGAACTATTACTGTTCTGTTATTGTTCTGATTATTGGGGCTAGTGAACTATTACTGTTCTGTTATTGTTCTGATTATTGGGGCTAGTGAACTATTACTGTTCTGTTATTGTTCTGATTATTGGGGCTAGTGAACTATTATTGTTCTGTTATTGTTCTGATTATTGGGGCTAGTGAACTATTACTGTTCTGTTATTGTTCTGATTATTGGGGCTAGTGAACTATTACTGTTCTGTTATTGTTCTGATTATTGGGGCTACTGAACTATTACTGTTCTGTTATTGTTCTGATTATTGGGGCTAGTGAACTATTACTGTTCTGTTATTGTTCTGATTTTGGGGCTACTGAACTATACTGTTCTGATTTCTGGGCTATGAACTATTACTGTTCTGATTATGGGCTACTGAACTATTACTGTTCTGATTACTGGGCTACTGAACTATTACTGTTCTGATTTCTGGGGCTACTGAACTATTACTGTTCTGATTACTGGGGCTACTGAACTATTACTGTTCTGATTACTGGGCAACTGAACTGTTATTGTTCTGATTACTGGGCTACTGAACTATTACTGTTCTGATTACTGGGCAACTGAACTATTACTGTTCTGATTACTGGGCTAACTGAACTATTACTGTTCTGATTTCTGGGGCTACTGAACTATTACTGTTCTGATTTTGGGGCTACTGAACTATTACTGTTCTGATTACTGGGCAACTGAACTATTACTGTTCTGATTATTGGACCACTGAACTATTACAGCTCTGATTATTGGGCTTCTGAACTATTACGTTTCTGATTTTGGGCAACTGAACTATCACTGTTCTGATTATTGGGCTACTGAACTATTACGTTTCTGATTATTGAGCTACTGAATCATTACTGTTCTGATTATTGGGCTACTGAATATTACTGTTCTGATTATTGGGCTACTGAATATTACTGTTCTGATTAATGGGGCTACTGAACTAATGCTGTTCTGATTATTGGGCCTACTTAACTATTACTGTTCTGATTACTGGGCTATTGAACTATCACTGCTCTGATTATTGGGGCTACTAAACTATTACTGTTCTGATTATTGGGGCTACTAAACTATTATTGTTCTGATTATTGGGGCTACTAAACTATTACTGTTCTGATTATTGGGGCGTTTGAAGTATTACTGTTCTGATTATTGGGGGTTCTGAACTATTACTGTTCTGATTATTGGGGCGTTTGAACTATTACTGTTCTGATTATTGGGGTTCTGAACTATTACTGTTCTGATTATTGGGGCGTTTGAACTATTACTGTTCTGATTATTGGGCTTCTCAACTATTACTGTTCTGATTATTGAGCTACTGAATTACTACTGTTCTGATTACTAAGCTTCTGAATATTACTGTTCTGATTATTGGGACTACTGATCTATTACAGTTCTGATTATTGGGCTACTGATCTATTACTGTTCTGATTATTGGGCTACTGAATTAATGCTGTTCTGACTATTGGGTCTACTGAACTATTACCGTTCTGATTATAGGGGCTACTGACTTAATACTGTTCTGATTATTGAGCTACTGAACTATAATGTTCTGATTATTGGGGGCTATTGAAATGTTACCGTTCTGATTTTGGGTTATTTAACTAATTCTATTCTGATTACTGGGACTATTTATTTACTTCTGTTCTGATTAAAGGGGCTATTTAGTTATAACTGTTCTGAATATTGGGGCTCTTAATCATTACTGTTCTGATTATAGGGGCTACTTAACCATCACTGTCCTAACAATGGGCTTTAACACTAAGTCTGCTTTTTGGGGGCTACTGACTTACACTGAACTAATTTATTGGACTACTGAACTTACTACTGCTCTGATTATTGAGGCTACTTAACTACTACTGTTCTGATTATTGAGGCTACTTAACTACTACTGTTCTGATTATTGAGGCTACTTAACTACTACTGTTCTGATTATTGAGGCTACTTAACTACTACTGTTCTGATTATTGAGGCTACTTAACTACTACTGTTCTGATTATTGAGGCTACTTAACTACTACTTTCTGATTATTGAGGCTACTTAACTACTACTGTTCTGATTATTGAGGCTACTTAACTACTACTGTTCTGATTATTGGGCTACTTTATCATAACACCCGTTCTCATTTTTGGATTTCTTAACTATAACCGTTCTGATTGTTGGGAGATTTAATCATCATTGTTCTGATTACTGGGGCTACGGAACTATTATGGCTCTGATTCCTGGGTACTCAACTACTACTGTTCCAATTATTAAGGCTAATTAACTATTGCTGTTCTGTTTATTTGTGACTGCTTAACTAATACCGTTCTGATTATTGGGCTACTTACTTAACTACTACAGTGAGATTATTGGGCTACTTACTTAACTACTACAGTGCAGATTATTGGGCTACTTACTTAACTACTACAGTGCAGATTATTGGGCTACTTACTTAACTACTACAGTGCAGATTATGGATTATTTAAGTATTACTGTTCTCATTTTTGGGGCTACTGAAGTGTTCCTTCTGTGATTCAGGGGGTCACTTAACCATAACTGTACTATTTATTGGGGCTAGTGAACTAATACTGTTTTGATTATTAAGGCTATTTAACTATTACTGTTCTGATTATTGGGGCTACAAAACTATTATTGTACTGAGTATTGGGCAACACACTTATTACTGTTCTGACAATTGGTGCAACTTCGCTATTCCAGTTATAATTAGAATTTCTTATGATATTGGTCTCCTACCCTAGTGATTAGCAAAGGGCATATAACACACTCACACACACACACACACACACACACACACACACACACACACACACACACACACACACAACACACACACACACACACACACACACACACACACATACACACACACACTACACACACACACACACACACACACACACACACACACACACACACACACACACACACAACACACACACACACACACACTACACACACACACACACACACACACACACACACACAACACACACACGTACATACACACATATATATATATATACATGTACACACACATATACATGTACATCTATCTATCTATCTATCTATCTGTCTATCTATCTGTCAATCTATCTATCTATCTATCTATCTATCTATCTATCTATCTATCTGTCTATCTATATATATAGATAGACAGATAGATAGATAGACAGATAGATAGATAGATAGAGAGAAGAGAGATATATAGATATAAAGGCACACACACACACACACACACACACACACACACACACACACACACACACACACATATATATATATATATATATATATATATATATATATATATATATATATATATATACATATCATCTTGCTTATGTGCCCGTTGCAAATCTACGTATTATCACACACACATCAACTTACTTATGAGCTCATTGCTAATGTACTTATTATCACATACATATATCAACTTAAATATCTATTGCTACTACGTATTTACCACATATGTGTCAACTTTTGTATGTGCTTGTTCATATACATATCTGCCAATTGCTAATCTACGTAGTATCACATGAATACCAACTAACTTATCTGCCCGTTGCTAATCTACGTTAGAAAATAGGATAGTGTAAACAAAACAAAACAAAACAAACACAACAAAATTAAAGAAATGTAGAACATTTTCAAACATAAAAATTTGATCATAAAGATATACAAAGTGTATACACATCTTCTTCAGGAACTGTTTCAGCGTATGACAGCATCACAAAGCACCGTGCTCTCCATAGATAACGACAATGACAGCATCACAAAGCACCGTGCTCTCTATAGATAACGACAATGACAGCATCACAAAGCACCGTGCTCTCTATAGATAACGACAATGACAGCATCACAAAGCACCGTGCTCTCCATAGATAACGACAATGACAGCATCACAAAGCACCGTGCTCTCCATAGATAACGACAATGACAGCATCACAAAGCACCGTGCTCTCCATAGATAACGACAAAGTATAAAGCAACTACAAGCACTCTTGAGGCGTTATGAACACTAACAAGCAAAGCACGAATGAAAAACCGCAATAGATATACAAACACTCCACTCTGATCAATGCTAACCGTCCAGGGAAAAAAAAAAAAAAAAAAAAAAATTCAATGGGAAAAAAGTGGGGAAATAGAAACACAATCATTCCCCTCACATAAACGTATATATATATATATATATATATAACACACACACACAAATCAAAACCAATCAAGATAGACCCCCTCCCCTCTCCCCCTCCCATCACCCTCCATCCCACCCTACCCCACACACCCCCAGTCAAAGAAAACAAGCAGCTAATAAATGACATGCAGTACAGTGCAAAAACTGTTAGTGACTGATGCACATAAACATGCAATGAATGATATCCAGATCGTAGGACGCTGTGTCTGATACCAAGGTTGTGTACAGTTATCTAGCACTGGAGTTTGTTGTTCGGAGTTTGTTCAAGAAGACAATCCCATATGCGCTCCTCCCACATCCGCCAGCAATTATCTGGCAGACTACCAGTGCCTGCGCTGGAGGACCTTGAAATAGGGATGCAGGAGTGGTAGGGTAGGGAGAGGAGAGGAGAGGGATAAGAGGGGAAAAGGGGATTTATGAAACATTAAGCTGATACTGCCAAAATAAAGGGAACTTTTAAGCTGGGCGACAAATAGGCCAGTTATTATGTTGGAGGTTGGGGACTGGCTTTGATGTATCGCATCTGAAATCTACAACTCTATCCAAAAGAAAAAGTGTGTGTGTGTACGTGTGTGTGTGTGTGTGTGTGTGTGTGTGTGTGTGTGTGTGTGTGTGTGTGTGTGTGTGTGTGTGTGTGTGTGTGTGTTTGTGTGTGTGTGTATCTGTGTGTCTGTGTATATCTTCATGTGAGTGTATCTCTCTATGCGTGTGTATATCTGTGTGTGTATGTACGTATCTGTGTGTCTGTGTGTATCTGTGTGTGTGTGTTTTTTGTGTGTGTGTGCGCGCGTGCGTGCTTGTGAGTGTGTGTGTGTGTGTGTGTGTGTGAGTGAGTGGTGAGTGTGTGGTGTGTGTGTGTGTGTGTGTGTTTTGTGTGTGTGTGTGTGTGTGTGTGTGTGTTGTGTGGTATAAGTCCTTCTACATGTGATATACGCTGTGTGTGAGTATTGCAAATGCGTAATACGCGGAAAGCCCAAGTGAGCCTGGGAGAATACAATACAAGAACAAGTTATCATCATTATTATCATTATATATTTGTGTGATGTTGTTAATGTGCCATACAAGTGATATTGTTAAAGTTTGATACATAGGGTGATAACCATAATAATATATATATGCACATAGCAAACAAACATGTGATTAATAAACACCTTTGCAATACATATATATATATAGCACAGCAAACGAATATGTCAATTGTCATTATATATATAATATATATATATATATAATATATATATATATATAAAATTATATATATTATATATATATAATATATATACATATACACGTATGCAATAGCAAACGAATAGATGAATTATCAATTATCAACATTGTAATACATGTATGCCATACCAAACAAATTTGTAACTTATCACCATCGTAACATATATACCACAGCAGACGAATATGCGAATTATTACCATCATAATATGCATGCCATACAAACAAACTGTGGCATTCCATACCGTACAAGGGCAAATACATCCACTTCACGTGTACATAAAGGTAACAGCACTCTGCAAATTTCTTTGGAACTTCAATGACCTCTCAGCTGTTGACACAAAGCTACCCGGAACGGAACAAATAAAACTACAATGAACAGAAACCAATGAACAGGAACGAATGAACACAAAATAATGAACACGGAACAATGAACACAGACCAATAAATACAGAACAATGAATAGACAACATGATCTTAAAAAAGAGAATAATGAACACAGACTAATGAACACACTACAATGAACAAAGACTAATGAACACACTACAATGAACAAAGACTAATGAACACACTACAATGAACAAAGAATAATAAACACAATACAATGAACACACAACGATGAGCAAGTACAGTGAACAAAGAATAATGAACACAATACAATGAACACACAACAATGAACAAGCACAGTGAACAAAGGATATAAACATAATACAATGATCACACAACAATGAACAAGCACAATGAACAAAAAATAGTAAACACAATACAATGAGCACAGAACATGACAATGAACACAGAATTCTTAACATAAAACAATGCACACAGAAACTTTCATCACAAAACAATGAGCACAATACATGGCAATCAAAACAAATAATGAACATAGAACAATGAACACAAAACATGACGATGAACAGAGAACACTAAACATAGAAAAGGATGGTTAGCAGAGAACACTGAACAATGAACACATAGTAATGAACACAAAAATTACAATGAACATTGTAGAACAATGACACAAAACATGACAATGAACACAGAGAAATGAACACATAACAGAACAATACACACAGATTAATGAACACAGACCAATGAACATAGTACAATGAACATAAAATAATGAATACAGTTCAATGAACACAGAAAAAGACAATGAATACGGAACAACAATCATAGAACGATCAAAACAAAAAAATGAACACACAGTACAAGAAATACAGAACAATGAACACAGAACAATGATCGCAGAATAATGAACACAGAACAATAAACACAAAGCAACGAACGCAAAAGAATGAACACGAAGCTATGAACGCAGAACAATGAGCACAGAACAAAAGAGTACAGAACAGAACAATCAACACAGGACAATGCAAAGAGAACATAACAATGAATAGAGAACAATGAACATAGAACACTGAACACAGGATGATGGACACAAAAAAATGAATGCAATTGAATGAACGCAGAACATACAAAGAACACAGTACGATGAACGCAGATGACTGAACACGAACAGTGACCACAAAACATGGCAGCACACACAGGTCAGAACGATGAACTATGAACTAGGAAAAGTTTGAACACACAACACTGAAGACAGAACAAATGAACACAGAACAATCAACGCAGAAGAATGAACAAAAAAAAAAACAAAGGGAAAAACACAGAACACAGAAAAATGAATAAGGAACAATGAACACAGAACAATATGGAACAATGAACACAGAACAATGAACACAGTCCACAACAATGGGCAACAGATGAAGGCAGCCACTCAGCGAAACACAAAACACTAGCAGTGAACAAAATATTAAAAAAATACCTTGTTTGTAAAAGATCCTTTGGAGTATAAAACACAACGTTTCGAGCCCAGGCCCTTTTAAGGGCCTGGGCCTCCGAAACGTTGTGTTTTATACTCCAAAGGATCTTTTACAAACAAGGTATTTTTTAAATATTTTGTTT
>CM060308.1:18003436-18050936 GCA_030674185.1 Monoplex corrugatus | reverse complement strand
TAATCTATCCTTTGTCGCTGCGAGTACATCTCCCATCCTCTCTGCTTTCATCCACTCCGCAACTCCGTCCAATATCTTCTCCCTGGGTATACCTGGTGTTCTTTTTCCCCTCCAGCTTTCCTGTTGTGACTAGGTGCTCTAATTTCTCTTGCCTCATAAAGTGTCCTAGAAATGTTGCTTGTCTTTTCCTAATCTTCTTTATTAATGTTTTTTTTTGCGTCTGCCTCTTTCAAGACTGTTTCGTTTGTTTTCTTTGCTGTCCATGGAACTCTTTGCATGTTGACACAGTAGTCAATACTTTTTCTTTTTTTATCATCTAGAATATGCATTACTTACTTAATTTTACTTTCTCTGACCTTTTGTGCCGTTAAGCGTCGAAGGAAGATGAAGCTTTCAGACGTGGGCCAGATGGGTAGCGTCCGCCATAGTTGGGTTGATTTTTTCAGTTGTTTCTTTCACACTTTCTATCCATCTTTTCCTAAAACGCCCACTTCCTTTGGATCTATGCCTTTCCGTGTTATAAGCTTTGTGTGCTGGCTGTTCGTTTGAAAGTCTCATGAGGTGACCGAATCATTTCAGCCTGTGTTTTTCTATATGTTCTAGACATGGCACAGTCCCCACGGAGTCTCCAATGATTTCATTTCTGATCTTGTTTCGAAGTGTGACATTCAGTGTCTTTCTAAAACACCTAATCTCGCAGTCTGTTAGTTTGCTTTATAAGGACAAACATGTTTCAGAAGATAAATTACATTTATAACAAATGTTTTAGAGATCACACGATAAACGTTTTAGTTATAGGAAATATAAAATTGAATTGAGAGGTTAAACAAGAGATTCATCGCAAATGCGCAATTCCATATGTGATCCATTCAATCTGCTATATGACAGAACGTTGAGCCACGATGAAGACCATAGTGGGGTGAGAGAGTGCTTTTCCATTCTCTCTTGGTCCCGGAGGCCGGGTGGACCTGGTTGGTGCTCGTTGCGTGGAAATGTCCCGGGGTTTGTCATCTGCCCACCCTGCCACTCAGTCTATAAACAAGGCAACTGATGACTGGGTCCGGACAGGTCATGCAACGCATGGACAGCCCCCTTTTCTTGAAGATATGAGTGTCAGTTGGCGTAGGGAGATTGGCAGGGGGTGGGGTGGGTGGTATGGGGGGTGGTGGGTGATTGTCCTGGGAGTGGTGGGGCATTGGTGCTCAGGGTTCCATCCGCACCCTCGTGGTGTTGTTTCTTGTTAACTTGTTAATGATTCACTGGCAAAGTCTTGCAATATACAGGGTAGGAGGACAGAACCTGGGAAACATTAAGTTAACAACACAAGAGCCATGAAGACTGGAAACAAACTGGACAGTTTTTACATTGCAGGATGGGATGTGGTCTCTTCGAAAAATGTTGAGAGTTCCAAAAACAGCAAAGAAAACAAACGAGACAATCTTGAAGGAAGCAGACACAAGAAGAACTTTGATAAAGAAGATTAGGAAAACACAAGAAGTATTTATAAAATATTTTATAAGTTCAAGAGAAATTAGAGCACCTAGTCACAACATGAAAGCTGGAGAGAAAGAGAGCACCAGGTAGACCCAGGAATGGCAGGGTGGATGAGGACAGAGAGGGTGGGAGATGTACTTGCAGCGACAAGAGATAGATTCGTGTGGAGGGCCATGATCGACAACGCCATGCGGCAGTGCACATGATGATGATGATGCTGGGACCAAACGTGAGGCAACTAGAGACAGCCAAGTAAATTAAACAAAGCAAAAATGAAACAAAAAGCTTTTCAGGACATTTAAATTATTCCAAAAAGAAAAAAGGTTACATCCATGGATAAATTACACTCATATCAACATTATATACCCTACTCCCACACTAGAAACATTACTATTATGAGAAATATGCATATGTATCTCTATGTATGTCTCACCAAATGTACGTACTCATCAAATGTCTCTATACATGTCTTACCAAATGTACGTACTCATCAAATGTCTTTATGCATGTCTCACCAAACGTACGTACTCATCAAATGTCTCTATACATGTCTCACCAAACGTACGTACTCATCAAATGTCTCTATACATGTCTCACCAAATGTACGTACTCATCAAATGTCTCTATACATGTCTCACCAAACGTACGTACTCATCAAATGTCTCTATACATGTCTCACCAAATGTACATACTCGCCAAATGTTTCTATACATGTCTCACCAAATGTACGTACTCATCAAATGTCTCTATACATGTCTCACCAAATGTACATACTTGCCAAATGTCTTTATGCATGTCTCACCAAATGTACATACTCGCCAAATGTTTCTATACATGTCTCACCAAATGTACGTACTCATCAAATGTCTCTATACATGTCTCACCAAATGTACATACTCGCCAAATGTTTCTATACATGTCTCACCAAATGTACATACTCGCCAAATGTTTCTATACATGTCTCACCAAATGTACATACTCGCCAAATGTTTCTATACATGTCTCACCTAATGTACATACTCGCCAAATGTTTCTATACATGTCTCACCAAATGTACGTACTCGCCAAATGTCTTTATGTATGTCTCACCAAATGTACGTACTCATCAAATGTTTCTATACATGTCTCACCAAATGTACGTACTCATCAAATGTTTCTATACATGTCTCACCAAATGTACGTACTCATCAAATGTTTCTATACACGTCTCACGAAATGTACGTACTCGCCAAATGTCTATATGCATGTCTCACCAAATGTACGTACTCATCAAATGTTTCTATACATGTCTCACCAAATGTACGTACTCATCAAATGTTTCTATACATGTCTCACCAAACGTACGTACTCGCCAAATGTCTATATGCATGTCTCACCAAATGTACGTACTCATCAAATGTTTCTATACATGTCTCACCAAATGTACATACTCGCCAAATGTCTTTATGCATGTCTCACGAAATGTACGTACTCGCCAAATGTCTTTATGCATGTCTCACCAAATGTACGTACTCATCAAATGTTTCTATACATGTCTCACCAAATGTATGTACTCGCCAAATGTCTTTATGCATGTCTCACGAAATGTACGTACTCGCCAAATGTCTTTATGCATGTCTCACCAAATGTACGTACTCGCCAAATGTCTCTATACATGTCTCACCAAATGTACGTACTCGCCAAATGTCTCTATACATGTCTCACCAAATGTACGTACTCGCCAAATGTCTATACATGTCTCACCAAATGTACGTACTCATCAAATGTCTTTATGCATGTCTCACCAAATGTACATACTCGCCAAATGTCTTTATGCATGTCTCACCAAATGTACGTACTCGCCAAATGTCTTTATGCATGTCTCACGAAATGTACGTACTCGCCAAATGTCTTTATGCATGTCTCACCAAATGTACGTACTCTCAAAATGATGAAGCTTTCGAAAAATATCAAATGGTACAATGTTCCTAAAAAACACAAACTTTAAATTTTCAAAAAAGAAAAATGCCAACCAAAACAAAAACAAACAAAACAAACAAACAAAAAACAAACAAACAAACAAATAAACAAAAACAACCAACCAACCAGCCAAACAAACAAACATAGAAACAAACAAACAAAAAAAGAACAAGAACAACAAATAATAAAATTTTCAAAAATATACCAAATGGTGTCAGCTTTCCAAAAGATACCAAAAGGTACAGGTTTCCAAATGACACATTCTTTAAAAACGAAATGTACACACCAGATGGTACAAGCTCTCCCAGAAGTCCTGGGTCATGAGGCGGAAGGCACAGAGCAGGGCCCAAGCAAAGTTGTCAAAGCTGGTGTAGCCAAAGTTTGGGTTTTCCCCGATACTAGGCACACAGATATAGGTCTCGTTCTTGGTCTTGTCCAGTCCACATTGGCTGCACACACACACACACACACAACACACACACACACACACACACACACACACACACACACACACACACACACACACACACACACACACACACACACACACACACACACACATACACACACACCGATATGATAACAATCTTTCCATGTTATCTTAGTTCGGCTTTTTTTTTCAAGAAGGATACATCGCACTCAGTCAATTCCATATGCGGTCCATCCAAAACTGCCAGCAAGTTAACTGCGTCATCACATGGCAAATTCTGCATAACTCACAATATTTTGAAATGGGAGGGAGGGAGGGGAGAGGGAACAAAGGAACCTTCGAAACATTAAAATGACACTAACAAAATGATTGGAGTATTAATTAAGCTGGGCAGGTAACAGGCCAGACTGTATGTTGCAAACTGGGAATGAGTTAAAAAACATCAGATCTTGAGTTCACGAATCTATCAGTGCAGTGGAGTCTGCCAGCCAGTATAAAACAAGACAAAGACAAAACAAAACAATAAAATAAAGCAAAAAAAAAAAAAAAAAAGAAAAAAAGGTGGCCTGTCTGGAGGATCAGCTTCTCGACCTCCATGTGTTTTCTTCTTCTTCTTCTTGCCTGGAGAGCAATTTTATGGTTGGCTGTCGTCTGTAAAGTATCTACAGGCCTGGCCTAAATTACCCAAAGTTGCTTCCGCATATCTCATTTCTCAGGAGCCAAAAATGCACTTAAATACATGTACCCAATTATCTATCCTAAGAGAAAGTGCGTAAGATTTTATTGAACATACACAGGTAAATGATAGGAAGAAATGACAGAAAACAAAAGAGGAAATAGAAACAAAGAGAGTGACAGAAAAGACGAAATTTCTAGCACAGAATTTCCAAATGTTGGGAATGCTATTTGTACTGAAAGAGCCCCCGGCATCTCCACGGGGTCTTAAAGAGGCAACGTTGGAGCAAGCGTAATTCAGGACAGTTCGGAGGTATTTTCAAAACATCTGAACCAGTTTACAGTCCTACAACATGTCGCAAGCTACAAGAACACAGTACTACTCTGGCAACTTACCCTGCTGCGCTTGCATTCCCACAAACATGTACGTTATCGTAGTAGTCTAGTTCCCAGTTGCCTGAAACACCAACAGATGATACCAAGTCAGTTTTAAAAGGCAAAAAAATACATACATGAAATCAAGTTTATTTTTCAAGGACAAAACATTTCAATATGAAATCAAGTCAGTTTTCCATGGACAAAATGTACATACCCTATCCACCAGCTGCAAAAACTGAACCCTTTGACTCCCTCACCCTATCCACCAGCTCTCTGCAGAAGCTGGTGGATACGGTGAGAGAGTCAAAGGGTTCAGTTTTTGCTTTGCTAGCATGGTTGGCAGTGCAGGATGCTAGTGGACAGGGTGAGGGAGTCAAAGGGTTTTAAAGGGCGAATACACATACACTACTCACATGTCGGTTTTTCACACCAATCGCTGTGGTAAAGTGGTAAGCGCAACGGACTGCCGACTGGAAGATTTGTAAGTTCAAATCCCCATCAGTCCCTTCAAAAATCATTGTGGAAGTTTTCGGCTCCAACCGGCTCCTACCTACAGATGAACGTGCTATGGGCCATTGGGAAGACTGGGATCACACAGTAAAATCTCATCCACTTTACGGCTACTCAAACTGTCTGATCAACACCGCAGGTATCGGTATCTCTTGGGCCTGGTTGACGCCAGGAAATATTATAGTAAGCGTAGAACACAGCTCTATCACTTAGTCTCAATCGTAGATGGAACTTCATAGCATCATGATCCTTAACCTCATCATCACTACATTATAACAACTGCGCAAACTTCTGCGGCCATTAAAATGTAGAAAAATTGGAACAAAAAAAGTAAGCACAAACAAAATCATCCCAAGTGCGATGATCTTTATGAAAAAAAGTCGGTTTTCCAATGACTTATAATCAGTTCATCTGTAAAGGACAAAAGATACAAGCAACAGTTTTAAGATCAAGAGAAAAAAATGAGGGGGGGGGGGGGGGGGCACGAGGGAAAAGATTTATTTTTTCGATTTGTAAAATAAGATCACGTCATATTGTTTATTAACAATTGGACTACTTTTTAATCTTTAAAACCAAATTTAATTCCTGCTGGTAATTAATCAAATCAACTGCATGTTTTTCAATCTTTAAAATCAGTGCAATCCCAGCGTTCGAAATCAGTCCATAGGGCACACATCTCCAGATTATTGTTATTGTTGTTTAAAACCCAGCCGACTCCATAGAGCCATATCAGGGCTATAACCATTTCAATACACACAATATTTCAACAGGAAGAACAGGAAAAGAAAATTAAGCACACATATCAATTCATTCGCGCACATTACATAAGGAGATGCCCCTGACGTTGACCACTCCGTCCAATTCATCTCACAGGGGATTTAAAGACACACCTGAGCACAAATATAAACATAACTAAGGACACTAATACATAAATAAAAACAGACTTAAATTACCCCAAAATGCTTCAGCATATCCCATTTTCCTAGAGCCAAAATGCACTTGATACTTGTACCTAATTATCAATCCCAAGAAAAAGTACGTATCTTATACTAGTATCTATCTCATAATCGTGTGGGTTTTGTATCTTACTGTGGGTTTTGTATCTTATACTAGTATTTGTCTCATCATGGTGTGCGTTTTGTATCTTATACTAGTATTTATTTCATCATTATGTGGGTTTTGTATCTTTTGTATCTTATACTAGTATTTGTCTCATCATTGTGTGTGTTTTTTTTTATCTTATGTTAGTGTTTCTCTATAATCATGTAAGTTTTGTATGTATTTGTCTCATCATCGTGTGGGTTTTGTATCTCATAACTAGTATTTGTCTCATCATTGTGTGGGTTTTTGTATCTCATAACTAGTATTGGTCTCATCATCGTGTGGGTTTTGTATCTCATAACTAGTATTTGTCTCATCATTGTGTGGTTTTGTATCTTATAACTAGTATTTGTCTCATCATTGTGTGGGTTTTGTATCTCATAACTAGTATCTGTCTCATCATTGTGTGGGTTTTGTATCTCATAACTAGTATTTGTCTCATCATTGTGTGGGTTTTGTATCTTATAACTAGTATTTGTCTCATCATCGTGTGGGTTTTGTATCTCATAACTAGTATTTGTCTCATCATTGTGTGGGTTTTGTATCTTATAACTAGTATTTGTCTCATCATCGTGTGGGTTTTGTATCTCATAACTAGTATTTGTCTCATCATTGTGTGGGTTTTGTATCTATATTAATATTTGTCTCATCATCGTGTGGGTTTGTATCTGATACTAGTATTTGTCTCATAATCGTGTGGGTTTTGTATCTTATCCTAATATTGTCTCATTATCCTGTGGGTTTGGTATGTATTTGTATTTGTCTCATCATTGTGTGGGTTTTGTATTTGTATTTGTCTCAACATCGTGTGGGTTTTGTACTTTATGTCAGATTTGGCTCATCATTGTGTGGAGTTTTGCATTTTATACTAGTATTTATCTCATCATCATATGGGTTTTCTATCTTGTACTAGTATTTGCCTCATCATCGTGTGGGTTTTGTACATGTATCTTATACTAGTATTTGTCTCATCATCGAGAAGGTTTTGTATCATACACTAGCATTTGTCTCATCATCGTGTGTGTGTTGTATCTTATACTGGTATTTGTCTCATTATCATGTGGGGTTTTGTATCTTGTATGTACATGTTTCATCATTGTGTGAGTTTTGGGTTTCTATCTAATACTAGTATTTGTCTCATCATCCTGTAGGTTTTGTATCTTATACTAGTATTTGTCTCATCATCATGTGGTTTTTTTTTTATCTTATACTAGTATTTGTCTCATCATCCTGTGGGTTTTGTATCTTACACTAGTATTTCTCTCGTTATAATGTGGTTTTTGTATCTATATTAGCATTTGTATAATCATCGCATGCTTTGTGTCTTATACTAGTATTTATCTTATCATCGTGTGGGTTTGTATCTTACACTAGTATTTGTCTCATCATCTTGTGGATTTTGTATCTCATACTAGTGTTTGTCTCATCATCATGTAAGTTTAGTATGCGTTTGTCTCATCATCTTGTGGTTTAGTATGCATTTGTCTCATCATCTTGTGGTTTTGTATCTCATACTAGTGTTTGTCTCATCATCATGTAAGTTTAGTATGCTTTGTCTCATCATCGTGTGGGTTTAGTATGATTTGTCTCATCATCTGTGGTTTTGTATCTCATACTAGTGTTGTCTCATCATCGTGTGGGTTTTGTATTCATATAGTATTTGTCTCATCATCGTGTGGGTTTTGTATTATTTGTCTCATCATCGTGTAAGTTTTGTATGTATTTGTTTCATCATCGTGTGGGTTTTGTATGTATTTGTCTCATCATCGTGTGGTTTTGATGTATGTCTCATCATCGTGTGGGTTTGTATGTATTTGTCTCATCATCGTGTGGGTTTTGTATGTATTTGTTTCATCATCGTGTGGTTTTGTATGTATTTGTTCATCATCGTTGGTTTTGTATGTATTTGTTTCATCATCGGTGTTTTGTATGCTTTGTTCATCGTTGTGTAAGTTTTGTATGTATTTGTCTCATCATCGTGTGGGTTTTGTATTATTTGTCTCTCATCGTGTGGGTTTTGTATGTATTTGTCTCATCATCGTGTGGGTTTTGTATGTATTTGTTTCATCGTTGTGTAAGTTTTGTATGTATTTGTTTCATCATCGTGTGGGTTTTGTATGTATTTGTTTCATCGTTGTGTAAGTTTTGTATGTATTTGTCTCATCGTTGTGTAAGTTTTGTATGTATTTGTCTCATCATCGTGTGGGTTTTGTATGTATTTGTTTCATCGTTGTGTAAGTTTTGTATGTATTTGTCTCATCATCGTGTGTGTTTTGTATGTATTTGTCTCATCGTTGTGTAAGATTTGTATGTATTTGTCTCATCATCGTGTTTTTGTATGTTTTGTCTCATCGTTGTGTAAGATTTGTATGTATTTGTCTCATCGTTGTGTAAGATTTGTATGTATTTGTCTCATCGTTGTGTAAGATTTGTATGTATTTGTCTCATCATCGTGTGGGTTTTGTATCTTAATTAAAGTAGTATTTGTCTAACCATCAACAACAATAACAAAACACAATAAACTAATACACACTCTCGTTCCACACGAAATCATGCCACTCCTCGTCAGTGATGTTCGGACCCAGCACCTCCGTCCAGTTGCGGATACACTTTTGCCTGAGGGTTCCCATGTACAGCTGCATGCCGATCAGAGCGAAGATGGACAACATGAACACGGTCAGGATCATTACGTCCCGCAGTCTCCGCACTGCCTCCAGTAAGGCACCCACAATGGTCTTCAGGCCTGCACACAAGAGCAAGGATTCGAATTTCAAACACGTCACCAGTCATTTGATTTTTAAAGGAATGTACACTGGCAAAAAACGAATTGGTATGGCAAAGCAACATCATCATGTGCCCTGCCACTTGGCGTTGGCGATCATGGACCTCCATATGCATCGATCCCTTGTCGCTACAAGCGCATCTTCCACCCTTTCCTTCCGCAGCCGACCCTGGAAGCCCGTCCAATATTTTCTCCCTGGGTCTACCTGGTGTTCTCTTTGCCTCCAGGTGTCATGTGTTCACTACTGTTACTGAAGTGCGATGGGCATGCTTTGACATAAGACTGTTCGCAATACACAAATGACATCATTATCATTCAGGTTTGTAAGGTCTCTGATTTCTTTTATTATATATATATATCATATATATATATTTGTCTTTCTGTATATATATCTATATATATATATATTTGTCTTTGTATATATATATATATTTGTCTTTGTATATATATATATATATATATATATATATATATATATATATATATATATATAAAGACAAATCAAAAGCAGTTAAGGGATACTGGGCTGTGTCCACGACAGAGTTTTGCTTGTCAAATTGGGAGGCAAACCATTTGATATCAACATCATACAGGTGTATGCACCAACATCCGCAAGTACTCAGGAAGACATCGACAACTTGTACGAAGTATTAGAGATGGCCAAGGTCCAGTGTAAATCATAAGAAGAAGTTACAGTCATAATGGGAGATTTTAATGCTGAAGTGGGACAGGATAGGGTGGAGGACATAGTTGGACCTCATGGCCTTGGTACACAAAATGAAAGGAGAGGGAAACTTGTAGAACGGGCACAGATGAATGAGTTCATAGTAGGCAACACCTGGTTTGAGCAGCCTAACAGAAGAAAATGGACTTGGATGAGTCCAGGAGATAATACCAAAAATCAGACTGACTACATCCTGATCAACAAAAGATTTAGAAATTCTTAATTGTCAGCAAAAACACTAGTAGGCGCAGACTGCAACAGTGACCACAATCCTGTAGTGGGAAGGTTTAGGCTGAATTTGGCATAGAAAAAATAACAGTCCCCCTAAATGAAATTTACGACACCGGAAAAATCCCAAACGATATGTCAGAATCAATTTTCATTGCACTTCTAAAGAAGACAGGGGCTATAGAATGCGAACTCCATCACACAATCAGTTTGATGAGTCATGTAACAAAAATCCTGTTTAAAAAATAATCATGATGAGGACAAGGAATAATCAAAAGAGAAATAGCAGAATAACAGTGTGGATTTGTGGAAGGGAAGGGAACTATTAATGCCATATACATCCTAAGAACTATCATAGAGAGGTCAGTTGAGATGAATAAGGATTTGTATTTATGCTTTGTTGACTATACCAAGGCTTTCGATCGGGTACGACATGAAGAATTGATCAACCAACTGGAGAGACTCAATGTCGATGGAAAAGATCTACGAATAATCAGGAATATGTACAGGGAACAAACAGCTGCAATGAGAATAGAAAACAATATAAGCTCTTTCCAAAACACCGGAAGAGGAGTCAGACAGGGTTGTGTTTTGTCACCAGATCTGTTTTCACTTTACAGCGAAAACTTCATGAGAAACCTAGAAGAAGACCCTGGATTAAAGGTTGGAGGGAAAATGATAAACAACATTCGATACGCAGATGACACCGTGCTAAATGCAGAAAATGAAAGGGACCTACAAAACCTCGTGAATATACTAGAAATAGAAAGCAAAGGTAAGGGGTTGGAACTAAACAGCAGGAAGACTGAAGTCATGGTGATCAATAAAAAACATGAAACCCCCTCATGCAAAATAACAGCAAATGGCACAACCTTGAGACAGGTTAATAAGTTCAAATACCTGGGAACGGTCATTTCATCAGACGGCAGATACACATCGGAAATAGCCGGCAGAATCGGCCAAGCCAAAACAGCATTCAAGAAGATGACAAGCATTCTTACCAACAAATGCCTATCAATTAACATCAGGAACAGAGTCCTTGAATGTTACATAGAACCAATACTGTTATACGGATGTGAGGCGTGGACAGTCATCAAGCAAAGCCAGAGCAAGATTGAGGCAGCTGAGATGTGGTTTCTAAGAAGAATGTTGAGAGTTCCATGGACAGCAAAGAAAACAAACGAGACAGTCTTGATGGAGGCAGACACAAGTAGATCACTCGTAAGGAAGATTAGGAAAAGACAGGCAACATTTATAGGCCATTTTATGAGGAAGGGGGATTTGGAGCACCTGGTCACAACGGGAAAGCTGGAGGGAAAGAGAACACCAGGTAGACCCAGGGAGAAAATGCTGGACGGACTTGCAGAGTGGCTGGGGACGAGGAGGGTGGGGGAGATGCTAGGGACAACGAGAGATAGAGACAGATGGAAGTCCATGACCGCCAACGCCATGCGGCAGGGCACCTGATGATGATGATGATGATGATGATATATATATATATATATATTTAGATAGATATATATGCCAACACAAATGAAATAATATAATAAATGTTTGTAAAGCCTGTGACTCCTTTTATTATTATAATTATTATTATTATTATATATTATTATAATTACCACCGTCATCATCATTATTATTATTATTATTATAAATAAGTAGATATACATGTATATATACATATATATATATATATATATATATATATATATATATATATATATATATATATATATATATAATACGTATACATATATGTATACAGAAATTAAATTATTATCATAAAGGTTTGTAAGGCCTGTGATTCTTTTCATTATATATACACATGCATACAGAAATGAAATTATTATCGTTAATGTTTGCAAGGCGTGTGACTTCTTTTATTATATATATTCATACAGAAATGAAATTATTATCACTATATATATATGTATATATATTTCATACATTTATAAGGCTGGTGACTCACCTGGAACAACAGCCACCGTCTTCAAAGCTCTGAGCACTCTGAAGGTTCGTAAGGCCGCCAGACCTTGTAGCTCTGTGATCGCCATCGTCAGGTACCTGTAAATATAATCACAGCAAGTTTACAGTCTACAACATTGAAAAAGATGGTATACTACAATGCGTGGAAGATGTATGCGTCTATGAGTACGTTTAGCTAGGTACAGTTGA
The DNA here is from genome assembly GCA_030674185.1 of Monoplex corrugatus. Taxonomy (NCBI): domain Eukaryota; kingdom Metazoa; phylum Mollusca; class Gastropoda; order Littorinimorpha; family Ranellidae; genus Monoplex; species Monoplex corrugatus. The sequence goes on along the minus strand of CM060308.1, from coordinate 18,038,480 downwards.
AAGTTGTACTGTTGGGGAGTTAAGCGATAGAGACTGCTGAGTCTGTTGTCGGAGGGTAGGTCCCATCCATCTCCCTTAACCCTTTGACTTCCACACCCAATCCACCAACTGCAAAACCTTAACCTTTTGACCCCCTCACCCTATCAACATGCTTCTTGCAGAAAGCTGGTGGATAGGGTGAGGGAGTGCAAGGGTTGCATTTTTTGCTTTGCCAGCACGGTTTACAATGCAAGATGCTGGTGGGCTAGGTGCGGGAGTCAAAGGGTTAAACATGACCAAGTACACTACATTTAAAAAAGTTAATGTGGGCTCAATTTGTAAATGGCTTTGTCTAACGATTGACTACAGTTATTGTAATACAAGATCTATTCAGAGAAAGGCCGTCGCTTCACCTTGAAAGGATGTAAGCAATGAGAGACATTTGAATAATCTCACGTTATACATATATTGGAATATACATATTAATTAGGACAGTAGTCATACTTATTACATTCCCTGATCACCTCTAGCTACATCAAACTGTGCATCGACTGATACACGTTGACAACTAACAATACAAAAATATGAAACCTGTCATATCATCCAACCAGAGCACATCTTGATCCCTATCTGATCTCACAACAAGGTACACGCATTTGTGCATACACTTATCCTCTCTCTCTCTCTCTTTCTCTCTCTCTCTCTCTCTCTCTCTCTCTCTCTCTCTCTCTCTCTTCAAACGTTTGAAGTTTCCATCAAAATCTTTATAATTACCAAGCTCATAATTGATAGCAGCAATGTATTCTTTTTTCAACTTCATATCTTGTTTTGAGAGACTTTTGAAATAGTAAAAAGACTGGTAAACTTTTGTTAAGTTTACATGTTTCTATAAAAGCTTTTGCAAGGTAGAAAGAAACTCTAGGGAGAGCTAGACAACAGAAGGTCTTCAGAGAAGTAATCCCCTTTAGACAAGTGTTTCGGCCCTGAATTCCTTACACTCTCGGGGGGGCCGGGCCACATCCAGGTCATGACTCCTGGATGCCCTTCTGCTGTTGTTTTTTTTGTTTGTTTTTTTTTTCCCACGCCGGGGATCGAACCTGGGCGATTCTGCGCTTCAGAACTGCGGTACGCGGTTTTACCAATGTGCTAACGGGGCACACATCATCTGTAGGGAATTTAATCCTTATGAAGTTCACTTTTTTGGTTCCTCCTTGCCCAGATCCAGCTTGAGCTCCTTTCTGCTGCCTCTGCCATCGCTTTAAGGGCTCTAGTCCTCTTCTTCCCAGAAATGGCGAGTTGTTTCATGAGATCATAAGCGGAGGTGCCCACAAACCCTCTTGCCCCGACCTCTATGGCGAAGATTTTGACCCGCAGACCTGCTTTCTTCAGGGTGCTGGCAAGACCGGCGTATTTTTCGGTCTTGTAGATATGTGCTTCTTCCATTCTGCTTTCGTATGGCACAGTGAGTTCTATCAGAATCACTTGTTTCGAGGAGTCAGAGTGGAGAGCGATGTCTGGTCTCATGCCTGTCTTGCTGATGACATCTGGGTAATTTCTCCACTCTGGGAGGTCTGCTGTACACTCCCAGTCGACTACTCCATCCAGAAGACCCTTTGGCAATGTGCTGGTTGTCATAGCCCTTTCGGGCCAGACCTGTTTCCCTCCTGCTTTGTAGAACGTTGTCATAGCAATTGGTGCGTTTGGGGTCATGGTTTTTTCGCTAACCACATCTGTGATCACTTTCAGAACTTGGTTGTGCCTCCATGTATACCTTCCTTGGGCTAGCGCTACTTTGCAAGAGCTTAGGACATGTTCCACTGTTTGTTTCTTCTGACAGAGCGGACATGCTGGGTCGTCTGCTTTCCCCCATTTCACTAAGTTTGCATTCGAGGGGAGCAGGTCATATACAGATCTGAGGAGGAAGCTTATCCTTAGAGGAGCCATGTGCCACATATCGTTCCAGCTGAGACTTCTTTGGAGTGCACTGTCCCATGTTGTCCATTGCCCCTGTTGACCTTGCTGGACTGCCTTCTGCACTCTTTTGACATCTTCTTCTTCCTTCAACTCCTGTATGATCATGTCTCTTTTTTCTTTCCCTTTGGCTTTGGACCACCACTGCATTTTTGTTGCTCCCAGTCCCTGTTTGTTGGTTTGCGTGTGTCCAATTATTTCTTTGATGCTGAGGTTTCTCTTGGCATTGTTTACAGCCTCTTGGACTTTCCACTTTCTGCCAGTTCTCAGCTTTGGATGAACTGCTCTCACGATATTGTCCTCCGATTCCTCCAGCATGCTCAACAGTCTTGCTTTTCCAACTTTGTATTCCTCCACTATGGATTTCAGAGGTAGCTTCAGCATTGCTTGACGACAGTAGAATGCAACATCAGTGAGACCAGGTGGGACACCGAGCCATTTTCTTGTGTATTTGTTGATTTTGGCTTCCATTGCTTCGACTGTGCTGGTGCAAATGTCATAGATTAGCAGTGGCCACAGCAGCTTTGGTATCAGCATGAACTGTAGACACCAGACTTTGTATTTGCCTGGCAGTCCGCAGTTATCTATTTTCTTCAGGCCTTCTTCTGCTGTTTGCTTGGTTTCACATCCCCTTTGTGTGTCTTTCAGGGAGTCATCATACCATCTTCCGAGACTTTTTACTGGCTCTTCTGTGACAGTGGGGATGGCTTGGTTGGCTACCATGAATTTGACTGAATCTGCCACTTTTCCTTTTCGCAGTGAGAGACTTCGGGATTTCTTAGGTTTGAACCTCATTCTTGAAGAGGCCACCAGCTCATCCAGCTGCTTTAAGATTTGGTGTGTCTCTTCCTCATCCGTGGACAAGACTGTTGTGTCATCCATGAAAGCTTTCAGAGGAGGCATCTGGTATCCATCTCCCAGATTCACTGGACCTGAACTCTTCATTGCAGCTTTCAAGATGACTTCCATTGCCAACACGAACAGTATGGGAGAGATTGCACAGCCCATTGCAATGCCCACCTCTAGGTCTATCCAGTCCGTGGTGTATTCTTTGGTAGAGAACCGCATTGAGAACCCTTGGAAATACTTCCTCAGCATTGTTCGGATGTTTTCTGGGATGTGTATACATTTCAAGAGCCAGCTGGATCATATCGTGTGGAACTGATCCATATGCATTCGCCAGATCAAGCCAAACTACGTCAATGTCTCTCTTCTCTGTTCTTGCTTTTTGGATGGCATCCCAAATCAACGTGGCATGTTCCAAGCATCCAGGCATTCCTGGTATGCCTCCCTTTTGGACTGACATATCCAGATACTTGTTTTCAGTCAGGTATTTTGTCAATCTTGCTGCCATAACAGAGAAGAAGATTTTCCCCTCGACGTTCAGAAGTGATATTGGCCTGAACTGATTGATGCTGCTGGAGTTCTGCTCCTTCGGAATGTACACTCCTTCAGCTCTCACCCATTGGTCGCTGATCTTCTGGTTCCTCCATGTTGATCGAATCATCTTGTGGAGCCACTCGAGCACTTTTGGGCATTTCTTGTAGAGCAGGTATGGTATTCCGTTTGGTCCAGGTGCTGACTTGGCTCTGGCTTTCTTTACTACGTTCTTCACTTCATCCAGTGTTGGTGGTTTGTTATTGAATTTTCCTTCTGGCGCTGCAGGCCAAACCAGATTTTGGATTTCAAGTGGTGCCTCGCGCTGAGAATCGGAATATGTTTCCCTGAGATGCTGCTCTAGGGTTTCCTTGCCCACTGTGAGAGTCCCTGATTTGGGTTGTTCAAACAGCTTTCTTGCAAAGTCAAAGGGATCTTTGAAGAAACGATCTTGAGTCTTCTTCTTTTTGCTCTTTCTTCGCCTTGCTGATTCCACTTTGCTGAGAGCATTGTGTTTGGCCTTCAGATCTTTCCAGAGTTCCAGGAGCCATTGCTTCTCGAATTCTGAGGCAGTTTTCATTCGCTTTTTAAGCTTCCTTTTCTCCCTCCGGATGCTCTCCATCTGTTGCTGTCTTCTGGATTTCTGGGGAGGCGTTTTTGTCTTTGGCTGCTTCACTCCATAAGTGTCCCTGCAGATAGAGTATATGATGTCTCCGTATGTGTCAAGTTTGTGTTCCAGCGTACTGTTCCCTATTAGCGCATTCAGCTTAAGGACAAGTTCCTCATCTAATTTCTCCCATTGTTCTTTTGCACCGGCAGGCGGCAAATTGAGTTTTCCACGTTTGGCGTTAAGAGCTTGTGCAAAATCCGCATCAGAACCGTCAGCGTGGATGTCCTTGGCACTATGGTTTAATTCCTGGCCTTGGTCATCCAACGTCTCACCTGCTATCGCAGTGCGCTGCTGCTGGTTCGTATGTGTCTTCAAACAGCCCATTTTTGTCCTGTGGATCTTCATGCCGCGTTTGGTGGTGAATCTCCTTCCACACGCACACGGAAATTCCAACTGGTCATTAATCATGGTCCGTTGTGCGTTTCCAGTCGTGATGGAGTCAGTGCCGATGGATTCATCATTCTCTCCCCCTTTCGGTGAATCCTGGGAGCATCTTTCATTTGGAAAACTCGTGGCATGTTATCAAAGGCAAGGTGGGAAGCCAACCCACAAAGCCCGCAGATCTAGTCTTTCCCAGTGTCCTTCGGTCTTTCCCGAATGTCCTCCGAACTATTCCCGGAAGTCAATGGACTGACCATGTGCAGGTAGAAAGAAACTCTAGGGAGAGCTAGACAACAGAAGGTCTTCAGAGAAGTAACCCCCTTTAGACAAGTGTTTCGGCCCTGAATTCCTTACACTCTCGGGGGGCCGGGCCACATCCAGGTCATGACTCCTGGATGCCCTTCTGCTGTTGTCTATTTTTTTTTTGTAACACAATGTAATCAAAGGTTTTGTCAGACTTGCAGGTCAACCCAGAAACTTACTATCAATTATAGAGAATCAAGTATGAGGCTTTACTTGATCTACATCCCGTGGGCCCAGCAGTCTTGAAGAACCACTCGCCATGTAAGTTCACAGGGTTCTTCATCACCGCAGTGATCTTTAACCCTTTGACCCCTGGACCCTATCCACCAACTGCAAAAACTTAACCCTTTGACTCCTTGACCTATCCACCAACTGCAAAAACTTAACCCTTTGGCTCCCGGACCCTATCCACCAACAGCAAAAACTTGACCCTTTGACTCCTTCACCCTTTGAGGGTGAAGGAGTCAAAGAGTTAAGTTTTTGCTTTGTTACCATATTTGACACTGCAGAATGCTGGTGGACAAGGTGCGGGAGTCAAAGGGTCAAAGACCTCAGCACCCAGCACTAACCCTTTTCTGTCTCTTTGCCAAACACACCTCCCTTACCGCTGTAAAAACATCTTCTGCTTTTTTTTTTTTTTTTTAGGAAAACGACGTTGTCTTGTTCTGCAAGTTTGAGTTGAGACTCGCTTGGGCTCTATGTCAATTATCTTTAAAACTTGTAAATGACAGGATGACACCTCAATTTTCACGACTTATTTGCTTATTATAATTTTTGTTATTCATTTATTTTACTTACAAAATGTTCACTAAAAGAAGATAAATATAAAAACGAACGAATGAAGGAACAAACAAACGAACGAACGAATGAAAAAACGAACGAACGGACCAACCCACCAACCAACCAACTAACCAACACCAGCTAACTAACCAAACAATCCACCAATCCACCTGTTAGCCAGCCAGCCAGCTAGCCAGCCAACCAACTAACCAGCCAACCAGCCAGCCAGCCAGCCAGTCAGCCAGCCAGCCAGTCAGCCAGCCAACCAACCAACCAACCAACCAACCAATCAACTAAACTGCTAACCAAGCAAGCAAGCAAGCAAGCAAGCAAGCAAGCAAGCAAGCAAGCATCTGACAACTGACCAACCGACCAACCAACCAATCCACCAACCAACCAACCAGCCAACCAACCATGCACCCACCGACCCTCCCACCCACCCACCCACCCAACTAACCAACTAACCAACCAACCAACCAATAACCAACCAACCATTCAATCAAACAATCCACTCAACAAGAAGACCAAGTCACTAACGCTGAGCAGATGACGAAGAAGTCGAGCCAGTTCCAAGGATCCCTCAGAAAGGTGAACGGTTGGAGAATGAAACCTCGAGCCAACAGTTTCACCACTGCCTCCACTGTGTAGATCCCTAGAAAGATGTTCCTGGACCGCCACGCACACACGATGGGACACAAAGAGAAAGGGAAAAAAGAAAGTGGGTAGGAAGGGGCAACAGACAGAAAAATATGATTAGGCAAGGTTCACTCTTAATTTTTACATACCTAATTCCTTGAAATGTAAGGTAAGGCAAGTTACATACTTCATAATACACACGTTTCATTTAGTGGTACCTTACTTAATCAATCATAAAATGGACTTGTTATCAAAACGAATTTGTTTCAATGCTGCAATTTAATAGCTTGCTTCCACTAATACAAATAACTCCCCTTAAATAAACATGCTATGCTAAATCACTTTATTTGAAATATCTTGTATGGATCAACATCTGTCCATGTTCTATGCAGTAACATGCTATGCTAAATCAATAAAGTGTTTCAAAGTCTGCTGACTGCTTAAGATCTTTCTTTCTGTTTCTTCTTTTTTCTTCGTTTTCTTTTTCTTCTCCTTTCTCTCTTTTCTTTCCATGTATCTTATTCATTAACAGATTAACATCAATAAGCTCAGGCATGTAGTCTGTATACCTTGCACCCATTGATATATGCATCTACTATCTACTATGCCATGTTCAACCTTAGGCAAAAATATTACACATTTCAATAGTCATACTGGAATGTAGTTCTTTATTTGAAATATCTTGTATGGATCAACATCTGTCCATGTTCTATGCAGTAACAGGCTACCAACAATAAATCATAAATAGTTTGATTCGAACTAGTATTACACACAGTTTTTAGAACACGTGTATGTAATAATGCTACTGATAACACAATCTTATAAAATTCTTGAAGTTGTATTAAGCCAATTTGTTCAACACTTAAACTACACATACAAATATGCGTTTACTAGTATACCTATTATGGTATTATTGCTTCCTTTTCCTTATAAATCAATTGCATCTCCTTTAAGGTTCTGACGGTTTAAATTCAGACCACTTTAGGTTTCTGACGGTTAATCAGACCACTTTAAGTTTCACACATAAGGAATGCTCTATACATATGCATTAACGCATAGTCAATACTAAGAGGATTTTTGCTATTGAAAGATATATAATATGTAGCAGTCTGAGAAGTTATTATATTCTTAGCACGTGATTTGAAACACAAACCAGGGTATTCATAACATGCACGCGAAGTGTAATGTAATGATACCCTTGTTCAAAATATAACATATCATAACCATTACTGAGATCATAATACGAAAAAACATTTCCTTATTCAGCAATGCTAAACAAGATCAGAAACTGAATTGTCACCGATTTGTCAAAAATACATTTCATCCGTAAACAACAGCTGATTAATCTGTATTATACATTAAAGGAAAGATATGTTTCAAAACTATAACATAAATATTCCTTTATACCAATATTGTTGATGCAAATTTGTTTCTGAAAACTATAATTGTCGTATTCAAAGCACAAGTGATGTAAATTTAGTTTAAGTCTGAATCTATAATGAACACTTATGTATTATGAATTAAAGGGATTGTTTCCTTTTAAACCTCAGACTGGAATATTCATGTCATTTTTTGATGAGGGAAGAGATTCTTTCTTAAGAACTCTCACTAGAATGTCAATATCATAATTAAAGAGAAAACTATTTCTTATGAGAACATAAACGGGTCTATCTATCACGACTAATCCAGGATATTTCCTACGAAAAGTGTGGCTGCAAAATAACTTAGAAAAAGCATATTTTACATAAACTACGACTGGTGTATTCCTTTTATCACAACGGATGAAACATACTTCCAGAAACTATAATATAGATTTAATGAAAATTACAAGGGGCATGTCTATTATCATGCCTTTTGAAGCATATTTCCAAAAAGTACAGCTGATATATCTAATGATGAATTGTTTTCACTGAAAACAGAAAAAGGAATGTTTATATCATAACCGACAATGGAAAACTTTCGTGAAAATCATCACGTAAGACTATCATATCTAGATTTTATCGATGAATATTATTTTCTTATGAAAATGACAACAGGTATAGTATATCATTGTAAAACTTTATCCTGAAATCTACAACAGGTAAAAATAATCAATACAAAATAAAAAGAAATTAAGTCCTAGAAATTATAACTATGTACAAGAACTGTTTGAATACGATTGAAATCTTAACTCGTTTAGGTCATCCATGTTCTGACTTTTTGACAGTAAATGTTGCTAATCCTGAGTGAGGCAGATGAGGTCGAACATCCCATGTCCACTGCAAACTTGATCTCAGATACCAGTTTATAAATCTTCACACAAACCAATGCATTACATCAAACATGGAAATGTTATAAGGAAATTGGATAGGTCAATCTGCTTCACGATTGATAAGAAATATGCTGCATTGTATTGGGCTGTACTGTAGTGTATTCCATTCCATTATACCGTATCGTATTAGAAATTGTTTACAATAATAATCACACTCATTTTCCAGGCGAGATTCTGGCTGCAGACGCAACAAGCAAATCGTAAACAGAATCCAGAAACCATTCCTACTCCAACAAATGACGTAAGATCACAAACGAACAACCACCAATACAAAAATTGGGAGAAAACGACTGACACTTCCCTGCTGCTCCGTCCAATGGGTGAAAAGGACTACGGGCAGTCACACTTATTTTGGATTTCTTGACCAAGTCCTTAGAACAAAAAATTACTTCTGTGAAATGCGTTGTTTCAGAAGTGTTGTCAACAAGACCAGACGCGACATGACAGAAACACCAAGATCAGAGACACGTTGGGAGCAGCACCAACCCCCATCATATTCACCAGAAAAGGATAAAATCGTTTGATCATCTCGTCAAAATGTAACCAAACCTGCTTACTCAACAAAAGCATAACAAGAAAGATACACGTAGATTTAAAGCGAGAAACAAACCAAGGAAGACCTGGATCGAAGTGTGAAAAAACTGACGTGAAACAGCATTTCCTTTTTTATAATAGACTTTCCAGCTCGTCGCAGACCTTCAGGTCATTCTCCCAGCAAATCTGATGATGCAAGTGGACAGATAATAAAGGAAGAATTCTGGACGGTCTTACTTGAAGACTGTGTCCCATGAAGATAGTGCCAGCCTTAACCTTTTTTTCTTTTTTTGGTATGCTTGCAATTTACTTTACTGACTAATGTGGATTTTTACTGTATAATTTTGATAAGGGGTTTGTTTCCACGAACTCCTTTCACGTTGGTTCGCTCATCCTCATATACTGTGGTCCGAAAACTCTCCTTTTCGTTAATAGTATCGTATAAAGAATAAACAAACCAAAACAGTTTTGAAGTATTTAACATTACAAAAAGTAATAAACCAGTTACTTGATACATAGACTCTAGACTACAAAGAAAACAAATGCCACAGAACTTGAAAATCAGCTTCCTACTTTATGGATTTACGCATAGCATTACGTTTTTCCTCTGTATCTTGTGTTCTGAGATCATATATGCAGTGGACATGGGACGTTAAACCTCTGACAAAGAAAAAAACGAATTGTCTCCTATGACTAGCAACACCACTGTAGCTTCTCTATGCATGCACTAGCTAACACCACTACGCAGCATGGGCACATGTGTCTTAGGTCATTAAACTTCAACGACCAGTTTGATACAATAGTGTGGTCCAGTGAAATGCATTTTCGTCTTGTGATGATACACAATACATTATTCTGAACTCTTTTAGAAAGCTCGATGCAATATAAATGTTCACCTACAATCTTTTAGAAAGCTCGATGCAATATAAATGTTCACCTACAATTACTTTATATACTTTAGAAAGCTCGATGCAATATAAATGTTCACCTACAATCTTTTAGAAAGCTCGATGCAATATAAATGTTCACCTACAATCTTTTAGAAAGCTCGATGCAATATAAATGTTCACCTACAATCTTTTAGAAAGCTCGATGCAATATAAATGTATGTTCATTTTTCACCTACAATCTTTTAGAAATAGCATCTCGACTGATGCAATATAAATGTTCATGTACAACTCGTATGGTGGGAAATGATACAGCAGAATCTTTGTTTTTCTCCAGACAATTTTAAAGTGGTGCCCATTTCTTTATCTCCCTGTTTTATCTTGTTTACCACTGAACTGGGACAGATATCCCGTCATGCAGTTGGTTAACAGGGGGAGGGGCGGGGGTGGCACATGCACAAAATGTTCCGAGCCAGATTCAAACCCTCGCAGAAGAAAACTGGAATATCTCTGTGCCACTCAGCCCTGATATCAGTCTGATAAACAAAATAATCCATAAGGTGGACTTTTCCAGTCTGCTATGCAGCACAATTCAATGGACTGGACTTTTCCAGTCTGGTACACTGTACAATTCAGTTGATTGGACTTTTCCAATTTCATAACTGTAACGATTCAGTTCAATGGACTTTCCAAACTGGTACACTGCGCAAATCGTTGAATTGGATTTTTGCAATTTCATACACATTACAATTTAAGTGACTAGACTTTTCCAACGTGATATATTGCACAGTTCCATGGAGAGGGTTTCACCAATTTGGTACCTTATACAATTCAGTTGACAGGACTTTTCCAACCCAACACGCTGCACAATTGAATAGAGTGGACTTTTCCATTCTGACTCACCACAAATTATACAAACTGGCTCTTCCAATCTGATACACTACATAGGTCAATAAAATAGCGACATTACAAGTGTGATACAATGTTCAACAGCTGGATTTTTCCAAAAGCTGATACAGCACACAGAAAGGGCAGTTTACCAGTCTGATATATCATGTTTTCAAAGAGTTAAAAGCTTCGAGCAGTCTAAAAGTATTCCCAGACCTATCTCTGTCTCTCTCTCTCTCTCTCTCTCTCTCTCTCTCTCTCACACACACACACACACAAACACACACACACATGCACATACACACAAACACAAACAGACACATACACACACACGAACACACACACATGCACGCATATATAGACGCACACACACACACGCACACACACACACACACACACACACACACACACACACACACACACACACACACACACACACACACACACACACACACACCACACAACACAATATGGACTGTTCGAGAGATGAAAACTAATGCCTATTTCAACTTAATATGATTTTCATCTCGGTTTGGCGAAAAGATAGATGTTACATAGATTGCATATATTTTCTGGTTCTACAAATCTTGAAAAATCGTCCGCTTACAGAGAAGATTATATTTTTATGCTACAGGGAAAGAAAAACTCTCATTTCAGTTGAATGCACAAGACAAAGTTTTGTCATTTTTTTGTGAGGCATTCAAGGCCTGTTAAAGACCATGAGGTTCAAATCTGTACAGATTATTTTCTCTCTCTTTCAAGAATTTGCGCGGACTCTCTCTCTTTCTATCTATCTCTCTCTCTCTCTTCTCTCCTACACACACCGCGCCGCGCACACAGCACACTCACATTCACCACAAACACACACACAACCACACACAAACACACACACACAACACCACACACACACACACACACACACACACACACACACACACACGCGCACACACACACAACACACACACGCCCGCACGCACGCACGTAAAACACAGAAATCGTGTGTCAAATTATCTGCCTAACTATGTATAATAAAGTATCGTCGAATAGTATCATTCTGAACAAAAGACGCTTCATCATTGTTTTCAACACTACAAACAATTTCATACAATTAATCTGAAAAAAAGTTAGGTTTTCAAGCAATAACCAATTACATGAATTAGTGTACTTTTTCAAAATCCTCTTCCGACCAGCTCCACCTACCCATCCATTTACCCTGGAAATTTCAATATTTTTTCGCCTATTTTTAAACTGCTTGAATATAAAAAAACGTTGCAAAATTATCCATATCACTATCATGATTGAGCGTCTGACATCTGTGTATGACAAATTCGAACTAGAATGAGTGAAATATAAAATAAATGGATTTGCTTTTAGAACTAGAATGAGTGAAATATAAAATAAATGGATTTGCTTTTAGAACTAGAATGAGTGAAATATAAAATAAATGGATTTGCTTTTAGAACTAGAATGAGTGAAATATAAAAATAAAAGATCTGCTCTGCGAATGAACACATGGCATCTACCTTTTATGAATACGAATTAATAAAAAGCATAAATATACAATACTATTTTGTTCTATGCCGATGAAACTTTTTCTATAAGTAATAATTATCAGTTCTAATCAGTGACATATGGGACCCATTTTGAATAAGGTAGAATTATTATCATTATCATAATTGTTTTGACTATTGCTATTATTATTTTGATGCTCTTCTTGTTGTCTTCTTCGTATACCATCATCATCATCATCATCATCATCATCATCATCATCATCATCATCACTATTATATGTTATTGTTATTGTTATCATTATCATTTTTTATTATTATTATTATCATTATTATTATTATTATCATTAATATTTCTTTTTCTTCTTCTCTTGTTATCATCATCATTATCAGATTTAATATGATCATTATTATTAATATTGGTATTACTATTATCACTATTATCATTACCATCCTTCTCCTCCTCCTCTCATAACTAGCATTATCACTATTTTCATTATTACCGTTAAAATTATAATTATCATAATCATGAACATTACCATCATTACTACTATTACTAGTATTATTACTGTAACAATAATACATGTACATTATTATTATTATGATGATTTATCATCATTACTTTACATTTCTTTCATTATTACTATTATAATCATTATAATACCTTGACACAGCTATGATAACTATCTTAACATTTCTGCAATTTTGGAAGAAGCACATCGTTCTCATACTATGACATAATGATAATAAATTCTAAATCAATTACGCGTGTATATTTTCAAATCTCTTTACACACAGTTAAAGCATGCACCCAGAATAAAATACGTTACAAGAAAATAGTGGGATATACAAAATGTCATGCTAAATGAGAGTACGTGATACATGTGTTAGTCATTTTCTTTGGCATGCATCCCAAACAAAACAAGTTTAAGTCATACACATGCTAGCAAATTACAAAATGCTTGCTATCAGTGTTATCCATGGCAAATAAACATGCTGGAAAAAGGTCCTTTCATGCAGCAAACAAGCAAGCACATTCTATCGAGGCTGCTTATTGAAAATATGAGTTACACAGTGAAAGCTGAACATAAAACCCCATGCTAAATTCAAGCACTGATCATCAAGCAGGGAAATGTAAGTTCAGGTTATTTTCAAGCATTCATTACTAAGCGGGAAACAATAAATTGAAGCTAAGTTCAAGTACGTATTAAGCAGCGAACAGTTCAAGCTATCTTCAAGCAGTTTTCATGAAACATTCAATAGGCATCGTCGAAACAATTACTGTCAAGAAATACATAGTTTAATCTATCTTCGAACAAATACCATGAAACAGTAAACGTTTCAGACTATCTCTGAGTTAGTTCTTTCAAGAGGGGGAAAATACTTAGCTCAAGCTTTCTTCAAGCACTTCTCATGTAATTAAGGAGGAAAGCAACAACTTGAACATTCTGTGTTGCTACATTAATGCACGTGATATATGTTTACATTGTCAAAGTGACCAATGCTGGGTGTCACAAGGGGCCAGAATGTAAATGGACAAATCATAACCGAAGAGATATATCATCATTTGCAACCAATAAAGTCCTATCTTTGTGTAAAAAGTAAGCTAATTGAATATATGATGATAAATGCAAATAAATTTCGATAAGTGGATAACATAAAACAAACCAATGAGTACAATAATATATGACTAAATGAATTAATAAACAAGTGAACATAAATAAATAAACAAATAATTAAATAGATAAATAAATAATATATAAATAGATAAATAAAATAAATAAATAAATAAATGAATAAACAAATAAATAAATAATCAAATAAATAAATAAATAAATAAATACGGTCCTGCTCTTTTCAGACAACCCAATAATCATCCAATGGGGGAACTTACGGAAATGACCGAAGAAAAGACAAATGAAATTAGGTCAGATCTGAGACAGAAACATTACGTTAAAATTTGATCAGAAAGGATATCATATGAACACTCAGAGAGTGAGAGGAGGGTGGGAGAGGCAGAAAGTACAGAGAAATGGGAAGGAAAGAGAGGGAAGGAGGGTGGGGGAGGCAGAAAGTACAGAGAAATGGGAAGGAAAGAGAGGGAAGGAGGGAGGAAGGGAAGGATGAAGCACATCATACGAGACCAAGACATTGGCCAGGCCAGAACATGTATATCCAGAAAACTAGCAAGAGAGAGAGAGAGAGAGAGAGAGAGAGAGAGAGAGAGAGAGAGAGAACGACAGAGAGAGAGAGAGAGAAGAAGAACAGACAGGCAGACAGATAGACAGACAGAGACAGAGACAGAGAAAGAAGAGAGAGAGAGAGACAGAGACAGAGACAGAGAGAGACATAGAGACAGAGAGAGACAGAGACACAGAGAGACAGAGACAGAGAGCGGAGGGAGGGAGGGAGGGAGGGAGGGGAGGGAGAAATGGATGGATGTTCAGAGATCTATATATGGATTCGTCCACATGTACATTCTCTCACGGTCAAGACCACAGTTTTGATATTTGAAGACACAAGACAGAGTATATATTATAGGTGTTATATATATATAGGGAATGGACAGAGTCCTGGTTCACGATACTTACTCTAAATACTCTGGAGCACTTTTTGTGCGGGCCATGAAGACACAGTTGACTATTATGGTGATCATAACGGTGACACTAAACATTGTCAGTCTGGTCAAGGAACCTTCTGGCGCAAGCGAACACATGTGGCAGTAATAGCAAAATGCACAGTGAACGTGGATACTTTAAAAAAATCATTGTGCAATTCATGGCATGTCTAGCTTTAAAAAAAGAACGAAGATGGTTAAAAACATAAACGTAGATAATCAAAACTCAACCAGTGTGCAAATCATGGCATTTCTAGATTTTTAAAAAATAATGAACGAGATAGTTGAAAAAAAAATGGACGTGGATAATAAGAATCAACCAGTGTGCAATTGGCATTTCTAAATTTTAAAAGTGAAAAACGGAGATGGTTTAAAAAATGAATGTGGATACTCAAAAATCAATCAGTGCGAAAATCATGGCATATCAAGCTTTAAAAAATGAACGCCGACACTCAAAAATCAATCAATGTGCAATTCATGGCATGTTAATCTTTTTAAATGAACAGATGATTAAAAATGAATCTGGATATTCAGAATCATCCAGTGTGCAATTACAGGCATCTGTAGTTTAAAAATGAACTGACATAATTAAAAAAATCAATGTAGGTGTTAAAAAAACATATAAATACATAAAACCAGCTTCGTGGTATTGCAAGCTTCAAACATAATTTCGGACACTTAAAATCAAAGTGTTGAAAAAGACATCTCAAGCTTTGAAAAACGAATGGAGATGGATTAAAAATGGACGTGAACATTTAAAAATGATATTGTTTAATTAAAAAACAATAAATGTAGATGTTTAAAAATATGATTCTCAAGAAACTCAGCATGAATCTGACAGAATCTCTAAATTTTAAAAATAAATGGTGACGGTCAAAAAAAGAAAACGTAGGCTTCTAATAACAATGAAAGTTGATATTTAAAATCAACAGGCAGATGACTGCATTTCTAGCTTTAAAAATATCCATGTTGATGGTTAAAAATGGATGTGGATATCTAAAAACAATGAACATAAATACTTAGAATCCGCCTGCAGATAAATGCATCTTTATATTTAAAAAACGAACGTGAATCCTCAGAGAATCATTATTTAAATAATGGCATTTTTGGCTTTAAACTGAACAGGGAAGTTTGATATCAAAGAAATGAACCTGGGTGGTTTAAAAATGAATACGGACAATACCAAATCAGTGAGCAGTTTCATGAACTGGCTAAATTCTCAACTGGTATTCAAAACCAGAGCGCAGATAATGAAAATTGACCAGAGATGGTTATTTTTAACGGGAATGACTATAAATGAACGTAGCGTAAAACAAATGAACGTGTATGTTAAAAAATCAACGCATAGTTAATAGCATATGTAACTTCGGAAATGAACGGAAACGGTTAACGAAACGAACTTAGGTGTCTGGAAACTGAACACGGATATTCAAAAACAGTGCAGATAATTGCATCTCTAATTAAAAAAGATATGGATCTTTAAGAGACATGAACGTGGGCAGCCAAAAATAAACGGGAATGCTTCGAAACAAACATGGACGATTGAAAACAACCGTGGATGTCAAAAAAGATACCCTCAAAAACCAATATTCACATGAGGGCATCTCAAGCTTTCACACAGAACGTAGTAGTCAGGGATGAGAACAAGGATATTTAAAGATTACGATGGACGATTTGAAACTCAATGTGCAGGATAACAACAATTCTGGGTTGAAAAGAATCTCGGAAGGGTTTAAGGGACGAAAAAAAACAAACCCGGCATTATATTCAGGAAAAGATTAACAAAGACGTAGAGAGAGGTGGAAGGGGAGGAACAGGTGTGGGTTTGATGAAAGAAATAATGGGTATAGTAAAACATATGCACGTTGCTGGAAGAGGACATGACTGATGGGTTGACAATGTGCATAATACAGTACAGTTTGCTTACTCGAAGGTAACATAACGGGGATAACTAAAGGAATATATCATATACAGTATATAAAACCGAAGACTAGCATGGCGATGTCAATGGGAATAAATTAAGTGAACGTGTCCACATTCACTGTGACAGAACATGCACATGATGACAACAATAATAATAACGATATCAATGATGATGATGACGATGATGATAACAATGATGTGATGATGATAATAATGATGATGATGATAATATAATAATAATAATGATAATAAAACAGTAATAATAATAATAATAACAGCAATAATAATAATAATAATAACAATAATAATAATAATAAACACAATATGGTCAAGTCATTCAACAATCTGTATTTTCTATACGAAATACATAAAGAAAATCTACAGTTTGTACTTCTCAAGGTCACTGTGATCTTTATGAAGCTTTAATAAAACTCGTCGTCCGCAGAAGACAATAGTCTACCGCAACACAGAACACAGAACACAAGTTCCAGATACTGTCTGAAATTAAAACAAATTGCCGTTCACACACCTTCCTGAAACTGCTGATTTTTAAGCACTGTTTCTGCTGTCCCTGTTATCTTTATCTTCCTAACGTTTGCTTGCAACAGTCCACTGCTTTGACCAAACCTTGGTAAAAATCCACCAATAAAGAGCTAAAAGATCTTGTTCTTAAGTTTGTTTTTTGTCACAGACTGACAGAGAGACAAACAGACATACAGATAGACAGACAGAGACAAACAGACGGACAGACAGACAGGCAAACAGACAGACCTGACAGTACTAATGTACACACAAACAAACAAACAAACGAACAAACAAACAACAAACAAACAACAAGCAAACACACACACACACTCTCTGATCGATATACAACAATCTCCCCTTTCTTAATAAGAAGAAAGAAAAAAAAATGAAAAGAAAAAAGACTTAAAAGGCATACCAAAAGAGACAATTGGTAGGACTGTGTACTGAAGGAAGGCAAGGCATGCCAACATAGGCAGTAAGCAGAACTATGTATTGAAGGAAGGCAATAGTCTCAAACCAGTAGCTATCATCCAGCAGAACTATGTATTGAAGGAAGGCAATAGTCTCAAACCAGTAGCTATCATCCAAATCTAAATTCACATTTTATCCTTAATGTCAGATCCACAGATTATTCAGAAAGGTGTCCCAGATTTCACATGCACACGTATTCGTATTTTACCTTCCAGGTGACCCCCAACGCCAACTTCTCCATACCGGGTCAAAGACTTTAGTGGCTTCAGTTAAGACTACCACTATGAGTTTCTATCGTTTCACACCGATTATGTTGCTGACAAGATCAATAACTGGCCTTTACTTCAAAGGGGTGTGGTGTACAGGAAATAGATTAAGGGGTAGTTGGAATACTTCTTAGATTGGTCAGTAGGAGGGCATCATCATCATCATCATCATGTGCCCTGCTGCATGGCGTTGGTGATCATGGCCCTCCATATGTATCTACCCCTTGTTGCCGCAGGCACATCTTCTATCCTCTGTCCTCAGCCATTCCTGCAACGTCCGTCCAACATTTTCTCCCTGGGTCTGCCTGGTACTCTCTTTCCATCCAGCTTTCCTGTTGTGGCCAGGTGCTCTAATTCCCCTTTCCTCATAAAATGGCCTATAAATGGTGTTGTCTTTTCCTAATCTTCCTTATGAATGACTTTAATTGTGTCTGCCTCAATCAAGACTGTCTCGTTTGTTTTCTTTGCTGTCCAAACATTCTTCTTAGAAACCACATCTAATCTGCCTCAATCTTGTTGTGGCTTTGCGTGTTGACTATCCACGCCTCACAACCGTATAACATTATCGGTTCTATAGAACATTCAAATAAGGATCCATTGCACAAAGGCACTACGCAACACCAACATCTAACAGTGCAGGATTTCTCTGATGGGTGGCCTCATAACACTTCGACACCGACTGCTTCTTGCAGGCTCATTCTGGTACTATGACAGAGTGAATTCTTGCTATCACGTTGAACTGGAATACTGTAGCATAGAAATAAGACAAAAAAAAAAAAACAAAGAAAAAAACAAAACAAAAAACACAACACCACGAACACAGACAGACACAGAAAACACAACACACACACACACATAACACACACACACACACACACACACACACACACACCACACACACACACACAAATAACACATAAACATATGGAAACTCCATAAAATGAACGGAGAGGAAATAGCCATCGAAACAAAAGGTAGATGGTGGGAAGTGCGAGGGAAGGTAAGTGGACGATGATGGTAGAGGCATACCAATGTCAATTGTGAAACTATTGATGGGCATACCACATCAATGGTGAAACTATTGATAGGAATATCAAGGTGAATGGTGAAATTATTGAAGGGAATATCAACATCAATGGTGATGCTACTGATGAGAATATCAACATCAATGGTGATACTATTGATGGGAATATCAACATCAATGGTGATACTATTGATGGGCATACCAACGTTAACAGTGAAACTATTGATGGGAATATCAACATCCATGGTGAAACTACTGATGGGAACATCAACATCAATGGTGATACTACTGACGGGCATACCAAAGTTAATGGTGATGCTATTGATATCAACTTCAATGGTGAAACTATTCATGGTCAATAAAATACGGTTTGCCTGTCTGTCTGTCTGTGGAGCATTATATATGGTGGCACAACCAATTACACTGTTTTTCTTGTATCTTCCATAGCACCAATTTGAAACGGGTGATACTGAATAATGAGATGGCACATTTGTCTAACTGATCTCCAGGGCAAATAAGTAATCAGAGTAATACAGTGATAAATACACAAATAACTGTACAAACGAACAGACAAAACAAACACAAAAGCGAAAGAAACAGTGGCAGTCATGTTTTGGTTGTCAGACACAATCGGTTAAAATCTTCACAAGTAATAAACGAGTTTGTCTTGTTCTACGACTGTTCACGCGCCCACACATCCCCCCCCCCCCCAAAAAAAAAAAAAAAAAAAGAAAAAAAAAAGAAAAGAAAATGTAACAGGAAATAAAAATGGCAACCAAAAATACACAGAATATTTACCAAGGCAGACAAAAGAGACATAAACGAGAAATAAAATTCAATTTTAAGATGGACACTGGGGGAACCATTTTCATTCAAGCATCTCGCACATCACCAAATTCTGAAAGGTCATTTATGATATCATCCCAAACTCAGCCGTAAAAGGATACAAATCATGCATCCCACATACACGTGTAAATGCCACTGTAAAGAAACGAATAGAAAGAGAGAGATAAAATAAGATTAAAAAGAGAATGTGCAAATACATGAAACAAATCAGTTAGTGAATAGTAATGCAATTCCAGCTCTTTAGCATAACATAATAAAAAATGTGAGTGCAGCTTCCGAAACGTGTTTCATAGTATTAGTCAAAAAACAGCAGGTTAAACAAACGATCGAAATCTAAAGCGAAGAAGATCAGCCATGATGCGAAAAAGGAGCCAGAAATCAATCAGATAATAAAAATAGCAAGGCAAGCAGTCCCGCACAAAATGGCGGCCATTACACTGAAGAGTGATCAGCAAAAAGATGGAAAAAATACTATGGTGAAGAAAGACTGTATTCAAAATGCCAAGAAACGTTGTGTGAGGTCAAAATAATACAAGGAAGAAAAAACCCACTCAAAAAGAACATGGGAAAAAGGATGAAAGATGGAGTATACTACTTACTCTACGTAGGCGGGAGGCGTCCATGTGGTCAGAGTCATGAAGACACAGTTTACAACGATTGTCAGCATCACTAATATGTTAAACAGCGTACAGGACGGTTAAAGAAAAATACACCATCGTCATCACTGATACATACAGTTTCCGTACAATCTGTATGTTTCTTTAGTGTGAACTACTCGTGCTGACACAGAATCATTACTGACACATTCACCTCCCATGACATACGGTCCTTCTTTCGATTAAATGCTCCTGATGTCAACAGATAATACTATATATACAATGTTTTGGCCTTTTAGAGATTGCAAAATGATCGTATACCTGGAAAAAATGCTCTTGCTGTCATGAACGACCATACATATGTATACATATACATATATTTTATACATACATATATGTATATATACATATACGTATATACAATCTTTGGTCTCTTTGACTTTCCTGAAAAAAAACACCCAGATACCTATATACAATCTTTGGTCTCTTTGAGTTTACTGAAAAAAAAACCCAGATACCTATATACAATCTTTGGTCTCTGACTTTCCTGAAAACCCCCCCAGATACCTATATACAATCTTTGGTCTCTTTGACTTTCCTGAAACCCCCCCCCCCCCAGATACCTATATACAATCTTTGGTCTCTTTGACTTTCCTGAAAACCCCCCCAGATACCTATATACAATCTTTGGTCTCTTTGAGTTTACTGAAAAAAAACCCAGATACCTATATACAATCTTTGGTCTCTGACTTTCCTGAAAAAAAACCCAGATACCTATATACAATCTTTGGTCTCTTTGACTTTCCTGAAAAAAACAACCCAGATACCTATATACAATCTTTGGTCTTGACTTCCCTGAAATAACCTAGATACTATACAATCTTGTCTCTTTGACTTCTAAAAAAACCCCAGATACCTATATACAATCTTTGGTCTCTTTGACTTTCCTGAAAAAAAACCCCAGATACCTATATACAATCTTTGTCTCTTGACTTTCTGAAAAAACCCATACCTATATACAATCTTTGTCTTTGACTTCCTGAAAAAAAACACCCAGATACCTATATACAATCTTTGGTCTCTTTGAGTTTACTGAAAAAAAATTATATGCTACCTGTCTGATTTATCCTAGTGTCAGAGAAAAAAGCCCAACGAGATTTCTGATGGGGAAAGACGACAGGCGCTCAAAATAAACAAACAATCACCAATGATTATAAAATTCTTCAGGAAAAACACTGACTGCAACCCAAACCGTGACAAAGATAATAGTTATGGTCAAATGATTGTAACGTTCTCATTTTTCCACGCAACGTTTTGAATAATCCTTGCCAGAAAACGCGCCAGTAACATTCAGTATTATAACCCTTTGAATTATGATAATGCTGAACTTTTTACCCGGAAGTATTAAACATCTATGGATGATGATTCAGACAATAGGGTTTGCCTGTTCATATTTATACCCCTGTAACTCAGAAGTATTAAGCACATATGAACTATGATTCAGACAATGGAACTTGCCTATTCATATTTCCATCCCCGTAATTGCCGTTTGTATTCAGACTCCAAGTTCGTTTAAAATCTGTCCATATGTAACTCAGAAACTGTTGCTATAATGAAAACTTAATACAAACCCGCAAAAAGAGAAAAGAGGATGAAAACAATAAAAAACAGTTTCCAAATGTAATGAGGGCAAGTTAATTTTTGTCAAAAGACGGTTAGCGGAGTCGGATTTGCTTTCAGGAAAACTCTCCATACATTTTTGTGGTTTTGTTTATAGTTTTCATTGTTATTTTAATCCCAGAAATCATCTCACACGACTTTGTAAAATGCAGATTTTTAAACAAAAAAAACAACAAACAAGTTCACGCGCAATGACAATTTGAACAATAGTAGCAGTGATTATCAATACCATTTGCACAGTAAAACATTCCCATTTTACCCTTCCTTGCTTTTTGTAAAGTAATTTTGTCATTTTCGTACTGATATATATTTTCAGTTCGTGAACTGACGCAAGCAAAACTTATCATGGAATCTTATCAGAAAGATCTTTCTGCAACTAATCTGTGCCATAATTTCAAATATTTGAACATTTGTCTGATTTTTTTACAGTTTTTCAAAATGAATCTCGGCTCAACACGGAATAAACTTGTTGAAAGCCTTTCAAATGCAGAACTTAACTAATAAAAAAAAAAAACAAATAAAAAAAAAAAACTTGTCAACGTGCATTTAAAAATTAAGTAATAAGTTTTGAGGTGTGATTTGAGGACATAGACGATAGAGAAACCAGTAAGAGGAGGGAGAAGAATGGAGGGGAGGTAACAAATGAACACAAAAATGTCGATGGATCGTACGAGAATATGAGTTCACGAAGAAAGATGGGTAAAGGGAAGAATAACCGTATACAAATGTCACATTCAAAGTCACACACAAGTTTACTACAGATACACAAATGATGCAGAAACTCATGAAAACAAACAAAATGAAACTGCAAGATTGTTAACAGTAACACTGCCCTCTCTTTAACCTTTTGACTCCCACCACCCTATCTACCACCAGCAAAAAATTAACCCTTTGTCTCCTCACCTTATCCAACTACTTCCTGCAGGAAGCTGGTGGATAGGGTGAGGGAATCAAAGGGTTACATTTTTTGCTCTGCTGTCATGGTTGATAAAGCAGGATGTTAGTGGATGGGCTGAGGGAGTCAAAGGGTTAAAATACAATGCTTAAACATGCTATCCCTCCCTCCCTCTCTCGTTCTGTGTGTTTGGATACAAAGACAGACATACATTTACATACAAGTCAACAGGGCACTCGCTCTCTCTCTCTTCTCTCTCTCTCCCCCCCCTCACACACATACACACACACACACCACACACGCACACACATACAGATAGACGTACACACTAACACACAAACATCTATACACATTTTGTGTACGATGACGATGATGATAACCCTGTTTGTTTTTACGTGAAAATAAATGAGTTCTTTCTGTTTGTCTTACTATCACATACACACGCGTACACAAAACGAGAGAGAGAGAGAGACAGAGAGACAGACAGACAGACAGACAGACAGAGAGACAATACAGAGACAGAGACAGAGAGAGAGAGTGAGACAGAGACAGAGACAGAGAAACAGACAGAGAGAGAAAGTATAAAAAGAGTTCTATTGTAGAAGACAGATGGGCAAAAATGCAGCTGACTGCCTCACAGACAGACGGACAGACAGACAGACAGACAGACAGACATAATTATACACATTTCTATAGCCCTCCGTGTAACCTCCTCCAATCCTCCATACCTACTCAAGGCGATACAAGGTATGGTAGCGAGCTACTTTGATAACAAAAGACTATTAACCCCAAATGTTCAAATACAAAATGAAAAACTTTTGTACTGAAAACAATTGTATGGAAAAACCGCCTTTTGCAAAATGCACAAAATTATGCACATGAAGATTTAAATGCTTTCAAATTCGGATTACACACAGAATCCTCGCAAAAATATTGTTATAAAAGAAATGAAAATTGTCAACAATATTCTGTATAATTTGTGTAGAGAACATAAACATAGCATTGAACATCTTTTATGAAGGTGTCACCTTATAATACAATTTTGGCAAAATTTTGAAAAAAAATTGTTAAATGAAAGGTGTCTTCTATCGTGTAGTATGAAACTCAATGAAAACGTGGTTATATTTGGGTCACACGTAGCTAAAATGGTCTTTCTAAATCACACACACACACACACACACACACACACACACACACACATACACACACACACACACACACACACACACACACACACACACACACACACACACACACACACCACACACACAGAGTAACACAATGTATTTTTACACAAGGATGTGGATGGACTCAGATGTAGATGGCTCTTACATAAACAGACATAATCACAGTACAGACACACAGACAGAGAGAGAGAGAGAGAGAGAGAGGAGAGAGAGAGGGAGAAGAGAGAGAGAGAGAGAGAGAGAGAGAGAGAGAGAGAGAGAGAATGACATAAATCTATGATTCATGCAAGGATATGTATGGACTAAGATGTAGATGGCTATTTTTCCATTCGTCAAATACACACACATACACACTCACAGAGAGACAAGCAGGCAGACAGACAGACAGACAGACAGATAGATAGACACCACACACACACACACTCACAGAGAGACAAGCAGGCAGACAGACAGACAGACAGATAGACATACACACACACTCACAAACACGCACGCGCACGCAGGCACGCGCAGTGTGACAGAAATACCTGATTCACGCAAGGATGTGGATAGACTACGACATGGATGGCTATTAATCCGTGCGTCACAGACAGACAGACAGACAGACACACACACACACACACACACACACACACACACACACAACACACACACACACACACACACATACACACACACACACACACACACACAGAGAATGAGATAAATCACGGCTTCACACAAGGATGTACACGGACTAAGATGTAGATGACTCTGAAACACACAGACACATTGACATACACACACAGACATCCCCCCATATATATATACAGGGGTGCAAAAGTAGGTATACAGTTATGAAAAAACAAAACACGTACAATACTCATTGCATTTATCATACAAACAAATGAATATTGCATATACATGTAATAACAAGCACAGCCTTAATCCCTCAGATACTCAAACTGCTTGCCGTCGGTATTCACACACTCCTCTAATCGAGAGCGGAATTAAACATTATAATAATGATGTGATACTTACAGTATACCTACTTTTGCACACACACTCCCCCCCCCCCCCCTGTATATAAACACACGCACAGTGTCATAAATCATTGCTTCACGCAAGGATGTAAATGGGCTAGGATGTAGACGGCTCTTGACCACACAGAGACATTGACATAGCCTACACACAGACAGACAGACAGACAGAAAGACAGTGATATAAATCAGTGCTTCACGCAAGGATATGGATGGACTAAGATGTAGATGGCTATCCGGCGGAAAGGGTTGAAGGGAGTCAGGAGAAAGATGGCGTTGGTTGCACTGAACCGGTAGATAGACTTGTCTTTGCTCAGAACAACGAACGTCTGGAAAAAAAAAAAAGCACACACGTCACCATCATTGCTGATTACGTTATCGCCATCGTTCGTTGTCGTCGTTAAGAGTCAACATCAGCACAGTATCATTACCGTCGTTATCATCATCATTAGCAACGTCATCATCATCATCATCGTCGTCGTCGTCGTCACTAATCATCCTCATCTTCATCATCAATCTCTCTCCTCCTCCTCCTCCTCCTCCTCATCATCATCATCATCATCATCTCGTCGTCATCCTTGTCCTCGTCGTCATCCTTGTCCTCGTCGTCATCGTCGTCGTCGTCGTCATCACCATCATCATCATCATCACCACCTCCATCACTCTCACCAGCACGGCCATACTACAATTATCACCACTACCACCATCACCGCCATCAACGTCATCGTTAGAGCCATCATGCTCACCATCACTATCACAGTCATCATACTCACCATCACTATCACTGCCATCAGACTCACCATCACTATCACAGTCATCATACCATCACTATCACAGTCATCATACCATCACTATCACAGTCATCATACCCACCATCACTATCACAGTCATTATACCCACCATCACTATCACAGTCATCATACCCACCATCACTATCACAGTCATCATACCATCACTATCATAGTCATCATACCATCACTATCACAGTCATCATACCCACCATCACTATCACAGCCATCATACCCACCATCACTATCACAGTCATCATACTCACCATCACTATCACTGCCATCATACCATCACTATCACAGTCATCATACCATCACTATCACAGTCATCATACCCACCATCACTATCACAGTCATCATACCCACCATCACTATCACAGTCATCATACCCACCATCACTATCACAGTCATCATACCATCACTATCACAGTCATCATACCCACCATCACTATCACAGTCATCATACCCACCATCACTATCACAGTCATCATACCATCACTATCACAGTCATCATACCCACCATCACTATCACAGTCATCATACCATCACTATCACAGTCATCATACCCACCATCACTATCACAGTCATCATACCCACCATCACTATCACAGTCATCATACCCACCATCACTATCACAGTCATCATACCCACCATCACTATCACAGTCATCATACCATCACTATCACAGTCATCATACCCACCATTACTATCACAGTCATCATACCATCACTATCACAGTCATCATACCATCACTATCACAGTCATCATACCATCACTATCACAGTCATCATACCATACTATCACATCATCATACCCACCATCACTATCAAGTCATCATACCCACATCACTATCACAGTCATCATACCCACCATCACTATCACAGTCATCATACCCACCATCACTTACAGTCATCATACCCACCATCACTATCAGTCATCATACCCACATCATATCACAGTCATTCATACCCACCATCACTATCACAGTCATCATACCCACCATCACTATCACAGTCATCATACCCCATCACTATCATGTCATCATACCCACCATCACTATCATCATTCATACCACCATCACTACATAGTCATCATACCATACTATCACATCTCATCACCCATCACTACACTCCATCATACCATCACTATCACAGCATCATACCATCACTATCACAGTCATCATCACCATCACTTCATAGTCATCATACCCACCATCACTATCACAGTCATCATACCATCACTATCAAGTCATCATACACCATCACTATCACAGTCATAACCCACCACATCACATCCATACCACCATCACATCCATCACTATCCATCCATCTATACCACCACCACATCACAGTCACATACACCATCACTAC
Organism: Monoplex corrugatus; assembly: GCA_030674185.1. Taxonomy (NCBI): domain Eukaryota; kingdom Metazoa; phylum Mollusca; class Gastropoda; order Littorinimorpha; family Ranellidae; genus Monoplex; species Monoplex corrugatus. Next base: position 18,011,048 of record CM060308.1, on the reverse strand, counting down.
ACACCATCATACCCATCCTACTCACATCATCATACACTCACATACACACATCACTATCACATCACATACCAATCATCACATCACATACCATCATCATACCACCATCATCATATCCACATACTCACATCACATCACATCATATCCCACCATCACTATCACACCACCATACTATCACGTCATCATACCACCATCACACATCAGTCATCTACCACCATCATCTACCACACATCATACCCACCATACATCATATCACAGTCATCATACCCATCCATATACAGTCATCATACCCACACACATCACAGTCATCATACCCACCATCACTATCACAGTCATCATACCCACACACTTCACAGTCATCATACCCACCACACACAGTCACTACCCACCCTCATATCACATCATCATACCCCCCATCACTATCAGTCATCATACCCACCATCACTATCATATCATCCACCATCACTATCAATCATCATACCACCATCCTATCACAGTCTCATACCCACCCACTATCATCATCCCCCATCATCCACCATCATATCACAGTCACATACCCACCATCAAATCTATCATCATCAACCCACCTCACTATCACATCATCATACACACCTAACATCATACATCACATCAATCAATACCCACCATCACATCATATCCATACCACACTACCACACCTACCCACCATCACTCATGCTATACCCACCATCACTATCACATCATCATACCCCATCACTATCACAGTCATCATACCCACCATCATACTATCATCATCCCTCCATCCATACCCACATCACTATCATAGTCATCATACCCACCACACTATCACTATCACAGTCATATACATCCATCACTATCACAGTCATCATACCCACCATCACTATCACAGTCATCATACCCACCATCACTATCACAGTCATCATACCACCATTACTATCAAGTCATCATACCCACCATCACTATCACAGTCATCATACCCACCATCACTATCACATCATCATACCACATCACTATCACAGTCATCATCACCATCACTATCACAGTCATCATCCCATCACTATCCAGTCATCATACCATCACTATCACAGTCATCATACCCACCATCACTATCACAGTCATCATACCCACCATCACTATCACAGTCATCATACCACCATCACTATCACAGTCATCATACCCACCTCACTATCAGTCATCATACCACACATCACAGTCACATACCCACCATCACTATCACAGTCATCATACCACCATCACATCACAGTCATCATACCACCACACTATCACAGTCATCATACCACCATCACTATCAAGTTCATCCACCTCACTATCACAGTCATCATACCCACATCACTATCACATCATCAACCACCATCACTTCACGCATCAACCACCTTCACAGTCATCATACCATCACTATCACAGTCATCATACCACCATCACATCACAGTATCATACCACCATCACTATCACAGTCATCATACCCACCATCACTATCATAGTCATCAACCCACCATCACTATCAATCATCATACCCCCATCACTATCACAGTCATCATACCACCACACTATCAAGTCATCTACCCACCATCACTATCACAGTCATCATACCCACCATCACTATCACAGTCACATACCCACCATCACTACACAGTCATCATACCCACATCACTATCACAGTCATCATACCCACCATCATATCATAGTCATCATACCCACCATCACTATCAGTCACATACCCACCATCACTATCAAGTCATCAACCCACCATCACTATCAAGTCATCAACCACCTCACTATCAAGTCATCATACCCACCACACTATCAAGTCTCATACACCATCACTATCACAGTCATCATACCATCACATCACAGTCAATACACATCACTCACAGTCATCTACCCATCCATCAAGTCATCATACCCACCATCACTATCACAGTCATCATACCCACCATCACTATCACAGTCATCATACCCACCATCACTATCAAGTCATCATACCCACCATCACTATCACAGTCATCATACCACCATCACTCATCTCATACCCATCACTATCACAGTCATCATACCCACCATCACTATCACAGTCATCATACCCACCATCACTATCACAGTCATCATACCCACCATCACTATCACAGTCATCATACCCACCATCACTATCATAGTCATCATACCCACCATCACTATCATAGTCATCATACCATCACTATCACAGTCTCATACCACCATCCTATCACAGTCATCATACCCACCATCACTATCACAGTCATCATACCCACCATCACTATCACAGTCATCATACCCACCATCACTATCACAGTCATCATACCACATCACTATCACAGTCAAATCATCACCACACCATCACTATCACAGTCATCATACCATCACTATCACAGTCATCATACCATCACTATCACAGTCATCATACCATCACTATCACAGTCATCATACCCACCATCACTATCACAGTCATCATACCCACCATCACTATCACAGTCATCATACCCACCATCACTATCACAGTCATCATACCACCATCACTATCACAGTCATCATACCCACCATCACTATCACAGTCATCATACCATCACTATCACAGTCATCATACCCACCATCACTATCACAGTCATCATACCACCATCACTATCACAGTCATCATACCCACCATCACTATCACAGTCATCATAACCATCACTATCACAGTCATCATACCATCACTATCACAGTCATCATACCCACCATCACTATCACAGTCATCATACCCACCATCACTATCACAGTCATCATACCATCACTATCACAGTCATCATACCATCACTATCACAGTCATACCCACCATCACTATCACAGTCATCATACCCACCATCACTATCACAGTCATCATACCCACCATCACTATCACAGTCATCATACCATCACTATCACAGTCATCATACCATCACTATCACAGTCATACCCACCATCACTATCACAGTCATCATACCCACCATCACTATCACAGTCATCATACCCACCATCACTATCACCACACCATCTCCATCAACACCACAGTCAAACCACAGTCAACACCACAGTCAACACCACGTCTACAGCAAAGTGACTGACTGCCCATGTTCAAAACCAAATAAAAACCAGAAAGGCACGAAAATATAACAAATCAAGACAGGCGCATATTGAGTTCGGCCAAGCGTGCACAAGACCGACGAAGAACAAAATGGGGTGGGGGGGGGGGGGGAGTGTTTGAGTTTTTTCAAGAGAGATTTTAGTCCTTTTCTCCCACTGGATTCGTTTGTGACTTTACGTTCACGCTTGACAAAGGCTATTTGGCCACAAATTTGCATCTGTCTTGTCTGGTTGTATTAAATACGCGTTGTGATTCTATGTTCGTGTTTCTGTGTGTTGTTTTTTTTGGGTGGTGGGTTGTTTTTTTGTTTTTTGGTTTTGTCTGGTTCCAGAGTGACAGAAGTCATTTCACTCACCTTCTGGTTGTGGTAGTACTCATCCAGATCCTCTACGGGTCTGGCCACATACTCTGGAGGTACGTCCTCCAAGGAAGGCGGCAGTTTTCGACCCGCCTCCAACTTGGGGTTGGGTTGGGGCTCTTGGTCATGCCCAGCGTCCTCCGCGTCGTCGTCATCGTCGTCGGAGGAATCGTGCGCGGTCTTCTCCGCCTCCTTCGCTGCCTGCTCCTCGGCGATTCGGCGTTCGATGTTGAAGAGCGACTCCCGCGTGAAGATGCGGAAGGGAGTCCAGTCCATGTCGTCATCCATTGTGTTGATGATGATGGTGGTGGTGGTGGTAACAGTGGTGGTGGTGGTGGTGGATGATGAATGTGAAGAGTAGGGCAACTAGGCCACAAGGTTGACCTGGGAAAAAGATAGAGGTAATGGTAATATTTATTACCACAACAAAAACTATGCATCGCTGTCATTATCAGTTTCTGTTCGTAAGGTGTCACCATTCCCTGAATTATCGTCTTTATATTGTTCATCCTCATGAGCATAAAGACTTACACATTTGTTTTATTTATTAAGTTATGTATATGCCTGTCACTGTGTATACCTTTATGTCCGACATTTATACAGATAATCATTTCGTTATCAACCACAACTCCCCTTTGGTTTAAACAGAATTCAGTTCAAGAAAAGAAGAGTCATAAATACAGCAAAGCATGGGCAGGGCATCAAGCAATGGCTTACGTTAGCCCTCCCTATAAAAAATTGACACACTATTGGCTCAAATGCGGGCAACTTGTGAAATTCAAACCAACAAAAAACGAGAAAGAAATGAGGAAAAAAAGCTGAAAGCACAACGATCATGTGCTAACACATTAAGTGGAAGAAAACAATCAGAACAAAAATAAACAAAAGCAAACTAAGAAAAAAAAAACCATTTCCCTTTCCTCCTCCCTCCCCCCTTTCGTTTGTTTTTTTCACGCCCTCATCATACAAACACCAACAGCCTAAGGCTATTGAAAACATCAGTTCGTCTTCAACCCAGAAAACAAACAATACCAGTAGTCAACTTGCCTCCTTCAAAGAAAAAAAAGTTCCCATTCAAACATCAGCCAAACTCATCGATTCTATTGTCATCCCAACTGTAACGTACCAGTGTCAAGAATTGGACCCCGGAGTACAACATTTTCACCTGTGAGATGCACTGTTTGAGATTTCAACCCAGAAAGCAAATGATACCCGCAGTCAAATTGCCAGCCCCCAAAACAAAACAAAACAAAACAAAACAAAACAAAACAAAACAAAAAACCAAACTGACGTTCCTAGTCAAACAAAAGCCAAGCTCATCGTTTCTATTGTCATCCCAACTGTAACGTACCAGTGTCAACAGCTGGACCCTGGAGTATAAAATTCTCATCTGTGAGATGCACTGTTTGAGATTTCAAGTCAGAAAGCAAACGATACCCACAGTCAATTTAACCGCCCCCAAAACAAAACAAAACAAAACCCAAACAAACTGACATTCCTAGTCAAACAATGGCCAAGCTCATCAATTCTATTGTCATCCCACCTATAACGTACCAACGTCAAGACTTGGACCCTTGAGCACAAAATTCTCACCTGTAAGAAGCACTGTTTGAGATTTCACCCCAGAAAGCAAACAATACCCGCAGTCAACTTGCCGCCTACCCCTCACCCCAAAAAAAAACCAAAAAAAACCAACCAATATTCCTAGTCAAACATTAGCCAAGTTCATCAGTTCCGGTGTCATCTCAACTGCAATGTACCAGTGTCACAATCTGGACCCCAAGCACAAAAGTCTCACCTGTGAGATGCATTGTTTGAGATTTCACCCTGGAAAGCAAACAATACTCGCAGTCCACTTGCCCCCTACCCTCCACGCAAAAAAAAAAACAAAAACAAAATAAAAACACACACAAAAAACAAAAACAAACAAAAACAACAAAAAACCCCGACATTCCTAGTCAAACATTAGCCAAGTTCATTGGTTCCAGTGTCATAATAATAATAATAATAATAATAATAATAATAATAAAGTACATTTTAGGACGCTTGTTCCCTTGGAGAGCTCCAAGCGCCATTACAATTTCTTAAGAAGGCAAGAATATTTACACACTCATCCACAAAACTGCTCATCCGCACGCAAGTATATATACACTTATCACCATAAAAGTATACATTAAATAAAAGTATAGATTAAAAGGCTTCAGTACTTAAAATCTATGGCATCGGTTACACCTCACCACTTAAAACCTATGGCATCCGTTTCACCTGGTGATAACTTACACATCAGTCAGATGGAGTTTGAACAGGTGGATCTTAAGCCCAGCCTTAAAGGCTGACAATGTGGGGGCCTTTCTAAGTGACTGGGGGAGTGCGTTATAAATTGAAGGACCAGCAAAGGCTCTGTATGCGGACTGAAAAGGTTCCAGCATGTCCCACTGAGTCAAGTGATTCAGCAGCTGGCGCAACACAGCCCTTTCTAGAGCCTTTGACAGGAATGGTAGGTTTGACACTGGTCTATAGTGCTTCAAAACATTGGGGTCAAGATTTGACTTTTTCAACAGAGGTGTGACAATAGCGTGTTTGAATGAAGGATGCACAACTCCTGAAGACAAAGACTGACAACATCTGCAATGACGGGGGTCAGTTCATCAAAACATTCGTACAACACAGATGATGGGATGGGATCCAGAGCACACGACTTGAGTGGTGCACTGACTGAGATTTCTTTCACTTGAGCTTCTGTGACAGGCTTGAAATTACACAATGAGGTGCCAGCAAAGACACTGAACTCTGGTGTGTCTCCTGACTGGTCCAGTTCACGCCTTATCTGTTCAATCTTGTTCACAAAAAAACTCACTAAAGGCATCAGGCAGTTCTTTTGCTGGGATACAGTTAGGCAGAGTCTTGTCCTTTGCTTTGCCTGTAAGCTGACCAACAACCTGAAAAAGACCCCTGCTCGAAGTACACTCTTGTATTTTAGTGCTGGTGTACTGAGCTTTGGCATTACGAATCAACCTCTTGACCTTTTCTCTGTGACACACAAAGACCTGTCTGTGGACTGTTAGTCTTGATTTCCTCCGCTTGTTGATGCCAGGTTTCTTGAGGTTCAAAGAGAAGGTCACTGGGTAGTGGTCTGACACCAACTCATCGGACACAAAAAGTTCTAGAATGGCATCCACTTTGTTTTCACCTACTATCAACCATTCCAAAGTGTGTCCCTTCGTTTGTGTTGGCTTGGTGACTAGTTGAGACATGGCATGTGTGTCAAGAAGTCTTCAGTTTTTTCTCGTTGCAGTTCGTGGGGCAGTCATAGTGAAAATCCAAAGGGATAACTTCAGTGCTTGCTAATGAAAGAGAATCAAGGAGTTGTGGAAATTCCTCAATGAACTGAGAGTCTTTCAGCCCGTTTCTCGCACTAGGAGGAGGTCGATATAGACATAAAAATGTCTGCGTCCAGTTGGCATAGGTGAGTCTTACTTTACACAACTCAAAAGACTTGAATTCTTTTGACACTGTGATCACCATGCACTTCTCGAGCGACTCTCTGTAGAGCATGGCTATGCCACCATCCCCTTGCAGCAGCCTGGAACAGGAGTACAGGACAAAGCCAGGTGGAGTCAGCTCGCGCATCAGCACCTCATCCCCTGCTGGCTTGAACCATGTCTCGGTGATAAACACAACGTCGGCATTGTTCTCATGAATGAAATCGCACAGGGCCAAGGTTTTGTTTCTGCATGACTGGGCGTTGAAGTAGAGCACCTTGAAATGCTTAGAAACATCTTGCACAAATGGCTAACAGTCAACCTGCACCAGGTTGGATCCATTCACACTTGACTGCACAGAAGTGTTGACACTAACATTAGTCTCCAACATGGCATCATGAAAGGCAGGATAGAGAGAGTCAGCTGTTTGAACTCCGGGCGTGGAAAACACATTGTGTATGACAGGGACTGGTCTGCATAGAGGCCTCTGTTTTCTACGACCAGCACGGTAGGGCCGAACTGTCTTCATTCGACACTGAAGTCTGGAAGTGCCCTTATTCTCCCTGCACAGGCCTAGATCACACAACCTTTCATGCAGCACATCACTAACTGGGCAGCTAAACAGTCTGTCTAAAAGCA
>CM060308.1:17998436-18000936 GCA_030674185.1 Monoplex corrugatus | reverse complement strand
CCAGTTATCAATTCTATGAGAAAGTATGTAAGGCTTTCATCTGCATAGTGTGGTTCCAACAGGTGCACACGAGTCATCATCATCATCATCATCACATGCCCTGCCGCATGGCGTTGGCGATCAATGCCCTTACATACAAATCTATCCTTTGTCGCTATAAGTACATCTCCCACCCTCTCTGTCTTCATCCACTTCGCAAATCCGTCCACGAGTACCAGACAATAAACCGCTTGTCGTGGCACAGTAGCTAGCTTCAATTTCAGTTTCAGTTTCTCAAGGTGACGTCTCCGCGCTCGGAACGAATTCCATATGCACAAACGTCACAGGTGCCATGTGTATGGTGATCATGGCACTAGCCTTAAGCTTGCACATAAACCCATGAGCTGGCCAGGTCGTAGTTAGCGCAACAAACCACTGACTCGAAGGATGTGGGTTGGAATTCCGTTCATCAGTCCGGTCAGAATCATTGAGGGATATTTTGGGCCTTAACCTGCTCTTGTCCAGAGTTAAGTGAGATGTGGGTTCGTTGGGCAGACTGGGAACAACACAGTTTGAGTCTCATCCATTTCATGGATGCTGTCCCTCAAGGAGTTGCTCATAATTTTCTCAGCAATACTGCAGTTGAAATACAATGAAAAAAAGATGATGATGATGATGATGATGATGACGACGACGACGATGACGGCGACGATGATAATAATAATAATGAGAAGAAGAAGAAGAACACACATACAAGAAAAGAAAGAAGAAAAGAAGTGCAGCAATAATGATAGTCATAATAACAGTAACAATAATAACGATAACAATAATAACAATAACAAAGATAGTAACAATAATAACTATAACAAAGATAATACTACTACTTATAATAGTAATAATGATAATAATAATAACAATAATGATAATAATAATAAAATAATAATAATAATAATAATACAACAATAATAACAACAATAATAACAAGAACAATAATAACGTCTATGGCGCCTCTTCTCACTAGAGCCCTAAGCGCTTCACAAAACAAAAATGACAAAGACATACACATATAAAGCAAATACATTCAATCCCTACCGTCATGATAAAAACATATATCTTTATAATACAATGTTAAGAAAGCAATAAAAATTATAATAACATATCCACTTCATATGTTGATTGGTTAAAAAAAGCAAAACAAAAACAAAAACAAACACACACACACAACACACACACACACACACACACACACACACACACACACACACACACACACACACAAACACACATACGACACACACACACAACACAACAACACAACACAACACAACACAACACAACACAACACAACACAACACAACACAACACAACAACATAACACAACACAACACAACACACACACACACACACACAAACACACTATTCTCTCTCTCTCACTCTCTCTCTATTTCCCTCTCCCTCCCCCCTCTCTCTCATGCACACACACACACACACACCTCTCTCTTTCTCCCTCCCTCCTCTCTCTCTCTCTCCCTCTCTCTTTCACACACACACACACACACACACACACAACACACACCGCAGAGAGTCACACATACCACTCAGACTGAAAACACGTTAAATGGGAGACAAAACACACACTCCCTATACACAGAGAGAAAGACTTAGCGAGAAGCATGGAGGTCCCGTCCTTCACACAGGTTATTGATTAGGAAAGAGACACCAGTCATCGATCTCTTTCTGCTCTCTGTTACAGTAACCCTTCTGCTCCCTCACCCTTTCCACAAGCTGAGTGGCAGAATCGTTCAGACGTTCGCCTGCCAATAACTAAGCACGAGGTTCCAGGGTTCGCTCCCCAAAGAGGCCTTGACTTTTTCTCCTCAATGTGACCAGAAAGTCGACTGAACGTCTAGTTCTTTGGAAGGGGACGAAAAACGAGTCGGACCTGTCTGCCTTCTGGCTGCGCACGTTAAAGATCCCACGGCAGTTGAAAATCGTAAACAGCAGGGCATTGCCCGGCTGCCTTGGTATAACACATTGGGAAAGATAGGCTGATTTCTCAGGTCCCACCCCTTGAAGACCAATTAGCCTTCTTGCCTGTCTAAAGTCTTGGTAAAAAAAAAAAGAATATGAATATGAATTTGAAGCGAGGGAGAAGGGATGGGCGCCGCCCTCGTGGTGCTGGCCCCGGGAAAAGTTGAGGTCTCTGCCACCTCACTTCCGTACAACCCTAGGGTTATGGCATTATCTAGGTAGAACCTCAGGACTTGGCCAGCTCGTGGGTTTATGTGCAGGCTTAAGGCTTGTGCCGTGATCATTCTGGATCTTCTCAATCATATGCCACCTGTGACGTTAGTGCATGTGGAATTCATTCCGAACGCAGAGACGCCATCTTGAGAAACTGAAACTGAAACTGAATTCTTCACCCTTTCACTCCCTCACCCTATCTACCAGCTTCCTAGCCCTTCACACCCTCACCCTATCTACCAGCTTCCTAACCCATTCACTCCCTCACCCTATCTAC
>CM060308.1:17988436-17990936 GCA_030674185.1 Monoplex corrugatus | reverse complement strand
AGCAAGAAGCAAACAAACAAGCAAGCAAACAAGTAAACAAGCAAGCAAACAACCAACAAGAAAGAAGACGAAGAAAGAAAGAAAGAAAGAAGAAGAAGAACAAGAAGAACAAGAAGAACAAGAACAAGAACAAGAACAAGAGCAAGAATAGAAGAACAAGAACACGAACAAGAACGAGAAGAACAAGAACAAGAACAAAAGAAGAAGAAGAAGAAGAAGAACAAGAAGAACAAGAAGAAGAACAAGAAGAAGAACAAAAGCAAGAACAAGAAGAACAAGAACCTAGAACAAGAACAAAAAAGAAGAAGAAGAAGAAGAAAGAAGAAAGAAAGAAAGAAAGAAAGAAAGAAAAAAGACAGAAGAAGACAAACAACAAAAACAACAACAACAAAACAACACCAACAAACAGAGGAAGATGGGCAAGCTCTAGCACTATACCATCCAGGCCTCACACATCCCAGGCCCATCGACTGGTTCAGAACACCGTCGTTAACTAAAACAGTCAACACATCGATTCAGTTCAAAACCCAACAGTCAACATAGCACACAACCAGCACCCATCTAGCCAAAATGGCGGCCGGCCATTCACAGTAACGATTTCACAACCAAGTTGTTTCTCTAGATATCGACCCCTTCCCCTACCCCCCCCCCCCCCCGTTTCATCCCCACCCACCCCTACTCCCACACCATCATCCTCAGCCACACACACACACACACGCTCCAATAGTTTGTTCTGAGTGGGCCAGCAATGACATAGGACCCGTCATATGGACACTCCCCTCCACACCACATCACCCCTCCCCCTGCTTCTGCAATGCCACGCGTGCCGAAACTATTTGCTTCAGTCCACTCTCCCCACCCTCCCTCCCTCCTTCCCTCCTTCCCTCCTCCTCTCTCTCTCTCTCTCTCTCTCTCTGTTCATTTTTTGTCTAGACTGTTCTCTGCATGGATCGATGAACGCGCCAGAAGGATTTACAGTTCGGGGAAAAGTACGCTGTACGTTGATGTACGAGGGACGTACAAGGTAGTGTGAGCTGTACACAGTGGGAAGGCCTGTTATACACGAGAGAAACAAACCAGTAGCTTTATCACACGAACAAGTGCAAGTACGTTATCCATCATCATCATCGTCGTGTGCCGTGCCGCATGGCGTTGGCGAACATGGCCCTCCATATGTACTCGTGTCTATCCTTGTTGCCGCAAGCACATCTTCCACCCTCTCTGTCCTCAGCCACCCCACAAGCCCGTCCAATATTTTCTTCCTGGGTCTACCTGGTGCTTTCTTTCCCTCCAGCTTTCCTGTTGTGAAAAGGTGCTCTAATTCACCTTTCCTCATAAAATGGCCTATAAATGTTGCCTGTCTTTTCTTAATCTTTCTTATCAATGATCTTCCTGTGTCTGCAAGTATGTTATTACTCGTATCATAATCGGGCAATTCCATGCGCGCTCTACCCTAACTTACCAGCAATTATCTCGCAGACTTACTGAGCGTGCAACAAACCTTAAGCGTTGGCTTACTTTACTTTTTGTTTCTTTGTTTTCTTGTGCCGTCAAGCGTAGAGGGGGAGATGTGGCTTTCTGACATGAGCCAGTGGGTAGCGTCTGCCATAGTTATGGTTGATTCTTTCAGCTGTTTCACACCTTCTGTCCATCTTTTCCTGGGACGCCCCTTCATTTGGATTGATGGTTTGATTTGGTTCAGTTTTTACGTCGACACCCACCTTATGTGATATTGCAAACGGGGATAACCATCCCAGGGAAGTGGGGGAAAGGGGATTTATCTAATCCTATACTGACACCACCAGAACAACAATGATGTTAAGATGGGACAGTGAGAAAGCCAGTTTAATCGTAGCGCACCCCCGGGATTCGAACCCACAATCATTAGTATGTGAATCCGACGTTCAACCAACAGAGCTACTGACGCCCCCTTCCTTTGGATCCATGCCTCTTCATGTTATAAGTTTTGTATGCCGGCTGTTCGTTTGGAAGCCTCATGAGGTGCCCTAACCATTACAGTCTCTGTAAGCATTGGCAAGATCTGTAGGCGTTGGCAGGGACCTCTGCAACACTAGGCTGGCATCATCAGAATGGTGGAAATTGTCAGAATGATGAAAAACATTAGAACGGGCAGCATCCAGGCCAGATTTTTACTGTTGTAGGTTGGGACTCAACACGAGATATTATATCTTGAGTCAGGGGTTCTATCAAAAGAACAGAACAGACAGACAGACAGACAGACAGACAGACAGACAGACAGACACACACACACACACACACACACACACACACACACACACACACACACACACACACACACACACACACACAGAGGACGATGAGATAGGGCACACTCAGTCTGCTAGGCGTGTGACCTTTGACCTAAGTTCTCATCCTTTATCTCTCTCTAACACACACACACACACATATGCACACACATACACACACTTACACACACACAAAGACACACACACATACACACACATGCACACACACACAA
>CM060308.1:17968436-17970936 GCA_030674185.1 Monoplex corrugatus | reverse complement strand
CCTGCATTTGCAAATAAATAAATAAATAAATTAAAAAAAAAAAAATTAAAATTTTTTTTTGCATCCTAACCCCAAGAAAGGCTGAGGTCTCTTCCACTCACTCCTCTTCGACCTCAAGGACAAGCTCCACCTTTATTACATCCCAATGACACGCGAGTGGAATAGGGGAAACAACTCTGGCAGACGCCATAACCCTACGTCTACCTACACCTTGCGTGAGAACAGTGGCCAACAGCATGTGGTTGTTGTCGGGTGGTCAGCCATCCAAGTGCTCACTGCACCACGCGCCATTGTTCGGCTCCACGAAGCACAAAATGGGAAAGAGGGGCGTGGATTTGATGGCAGTCTGAGAGACAAGCTACCTCCTAGAAGACAGCTGGGTGACCATCCCCAACACAACGGGTCGCAGGGAAGCAGATGATGGACGGATTCAGGAAAGTTTCAGTCTTTTTCTCCTAATTTTCGTATCTGGTGTTTGTTTGTTTGTTTGTTTGTGATCTTACATTCACGCTTGACAAAGGCCAGTTGGCCGAAAATTTGTGCCTGTCTTGTCTGGTTGTATTAAATACGCGTTCTGATTCATTCTATTTTCGTGTTTTCTGGTTCCTGAATGGATTCAGATCACTCTGTTCACACTCACATCACTCTCACTGTCACGTCCTTTCCCTGGACTTGGAAAGTGCCCCGCCCACGTTCATTTCCTTACCAGCAGTATCATAATTATACACAGAAACAATTGTGAAATAAGCCGGGCTTGCCTGAACGGATAAGCCATCCTGAATCGACTGGCTATGGTTTCTATCAATACGAGGCGAGGGGGTGGGGGTGGGGGGCATGGCAAAGCCACACCTAGAAAATACCCTGTTAGTCGATCGATGCAGTCATGTGACGGTAATGTCGAAAATGTCTTAGGCTCCTACAGTAACGAAACTGCTCATACAGAAAAAAACAAAAACAACAACAACGACAAAAAACAAAACAAAACAAAACAAAAAACGAATAACCAAACAACAGCACCAACATCATACATTTACCAACTCATGAAATAATCACACACACACACACACACACGCACGCACACACACACACACACACACACACACACACACACACACACACACACACACACACACACACACACATACACACACTAACTCACTCACTCACTCACTCACTCAATAACAGAGAGAGAGAGACAGACAGACAGACAGACAGACAGAGATAGAGAGACAGAGACATAGAGACAGAGACAGAGACAGAGAGACAGAGACAGACAGAGAGACAGACAGAGAGTGAACAAGACAACAAGAGAAGGGTGATGAACGGATGTTTATGAAGATGTGAAAAGAGTAATTTTCAGAGAACATCTGAACGATGACAGAGAACAGAGAATCAGAACTGCCGAGTAAGGGAGGAAGTTTGTTTCATGCAGATGGAGCCTGCAAAGACAATGACTGCTGGCCAGATGGAGCCTGCAAAGAGAATGACTGCTGGCCACATGTAGCCTGCAAAGAGAATGACTGCTGGCCAGATGGAGCCTGCAAAGAGAATAACTGCTGGCCAGATGGAGCCTGCAAAGAGAATGACTGCTGGCCACATGGAGCCTGTAAAGAGAATGACTGCTGGCCAGATGGAGCCTGCAAAGAGAATGACTGCTGGCCAGATGGAGCCTGCAAAGACAATGACTGCTGGCCAGATGTAGCCTGCAAAGAGAATGACTGCTGGCCACATGGAGCCTGCAAAGAGAATGACTGCTGGCCAGATGGAGCCTGTAAAGAGAATGACTGCTGGCCAGATGGAGCCTGTAAAGAGAATGACTGCTGGCCAGATGTAGCCTGCAACGAGGATGACTGCTGGCCAGATGGAGCCTGCAAAGAGAATGACTGCTGGCCAGCGGTCTCGGTACGAACGCGAGGGGTGCGGAAGAGACGAATACCAGATGAAGAGCGCAACTATCGTGATGGGTTGTACGGGTGAAGACGATCAGCAAGATAGGAAAGAGTCGGACCATTCAGGGGTTTAAACAACAGCAGAGAGAATATACTCTTAATTCGTAGTTAGATGGGGATCCAGTGAAGCGAAGGAAGGAAGGGAGTGACCTGACTGGATTTAGACATCCAAAACAAGTACCAGGAACCTCAAAAAAACAAAACAAAACAAAAGATAGAATCAGATTGCGTATTCAACACAACCAGACAAGACAGGCGCAATTTGTCAAGCGTAAACGTAAGATCACAAGCGAACAAACACCAAAAATCCCTTTTCTCCCACTGGACGAAGCAGCAGGGAAGTTTTAGTCTTTTTCTCCTAATTTTTGTATTTGGTGTTTGTTCGTTTGTGATCTTACTTTCACGCTTGACAAAGGCCGAAAGTTTGCCCCTGTCTTGTCTGGTTGTATTCAATACGCGTTCTGATTCTATTTTCGTGTTTTTTCTGGTTCCCGGATTAAGACAGTCTCAAAATTAGTTAAACAGCAATTTTTTTGCAAGTTTTAAAGTCG
>CM060308.1:17950936-17958436 GCA_030674185.1 Monoplex corrugatus | reverse complement strand
GAGAGAGAGAGAGAGAGAGAGACAGATACAGAGACAGAGACAGAGACAGAGAGACAGGGAGACATAGACAGAGACAGAGACAGAGAGAGAGAGACCGAGAGACAGACAGACAGACAGACAGACAGTCAGACAGATAGAGACAGACAGACAGAGAGACGGACAGAGACGGACAGACAGACAGACAGACAGACAGAGACAGAGACAGAGAGACAGACAGAGAGATGAACAAACAGCGAAAAAAAGGGACAAACAAACACAGAATATTCAGAACTAAAAACATACCAAGTGGTTGACGTGGACCAGACCAAAATGTCAATATTTTTCACCCAGTCAGTGAACCACGACCACTGACATCAAAACTTGAACACAACCAGCCTCCCAAACAAGGCATTAGTTTCTGGAGTGTCGGAGTTTGTTCAAAGAGGGATTCATCACATTTGGACAATATTCCATATGCGCTCCACCCAAATTTGCCAGCAATGATCTGGCAGACTCCCCAAGTCTGCGCAAAAAACCCTATATGCACTGGCAAGATCTTGAAATGGTAAACGGAGAAGTGGGGGTGGGTGGGGGTGGAGGAGATGGAGGGGAGGGGGAGGGAGAGGGGGAGGGAGAGGGAGAGATGTATCTATGAAACACAAAGCTGACACCACCAGAATGATGGATACATCCACCCTTTGACTTCCGCACCCTGTCCTGTCTTGTCAACCATGCCATCAAAGCAAAAAAATTAACCCTTTGACTTCCTCATCCTTCCCACCAGCTTCCTACAGGAAGCTGGTGGGAAGGTGTAGGAAGCTGGTGGGAAGGGCGAGAAAGTCAGAGGGTTAAGTTTTTTGCAGGAAGCTGGTGGATATGGTGAGAAGCCAAAGGGTTAAGTTTTTTTGTTGTTGTAGTTGTTGGATAGGGTGCAGGAGTCAAAGGGTTAAGATAAGCAGCGAACAGGCCAAGTTTTTTTTTATGTTGCGGGCTGGGATTGAACTCGAACTATCAGATCTTGAGTCCACGACTCTGTCAAAAGAACCAGTTAGCCCGCAGACATTAGTCATCATCATCATCAGGTGCCCTGCCGCATAGCGTTGGCGATCATGGACTTCCATCTCTCGTTGCCCCTAGCATCTCTCCCACCCCCTCGTCCCCAGCCACTCCGCAAGTCCGTCCAGCATTTTCTCCCTGGGTCTACCTGGTGTTCTCTTTCCCTCCAGATTTCCCGTTGTGACCAGGTGCTCCAAATCCCCCTTCCTCATAAAATGGCCTATAAATGTTGCCTGTCTTTTCCTAATCTTCCTTATGAGTGATCTACTTGTGTCTGCCTCCATCACGACTGTCTCGTTTGTTTTCTTTACTGTCCATGGAACTCTCAACATTCTTCTTAGAAAGCACATCTCGGCTGCCTCAATCTTGTTCTGGTCTTGTTTGTTGACTGTCCACGCCTCACATCCGTACAACAGTATTGGTTCTATATAACATTCAAGGACTCTCTTCCTGATGTTAATTGATAGGCATTTAAACCTTTGGCTTGAAAAACACGTTCTATAGCTCTGTGTAGACATTAGAAACCAAAATCAGCCAGTCACCGAATGGGTCAAGCTCTGGAAAAAACAGTTTGGGGGCAATACAGACGATCCTTTGAAACTCACATCAGATCTGATGTTCCAAGTTCAATCCTTTGAAAATCACATCACATCTGATGTTCCAAGTTCAATTCAAGCCCACAACATTCAAAACTGGCCTGTTCGCTATCTTAACCCTTTGATTCCTTCATCCTATCCACCAGCTTCCAGCACAGGGTGAGAGGAGTCAAAAGGTAAAACAATCCATTGATTCCCCTTCACCTACCTCATCCACCGACTTCAAAAAGTTAATTTTGTTGTTGTTGCAGTTGGTGGATAGGGCACGGCAGTCAAAGGGTTAACGTTTTCATCATTCTTGTAGTTTCAGCTTAGTGTTTCATAGGTCTCTCCTTTCTCCATCCACATTTCAAGACCTTGCCTGCATATGAGGTTTTGCGCCGGCTCAAGGAATCTGCCAGATAATTGCTGGCAGACCTGGATGAGGCGCATATGGAATTTTCCTAGTATGGTGAATCCTTCCTGAAGAAGCTCCAAATTGCAGGATCGATCTTTTGTTTTTGTATTCTTGTGTGTGTGTGTGTGTGTGTGTGTGTGTGTGTGTGTGTGTGTGTGTGTGTGTGTGGTGGTGGTCTTTGATTTAATGTCTATTCACTAAAGTGATTTTAGACAACAACAACAACAAAAAAAAAAAAAAAAAAAAAAAACAAAAAAAAAAAACAACAACAAAAAAAAGAAAAAAAAGGGGGGGGGGGGTGATAAGAGGAGTGAAGAGAATATTTGAAAATTGTCAATTTTGAACTTGAGAAAAGATGATCCAGAAAACAACAGTTTTGAAGAGGGGAAGGTAAAACTAACAAATAATGTTACCATAATTAACGATTTAAACAAACTAACAAACAAAATTGATAAATATCTGGAAGAAACGAAGAAAAAAATAAAACTAATAATTGACTAACCATAACAGTGAACAAGTGAAATAACATTTTAAAGGTAATTCGCTATAGGACTTTTTGACAGGCTAACAAAAAATTCATACAGTAATGATGATGAGGCAAATATATCAGAAACTGTACTCATAGATAGTGTTGGAATATGTCGTTTTACCTTAACGCAAGAAAGAATATGACTATGTGTTATCTTCTTTCCACACAGACATACTATGTTCTTGGTGTATTTTGTTTTGAATGCATCAAGTTTCCATCTATACATAAGGGATTGTATAATTCTGCTGGCATGAAGCTGCTTAAGTATTTTGCTAATTTCAAAGTTCATGTGACATTTATCATACTTTTTCTGTTTTAATTGGAACTGCTTCCAGACGTAGTTGTCTACTAAAGTGTAATTCTCGTGCAACGAGAGAGAAAGCTGGATATTGTTTGAATCTGGTGAGTTATTAGCTCCCCGTTTGGCAGCCCTGTCAACTTTATCATTATAACGAAAAGAACTATGAGAAGGTATCCAGCAGAAAGTAATATCAGTGCCTCTTAAAGATAAATTATGAATCAAGTGACTAATTTCCAGAATCATTTCTGATCTTGTTTGTAATTTTGATAATTCAAGAGCCTGAAGTACTGATTTTGAATCCACGCAAAAAAGTGTTTGAAAAATTGTCCTAGGAAAACTTATCATAAAGTTTAAAGCCATTAATATTGCAAAAAGTTCAGCTGTAAAGATAGATTTATCAAGTCCTATGTAGAAAGATTTTTCAATTTTGAGAGCAGGTATTAAAAACGCTGAGCCTGCTTTTCTTTCAATTACTGATCCATCAGTGTAAATTTTCAAATGATCGGAATATAAGTCGTCTATATGACATTTAACCTGACTTGCCAGTAAGTTTACATTGTCTCCTTTTTTTAAGTTAGTGTGATGTACGTCAAATTGTGCTCTTTGGAGTTCCCAACTGGGTACTGGCGAAAAGGAAGGTCTTATAGATACAGGATCTACGTGTAGATCAATTCCTGAACCTTTCATGACGTCAGATGTGTATGTTGCAAGAGTGACCTGTGAAGATATTGATTTAGCTCTTTTTGGAAAGTCGATATCTGATCTCAGTTTAATTTCTGTTTCAGAGATGTTTTCTACAGTGGTGTGTCTTAACAAAAATTTAGTAGAAGCGACTTTCCTTTGCTCATCAAGTGGCAACAGTTTGATTTCAGTATATGTGCGAAGACAGGAAGCATGCATTGGAAGACCCAGTGCAAGTTTGAAACCTTTACAATCTATGCTCTGCAGTTTTTTCATTAAGTGTTTCGGTGCACTGAAGAAGATTTCTTGGGCATAGGTTAATTTAGATCTAACAAGCGATTTACAAAGATGAACAAGTGTTGATGAATCTTGACCCCATGCCTGTTTGCGAACTATTTTTAAGAAATTTAAACTTTTTTGAGCTTTGGTTAATAAGTATTCAATATGCTGATTCCAAGATAATTTTGCCGTAAGAAAAACTCCTAAGAATTTAATTGACTCATTAAACTGAAGAAGAGTATCTCCCAGTTTGAAAGTGGGAATATTTACTGGGTTAGCTCCATTATTAAATAAAACTATTTTCGATTTTTCCAGGGATAGATGTAACCCATTTTCTACCATGTATCGTGCTATTTTATCAAGTTCTAATTGGTAGCATTTGCGTGTATAATTAATACAGCGCAAAGGAGTTTTCCTTTTCATATTTACCTGCATCCACATGCATAAATCGTCAGCATATTGAGCTAAAACTACATGCTTAGATACTTTACTGGGTAAGTCATGCATTAATATCATGAAAAGAAGGGGAGCTATAACGGATCCCTGAGGGATACCCATTTGAAGAATTCGTTTCGTGGAATATACATTTTCAATCCTCGTTTGAAATACTCTGTTTTCTAAGAAACACTTAACATAGTCAAAAATGTGACCTGTCAGCCCAATACTTTTAAATTTAAATAACAATCTGGAGTGCCACACTTGATCGTATGCTTTCGTTATATCAAAAAATGTAGCTAAAACACATTGACGTCTTGCAAATTGTTGTTTTATGTTAGTAGTTAGCTTTGTTAGGATTTCTACTGGTGACCTGCCTTTTCGAAATCCTGCCTGATTTACTGGTATTATTTTATTCTTTTCACAATAGTGCATCAGTCTCTTTAAGATTATTTTCTCCATTAGTTTACATACGTGTGATGTTAATGCAATTGGCCTGTAGTTTTTCAGATCGGTATTACATTTACCTGATTTTAGTACAGGAACCACTATCGTTTCTTTCCAGTTGTTGGGCATTTTCCCACTATTCCAGCATTTTTGAAATATGTCATGTAGCAAAATTATAAAATTTTCTGGTAAATTTTTCAGCATCTCATTGGAAATTGCATCTAGTCCAACTGACGTTTTTTTTACTTGGAAGGGACTGAATGGCATCTTTTAATTCTTGAAGTGTGAGTGATGCATTCATGTAGTGAGTATTATCAGAGGCAGGATCCTTATATACATCTTTCTTTTCTTCTCGTTCCCTATAGTCTCTACTAGAGACAGGAAGTCCTTCTACACGACAGGTCTCAGCAAACACGTCTGCAAAAGCTTCTGCTTTTTCCAGTGAGCTAGGAAAAGGGTTATTTTCTAGCTTTACTGGAATTGATGGCAACTTAATCCCGTTTTTCATTAATTTTAGTTTTTCCCAAATCTTTATCATGTCTTTGTGGTCATTTACTTCACATTTACAAAAAGACATCCAGTGTTGTTCTTTGGCTTGCTCTATGATTCTGTTACACTTAATGTTGGCACTTTTCATCGCTGTATGATTTTCAGGTGACCTGTTTGCTAAATAGATTTTGTATTTTTCTTTCTTTTCGTTCACTGCCTTTTGACAATCCTCATTCCACCAGACATTTCCATGATGTTTTCCTATTTTCGACACTGTAAGTTTTGGAATTGAAATGTTAGCAGCTCTTAACAGTGAGTTACAGAAAACTTCGTACATGTCGTTTATGTTCATTGCTTCAGATAGATCTGTTCTTGTCTTTTCAAGGATTGCCTTAAAACTGATCCAGTCTGCGTTTTTATAATTAAACTTGGGTAAACTATCTTGTGGCATGGCGTCTATTTTAGTAGTATGGTTTAGGGTAAGACGTATGGGGATGTGATCTGATCCCAACAAGTCATCCTCTGTTTGCCACGTGGCGTTTGGGGCTAGGGATGGTGAGATTAAAGTGAGGTCGATAGCTGTGGGTCTGTGGGTTGGTATATCGGGGATCCGGGTAACGTGTCCGTTGTTAAGTAAATATAAATTGGAATCTACAATATTTTCGATCAACCTGTTGCTTGTTATGTTTGTGCAATACTTTTCCCAAAATGGGGCATGTGCATTAAAATCACCTCCAATTATCCACTTGTCATCCTGATCTTGAAAGTGTCTTAACCATTCAGTGTTCACAGAATCTGGGCCTCTTGGTAAGTATACAGAGGCCATATTCACAACTAACGATGAGGAAAATTTTATAATGATTGCACATGATGAAATAAATGCGGTAGATTTAGGTACTGGCGATGTTCGTTCACAATAGTTCAGTCCTTCCCGAATGTATATAGCTGTTTGTACACGGCCACCGTCATTTACAGAGTCACATATTGGTGGATAATAAAAACCGGATATTTTAGGTAATTTGGTTTTGATGGTATTCAGCGACTGTAGAAGCATGACATGGACGTTTTTAGAAGAGAGATAGTTACTCAAATATGAGATGTTTTTAACAATGGAACGAGTGTTCCACTGAAAAATGTTGATATCACTTACTACACACGTCTTCATGAGGAACGGTTGATAAACTTTAGAACAATATGGTAAGTTTAGATAATTCAATATTCATTTAACTTGGAATCAAAAGGTACAAATAGCATAAAAACGAAGTAGGTAAACAAGTAAATAATTAAGTAAAACAATATAGTTGAGAGCTGAACGAAGAGGAACTGAATCTGGGCTGAATCTAAAATGACCAGGGAGAGAAGAAAAATTGAGAGTGGAAGCCGGGTCTTTGTTGATGTCGTTGCCGGTTTGATCTCCTCCTCGGTTTTTCCCAGAAGAGCTGATGGATTTGCCTCCCTAAGTTCTGGCCAGAACGCTCGCCCCTCTGGTGGTTGGATGGACGTCGTCCTGGCTGACTTGAGTGTGACTGATAGTTTGGAGATTATCATTGTTGACATAGTTGACACTTGCTGCTTTTAGGAGTCGCGCTTTTGTCAGGGCATTAAGAAGCTCTCTTTTTACGTTTAGGTGTTTGTCCCTCACAGGAGCGACCTGACTGACCACTACCTTTGCTTTCGGAAATTGTGTGTTGATGATTTTCACACATATTTCTAGGTTTATGCTGCATTCAGTGGGCTCCTTTGTTTTCAAATCTGTAATCCCCACATGTAGAACAACACAGTCAGGTTCAGGTGTCAGTTCTTCTTTCGATTTTTCAATGGCTGTCTTACAGTCGTCGATGGTACGGATTTTTCTCGTTGCCACCTGAAAACCGTAAGAACAGCCCAGTCTCTTTCCATCCACTTTATTTAGGACGGAGTCGTGGATGATAAGGACACGTGGAAGAATATTAGATTTCAATCTGGAATGTGCAGATGATACCGCTGTTTTGACGTCACGGTGAGGTTTTGTAGAGGCGTCTGGTCTTTGTTTGACGTCATTTTTCCTTCCTTTAGGTGTTTTTTCCTGATCTTTCAGTTTTGGAGGTTGAGCCGCGCATTCCGCATAGGAGGTGAATTTGTCCATCGGTGACATGGTGGAAAAGTCACCGTGGACCGCGGAATCAGTTTGGCTCGCAATGGTGGTCGTAAGTATTGGGCACTTATTGTCATCGCGCAGCTCCTTTAACGTTGTGTTGTTTTCTAATAAGATTTTCCTCTCTGTTTGTAGTATGGTTGTGAGGCTGTTTATTTGTTTTGACAGTTCTTGTAT
>CM060308.1:17930936-17933436 GCA_030674185.1 Monoplex corrugatus | reverse complement strand
AAGCCTGACGCCTTTCAAAGAAAGGATGGGGACGAAAGTAGCAGGACCACAAAAAGGATGGTCACAGGGCACTGACATAATCTCACCCCTGGATAAGCCAGCTGGAAGCAATTGGTTAGTCATTAGAGCTTTAACGTTCTACGCCCAACACAGAAGGGGGAGGTAAAAGCGTCAAAAGCTCAAGGTGAAGAGGCGGGGAATAAAGGTTTAACCCTTTGCCACCTGCACCCTATCTACCAACTGCAAAAACTTAACCCTTTGACTCCCTCACCCTATCCACCAGCTTCCTGCAGGAAGCTGGTGGATAGGGTGAGGGAGTCAAAGGGTTAAGTTTTTGCTCTTCCAGCATGGTTGACAAAGAAGGATGCTGTTGGACAGGCTGCAGGAGTCAAAGGGTTAAGGCTTAATGAGGCTGACGGCACGGCCAAAACTGTGGGATACCCAATGAAAAGATGCGACACTGAAACTCTTGAATGCGGGCCTCGACAGCTGGGCGGCTTGCTTGAGCGTCAGATTCTACATTCCAATGGTTGTGGGTTCGAACCTGCATTGATTAAACTGAGCTGATCTTCTTGCTGCCTGTCATTATTAACACAATTTATTGTTGTTCTGGTTGGTGTTGGTGCAGGATCAGGTAAGTTCCCTGTCTCTCATTTTTTTTCTAAGACGGATATCCCCGGTGCCTTTATCTTATCTTATCTATCTTATCTTTCTATCTATCTATCTTATCTTATCTTATCTTATCTTATCTTATCTCATCTCACTCATCTATCTCATCTATCTCAACTGACCTGACCTGACCTGACCTGACCGACCTGACCTGACCTGACCTGATCTGACTGTCCTGTCCTGTCCTGACCCGACCCGACCCGACCTGATCTGACCGACCCGACCCGACCCGACCTGACCTGACCTGACTGACCTGATCTGATCTGATCTGACCTGACTCGACCCGAACCCGACCGACCGACCGACCGACCTGATCTGACCTGATCTGACCTGACCTGATAGTGAAAATAAAAAAAATGATCCCATTTCGTCTTTGTCTCATCTTGTCTTACTTTGCTTTGTCTTATATTAGAAGTAAAAAATTGATCTCATCTCATTTTATCTCATTTCATCTCGTCTCATCTCAGACTACACATCGTTTTAGCTACTTCCGTGTTTTTCATCAATCTGTCCTACCATACCAAAGTGGAGATCACGGGGAGAGAAGAATTGCGATGGCAGCGCAGTGAAACGATCCCACGGCAATAGAAGAATCTGTAGAAAATGGATGGATTTACTTTCACAGGTAAGCAAAAATACAAGCAAGCAAAGAAAAAAAAAAAGAAGAAGAAAATAGGTAATGCTGCACTATGTGATCTCTGAGAGAGAATCCAGTAATTCTATCCAGCGTTGAGCTTGTCACTGAGCTGCTCATTGATCTAAAGATCGTTCACATGAAACTTGATACAAAATCTGTTTAAGTGCTTTTTGTTTTATCGATAAACTACCGACTTCTCAGAATGATACAGCGAAATTTAATACTGAAGGTAATTGTCATTTGACATTTTGTCTTCGAACGTTTAAAAATCTTTGACTTGAGCGGGAAAAAAAGTATAAAGGAAAAAACTAAATGCCAATAAATGCTGACTTTAAAACGATCGCATGTTGCCTTGTGATATCACGTGTGTTTGTTTTTTCTTTGCGGTTGTGTGTTGTTGTTTTTTGCTGTTGATGTTTGTTGTTGTTGCTGTTGCTGTTGCTGTTATTGACGACGCTGTATTTTTCTGTCCTATTTTCTAAACCACATTAATAGCCAGAGGCTGTGATCGTTTTCACAATGCCATGATGATGATGATGATGACGACGACGACGACGATGATTATGATGATATTACTGATGATGATGATGATGATGATGATATTACTGATGATGGAGGGGCAAGCATGATGCTAACCGCGTGTTTGTGAGATTTTAATTGACTGACTGACTGACTGACTGATTGATTGACTGACTGACTGACTGACTGACTGATTGACTGACTGACTGACTGACTGATTGACCGACTGACTGACCGACTGATTGACTGACTGACTGACTGATTGACTGATTAATTGACTGATTGATTGACTGACTGACTGATTGATTGAATGGTTGATTGATTGATCGCTCGCTCGATCAATTGATTGATTGATTAACTGAATCTCATTGATTGGTTGATTGGTCGATTGGCTGACTATCTAACTAACTGATGAACTTATTCATTAACTAATTGACTGATTGGCTGATTGATTAGCGGAATGGTTGATTGATTGCTTGCTTGACTGATTGATTGACTGATGTAAGGTAGCTGCTTTTTCTTGTTGTTTCCATATGTGTGTGTGTTTTGTGTTTGTGTGTGTGTTTGTGCGTGCGTGCGCGCGCTATGTGTGTGTGCGCGCGCTATGTGTGTGTGTGTACACATGTACGTGTGTGTATACGTGTGTGTGTGTGTATGTTCGTGCATGCAAGAGTG
>CM060308.1:17900936-17915936 GCA_030674185.1 Monoplex corrugatus | reverse complement strand
ATATACATGCATACATATATACATACATATATCTCATCATCATCATGTGCCCTGCCGCATGGTGTTGGCGATAA
Source organism: Monoplex corrugatus (assembly GCA_030674185.1). Taxonomy (NCBI): domain Eukaryota; kingdom Metazoa; phylum Mollusca; class Gastropoda; order Littorinimorpha; family Ranellidae; genus Monoplex; species Monoplex corrugatus. The sequence goes on along the minus strand of CM060308.1, from coordinate 17,915,862 downwards.
TAGCCCTCCACACGAATCTATCCCTTGTCGCTGCAAGTACATCTCCCACCCTCTCTGTCCTCAGCCACCCTGCAAGTCCGTCCAATATTTTCTCCCTGGGGTTCTCTTTCCCTCCAGCTTTCCTGTTGTGACCAGGTGCTCTAATTTCTCTTTCCTCATAAAATGTCCTATATGTATGCTTGTCTTTTACTAATCTTCTTTATTGATGATCTTCTTGTGTCCACCTCCTTCAAGACTTTGCACATACACACACACACACATACACACTCACACACACACACACACACACACACACACACACACACACACATACACACACACACACACACACATACACACACTCACACACACACACACACACACACACACACACACACACACACACACACACACACACACACTACGCATACAAGATGAAAACAAAGATAATAATACATTTTTCATACGATTGTACTTTAAACAGGGCTTGAGTTTTTGATTGTACAAACACTACACAAAAGTGAATAAAACAACCATGATTTCTACGCAGCATATCCCCCCCCCCTACCAACACCACCAAAAGAGCACCATGTAGACCCACCGAAAAATATTGGACGGACTTGCAGAGTGGCTGAAGACAGAAAATGTTGGAGATGTACTAGCAGCAATAAAAGGATAGATACGTATGGAGGGCCATGATCGCCAACGCCATGCAACAGGGCACATGATGATGATGATGTTATCGCCCACCAAGATAATCAATCTCTGAAGGACAATTCACAATGCCCAATATTTTGGATAGTATTTCTATTCATATTCCGACCAGACCATGGTGAGTTCCATCATCATCGACCACACCCTCCCATCTGACCATGTCTGCCTTGTTGCTGATCTTCATTTTTCCCACCCTCCACCCCGCAAAACGTACATTCAAGCCAGACACCTTTCTGCAGTGGACATGACTGTCTTTGAGGCTGACCTTCAGTCTCTCTTATCTGCTTCCCCGCCAACCACACCTGATGACCTCAACTCCCTTCCTTGGGCTCCTGGATCGGTTCGCTCCTGCCTGTGGCCGTCTTGTTTCCAAGAGGCCACCATCACCTTGGTTCTCCTCCATTGGGCCTCAGCTGCAAGCGGCCAAGTGTGAAAGGCGCAGAGCCGAGAGACAGTGGCTCAAGTCTAGTCTGACTGTTCATAAGCAAATTTTTCAAACTGCCAACAAAATTGTTAATAGCCTCGTAGATGCCTCTAAATCAGCCTATTACAATGCTAAAATTCTTGCCTGTTCCACTTCCAAACAACTGTATAATATAACTAATACTCTTCTTGGCAAAACTGGCTCTTCTCCTCTTCCATCTCACCTGCCATCTTCTGATCTTCCACAGGCTTTCTCTGACTATTTTTCAACAAGATTGCTAACCTCAGGCTTTCTCTCGATTCCACGACGAACACTCATGCTACATTTCCTGAACCCCCTTTCTCTGGAATCCCCCTTACTTTCTTCCAACCCGTTTCTGAGGACTTTGTTAAGAAAATCATCATGAAATCTGGCATTAAAACCTGTGAACTCGACCCATTGCCAGCTTCTTTTCTCACCCATTGTCTCGATACTCTTCTCCCTCACATCACCAATATCATTAACCATTCCCTCTCAACTGGCTCCTTTCCTTCTTCTTTCAAGTCAGCAATTGTAAGACCTCTTCTAAAAAAGACGACTCTTGACCCTGAGAATTTGAAAAACTATAGACCTGTGTCAAATCTTCCTTTTCTTTCCAAGGTCTTAGAGAAAGTTCTTGACCAGCTGTTAAACCACCTTCATTCCAATAACCTTGTCTATTCCCTTCAGTCTGCTTACCGTTCTGGACATAGTACCGAAACTGCTCTTCTCAAAATCTGCAACGACTTACTGACTACTCTCGACTCTAACAACGTATCACTTTTGACTCTCTTGGACCTATCTGCTGCCTTTGACACTATTGACCACTCTATCCTTCTCTCCCGTCTACATCACTCTTTTGGGCTCCATGATACTGTCTTGAACTGGTTTCATTCTTACATCACCAATCGTCTGCAAGTAGTTTCTGTCAATGGTCTTTCTTCTAATCCTTCCTGTCTGACTTACGGAGTGCCACAAGGATCTGTTCTGGGCCCCCTACTTTTCATTCTCTACACCTACCCTGTCTCCTCTATTGTCCAAGAACACCTGCTTCAGCATCATTCTTTCTCGGATGACAATCAGCTGTATGTCTCTGGGCCTCTCCCTGACCTTCCCATCATGATCCAGAAAACCCAATCTTGTGTAGCTGACCTGAAGGATTGGATGACTGAAAACAAACTGAAATTAAATGAAGAGAAATCCGAATTGATCTTGATCACCCCACCCAAACTCCAAAATCACCCCTCTCTTCCAACCTCTGTCACACTTGTTGACTCATCTATCCCTCTCTCCCATTTTGCCCGTAACCTTGGTGTAACTCTTGATCAAACCCTGTCCTTCCGCCAGCATGTGAGCAACGTCTGTCGGACTTGTTTTCTTGAACTCCGCCGAATTGCTTCTATCCGCCACCTCCTCTCAGAAGACACGACAAAGGCTCTTGTCTGTGCATTTGTTCTATCCCGTCTCGATTACTGTAATGCTCTTTTTTCTGGTTCCCCCTCTCATCTCATTAACAAACTTCAGAAAGTTCAAAATCATGCTGCCCGTCTCATCTTCCGCTCTTCAAAATTTAACCATGTTACGCCATTGCTCTGTTCTCTCCACTGGCTCCCTGTTCAGCAAAGAATATCCTACAAGATTGCCTGCCTCTGCTTCAAATCTATTGAGTCTTCCTGTCCTGAGTATCTCACCCATCTGTTACATCTCTACACGCCATCTCGAGCTTTGCGGTCCTCATCTGATACCCGTCTCTATAGTATCCCCATAGTCCGCACTAAAAGGTTTGGGCAGCGTTCTTTTTCCTATCAAGCTTCAACCATCTGGAATCAGTTACCTCGCTCTCTTAGATACTCACCCTCTCTGTCCACATTCAAACGCTCCCTCAAAACTTACCTGTTTCCCAAAACTGGTAATCTCTGCCCCCTTCCCCCCATGTAATGTAATGGTGACATTATAGTGTCTTAGTGTCAATGTGTCATTGTATTTGCATGTCATGCTGTGTGTGTGTTTGTGTGTGTGTGGTGTGTTTGTGTGTGTGTGGGTGCTTCTGTGGGTGTGTGTGCTTGTGATTCTGGTTATATGTTTTGCCATTGTAAACGCCTAGGGCATTAATTTGATTAGGCGTACTAAATGTTCATAATAATAATAATAATAATAATATTTATATACTGGGATGAATGAATGAGAATGATTCATATGTCTAACGGGGTTAAGCATGCTCAGTCGCTCAGTTACATTAACACTACTTACCTGTTTTTTCTGCAGATGCAAGCACTCCAAGCTAGAGTCTTCCCTTGTATACCTCCAACAAGAACGACCACTCTTCTTCACTACCACACACAATCGATAGTTCTCTTCCTTGTCTGAAGCTTTCACAGTTAACAGAAATGGCCACAGGAGGTCTTCGTCAAGTGATCGCCTTCCAGTTAAGTGGAGAATTGTTGATTTATCAAGGGATCGTTTTCAGTTTTTAAATGGAGAATAGTTAATTTATCATTGGAATATAAGAACAGTACGAATGTCTTATTTTCTGGGTAGATCTATGTCAAACATGGAAGATAAAAAGACAATTTAAAATTTTCTGTCGTTTCATGAAGTTGTTAGCAACTTCTTTCTTTAATAAGAGCAATTCAGTTGAAAAATGGAAAAAAGTAATATAATAATGATGATAAAATAATGATAATAATAATAATAATGATAATAATAATAATGATAATAATAACAATAACACTTCTGCTGCTGCACCTACTGCTGCTACTACTACTATATAAGAAAATTATTGATATTTCACAAAAGAAATTCAATTTCTGACCTTAGGCAATTTCGATAAAACAAACTTGTATTTGTCCATGTGTCTGTCTATCTATCTATCTATCTACCTACCTGCCTACCTATCTATCTATCTATCTATCTATCTATCTATTTATCTATCTATCTGTCTATCTATCTATCTATCTATCTATTATCTATCTCGCTGTCTGTCTGTCTATCTATTATCTATCTATCTATCTATCTATCTATCTGTCTATCTATCTATTATCTATCTCGCTGTCTGTCTGTCTGTCTATTATCTATCTATCTATCTGTCTATCTATCTATATGTTTGTCTGCCTGTCTATCTATCTATCTATATATCTATCTATCTATCTATGATCTATCTCGCTGTCTGTCTGTCTGTCTATTATCTATCTATCTATCTGTCTATCTATCCATATGTTTGTCTGCCTGTCTATCTATCTATCTATCTATCTGTCTATCTATCTATCCATCTATCTATCTATCTATCTATCTATCTATTTACCTACCTGCCTACCTGTTTGTGTGTCTATCTATCTATATATATGTCTGTCTATCTACACATACATACATACATATGTATGCATTAATAAAAGAAACACCAGAGATTGATCGTAATCCACAAGGACAATAAAAACGTTTCTCACTGTCCAAAACAAGTTGGAACAGAAAGCATGGAGTAACACTAACACACAACACACATATACATACACACACCAGAACGTTCTTCAGTCCACAACCTCTCACGATGTGAACAGTTGAAGAGAAAGCATGAAACTGCAAACGCCCAGGTTGATCTTGACGTCCTGTCTTTCCACAGGAGTGGCCTCAGATCCTCGCTGTCTAAACGCTTGCAAGGATAGACAGCATGGCGAAAGTACCGCCCACACATTTCACACTTGAAAAAAAGAACTGTCAACGCCCACTTTTTAACCCTTTCATTCCCTGACTCTGTCTGCCAGCGTTCTGCATTGTCAGCCTTGAAAGCAAAGCAAAAACTTAACCCGTTCACTCCCTCACCCTATTCACCAGCTTCCTGCAGGGTGAGGGAGTGAAAGGATTAAGTTTTTGTGATTGCAGATAGGGTCATCATCATCGTCGTGTGCCCTGCCGCATGGCGTTGGCGATCATGGCCCTCCATATGTACTCGTATCTACCTCTTGTTGTCGCAAGCACATTTTCCACCTTCTCTGTCCTCAGCCACCCTGCAAGTCCGTCCAATATTTTCTCCCTGGGTCTACCTGGTGCTCTCTTTCCCTTCAGCTTTCCAGCGGATAGGGTGCCGGAATCAAAGAGTTAACCCTTTCACTTCCTCATTCTATTCACCAGCTTTCCTCTTCTTGTACGCATGACGAAGGTCAGCTGGCCGAAAATTTGCACCTGTCTTGTCTTGTTCCGTTAAAGGTGCGTTCTGAATCTGGTTTTGTGTTTTTATTTTGGTTCTGATTTGGTTGAACGCGGGCGATCATTTTTGTTTTGGGTTTTGTTTTCTACTTTTTCTTCTTCTTCTTCATCATCTTCTTCATCTTCTGAGGATGAGGATGAGTAGAAGGAGGAAGAACAGGAGGCGGAGGAGCAGCAGGAGGAAGAGGAGGAGGAGAAGAAAAAGAAGAAGAAGAAGAAGAAGAAAAAGAAGAATTAAACTAATCCATCAAAGGACAAAGGCACAGACAGAAGCAAAATTTCTCAGAACGCAGAAGCAGAAAGCTTTATTTTACCTCAACCTATCCATCCGTTTCACACAGAAACCTTTATTTTACCTCAACCTATCCATCCGTTTCACACAGAAACCTTTATTTTACCTCAACCTATCCATCCGTTTCACACAGAAACCTTTATTTTACCTCAACCTATCCATCCGTTTCACACAGAAACCTTTATTTTACCTCAACCTATCCATCCGTTTCACACAGAAACCTTTATTTTACCTCAACCTATCCATCCGTTTCACACAGAAACCTTTATTTTACCTCAACCTATCCATCCGTTTCACACAGAAACCTTTATTTTACCTCAACCTATCCATCCGTTTCACACAGAAACCTTTATTTTACCTCAACCTATCCATCCGTTTCACACAGAAAGCTAACAGGCACTGTGAGGGAAGCTGGTGGACAGAGTGTGGAAACCAAAGGGTTAACAAACGACTGAAGAGAAAGAAACCACCACCTACACTTTAAACAGCCCAGCAGGTAATGTTGAAGTCTCGCAACTTACACGGTAGACGAGAAAACAGTCAAGCATGATGACCAAGATGGTTAAGACATCACACTTGCAATCAGAGAGTCCGAGTTCTACCCTGTTTGGGATGATATCTTGTGCATGAAGGGTGCATATTTTCCCCATTTCCCTGGTTAACTTGCATAGGCGCGTAGAATGTTAAATACGCGTAATGTTAGACTTTAACATGTGTGCAGACTTGCTGATGCCTGAACTTCCTACGTGTGTATACGTGCGTACAACATCAAATACGCGTAATATAAACCTTTAACCTGTGTGCAGGGCCGCTGGTGTCTGAACCTCCTACGCATGTATACGCGCGCAGAACATCAAATACGCGTAATGTAAGACTTAAATCTTGTTGCAGACTTGCTGATGTCTGGACACCCTACGTCTGTTTACACGAGGAGAACATCAAATACGCGTAGTATAAGTCTTTAACATGTGTGGAGAGCCGTTGGTGCCAGAACCTTTCCTGTGTGTCTACGACAGCAGAACATCAAATACGCTAATAGAAGTCTTTTACATGTGTACAGAGTTGCTGGCGCTTGAATCTCCTACGTGTGTATACGGGCACAGATTATCAAATACGCGTAATGTAAGCTTTTTATCTGTGTGCGGAGTTGCTGACGCCTGAATCTCCTACGTAAGTATACACGAGGAGAACATCAAATACGCGTACTATAAACGTTCAACATGTGCACAGACTTTCTGGTGTCTGAACCTCCTACGTGTGTATACGTCCGCAGAACATCAAATACGCGTAATGTAAGCCTTTGTTAGCATTCCATGATTTATACAAACATGGACACACCCAACAAAATGAAAAAGACAGTGAAGAATCCTCTAAACTAAAAACGAAAAAAAAAACAAAAAACCCAACAAAACCCACAAAACAAAACAAACAAAACAAAACAAAACCAAAACAAAACCAAAACCAAACCAAACAAAACAAAACAAACCAAACCAAACCAAACCAAACCAAACCAAACCAAAACAAAACAAAACAAACAACCCAATCTCCAGAAAGGAAAATGCAATGCCCACTCTTGTCAGTTGTCAAGAGAAGTAACGCGCGAGCTGGTTGTTTTTATTTTCGTTATTTATTTATTTATTTATTTATTTTTTTATTTATTTGTTAATTTTTTATGGATCCCATGGATTTGACATCTGATATATCGAGTTCAATTCAAGTCTGCAGCACTAAAAACTGGCCTGTTTGCAATGTTTCTATCATTCTGATGGAGTCAGCTTACTTCATGTTTCAATGGTCACTCAATCCCCCTCTCCCCATTTCAAGACCTTGCAAGCTCATATGATTTTACGCAGGCTAAGGAAGTCTGCCAGATATTTGCTGACAGATTTGGAAGGAGCGGATATGGAATTATCCGAGCGCGAAGAATCCCCCCTTGAACAAGGTCCAAACTCCAAGGGAGCTGACAAACTCCAAACCCCAAGGGAGGTAAACACCCACTAACTCCAAGGGAGGTAAACACCCACTCATCAACTGCCCAAGAGGGAAAAGTACGGCCCACGCTTTCAAAGCCAGTTCCTGAGAAAATGAAAGCATTGGCCGTAGTGAAAAGTCCGCGAGAGGAGAAGAGGCAGGCAACACACCCAAATTTCCCATGTAGCTGACCAAGGCAAAAGCGAGCGGTATGGAGAGAGACCGAGAATTGTTGAGACGGTTGAGGAATGGAGGCAAGGTGCAGCGACCCCTGCCAAACGACGTCATCAGGGCCGGTAATTATCGGAGTGACCAGGGAACCTGGCTAGCTAGCTTCTCACACACCCATCAACCTGCACGATGATTAGTGGGGATGGGAGACAGGCGGGTGGGGGTGGGGGGAGGAGAAATTAGAAAGGGGAAGAGGAGGGGTGGGGGTGGGTGGGCTAACAACACATAATATGGATACAGCCTCTAGTACTAGGCCTTTGGACGTAAAGTGAGGGAGAAGAGGGGGATAGTGGACGAGTCCTATTGATTAGTCTGTCATTTCTGTCTGTCTGTCTGTCTCTGTCTTTCTGTCTCTGTCTCTCACTGTCTCTCTTGCTCGCGCTCTCTCTGTCTCTCAGTCTCTCTCTGTCTCTCTCTGTGTCTCTATCTATCGCTCTTGCTCTCTGTCTCTGTCTCTCTTGCTCTCTGTGTGTGTCTCTCTCTCTTTCTCTGTCTCTGTCTGTCTGTCCTCTCTCTCTCTCTCTCTCTCTTTGGCTCTCACTGTGTCTCTCTGTCTCTGCCTCTCTCTATCTGTCTATCTGTCTCTCTGTCTGTCTTTTGCTCTCTCTCTTGCACTCTGTCTGTCCGTCTGTTTGTTTCTCTCTCTCTCTCTCTCTCTTTCTCTCTCTGTGTCTCTGTCTGTCTGTCTGTCTGTCTGTCTGTCTGTCTCTCTCTCTCTCTCTCTCTCTCTCTCTCTCTCTCCCCCATTATTTTTTACCGGACAGCAGCACAATCAGACACGCCTGTTACAGGCTAGGGAGTGGGGTGGATGACAGGGAGGATAAAAGATCTTTGGAGTCTGAAGGTTGTTCAACAGGGATTAGATCGCAATCGGACATTTCCACAAGCGCTCAGTCCTAATCTGCCCGTAATGGACACTGCGTGAAAACCCAATACTTTGGCACGATCTTGAAATGGTGACAGGAACAGACAGTTTTCAAAAGGAGGGAGACCTGGGGAAACATGTTTCATATTGAATATTCATTTCTTTTGTCACAATGGATTTACCATATGAAACTCGGACCGCTCTCTCTTTTGCGAGCACGTCGCCCAGTGCAGCGCCACCCAATTCCTTTATTATCAAGACTTCAGAAAGGCAAGAAAGGTAATTGGCCTTCAAGGGGAGAGACTTGGGAAATCAACCTGTCTCTCCACTATTTTATACCGGAGCAGCCAGGCGAACACCCTGCTCTTCACGAGTTTTTCAACTGCCGTGGTATCTACAGCGTTCGCGGACTAGAAGGAACACAAATCCGACTTGTTTTTGAACCCATTCCGAAGGACAAGACGTTCAGTTCGATTTTTCGGTCAAACTGAGGAGAAAAAGTCGAGACCTCAGCTGGGAACGCACCCTGGAACCTCGAGTTTAAGTTATTGGCAGGCGAACGTCTGAACCACTCTGCCACTCTTCTGGAGACAGTCTAATTTTTTTTGCGTTCGTGAGCTGCGACACGAATACATAAGTGAGTGTTGCTTTTACCCCGCCGTTAAGACAGTCATACTACCTTTTTTTTTTTGGGGGGGGGGGGGGGAATGAGAATACTAGATTCAGCGCATTGGTTACATTCGAAAATACCTTTCAACTGAAGCTGCATCTAAGTTTGTAACGTTTCTCATTTTGTCTCTTCTTGATTACTATAACGCTCTCATGTCAGTCCTCTCCTTCGCTCTCTGCACTGGTTGCCTGTTTCAAATAGAACTGAATATAAGCTGGATACCATGTGCTACATACATATTTATCAGTCAGCTCCATCCTTCTTTTGTGATAATATCAATTTTTATACGCCAACTCGCATCTTGCGGTCAGCTTCAGATTTTCTTTCCCTTCAGGTTCAACTGTTGGTCTGCATTCTTTTGCTGTCTCAGGCCCGTCTGCGTGGAACAGACTTTGATTCTTCCTTCACGTAACACCTACCCTTTCTGCTTTTAAATCCAGCTTAGAAACCCCACCTCTTTTCCCAACAATGAAATCTACAACTCCCTCTTTCCGTCAGTTTGTGTAGGTTTTTTTTTTACATTGTATGTAGTCTCCGTTGATCGCATGCGTATGTCTGGTGCGTGAGTATTCTTTGATTTGAGTTATACAGATTTGGCGCCATGTAAATATCTTTAGGCCACCAAACACTGTCATGGCTTACAGAATTCTTAACATAAGTCTTTAACCCTTTGACTCCCGCACCCTGTTCACCAACTACAAAAACTTGACCCTTTGACTCCCTCGCCCTATCCACCAGCTTCCTATAGGAAGGGTGAGGAGTCAAAAGGTTAAATTTGGGGGTAGAAAATGGTGGATAGGGTGAGGGAGTCACAGGGTTGTTTCTGGCAAGAAGCTGGTAGATAGGGTGAAGGAGTCAAAGGGTTAAGTTTTTGCTTTGCCAGCATTATTAATCAGACAATGCAGGATGCTGGTGGGCAGGGTGCTGGAGTCAAAGGGTTAATATTCTGAGTACATTTCAGGCATGCGCATGGCAGATCCTCACATAATGCAGACCTGGGAGATGTGGAAACAATTTTCACCATGCTTTATCCACCAAGCGACAGGTACCCAGACTGAACCCAAACCTACCATTTGACAGTATGACGTTATAACCAACTCGGCTGTTGCGCCTATCAGGTTCAGTTTCAGTTTCAGTTTCAATTTCTCAAGATGACGTCTCCGCGCTCGGAATTAATTCCATATGCACTAACGTCACAGACGCCACGTGATGGAGAGGATCCAGAACGATCACGGCGCAAGCCTTAAGTCTGCACATAAACTCACGAGCCGGCCAGGCCCTGAGGTCCTACCTAGATAGTGTCATAACCCTGGGATCGTAGAGGAGTCAGCTGGCAGAGACCTCAACTTTTCCCGGGGCCAGCACCACGAGGGCAGCGCCCATCCCCTCTCTCTCCCTTCAAATTCATATTTTCACCTATTTTTTTTACCAAGACTTCAGAAAGGCAAGAATGCTAACTGGTTTTCAAGGGGTGGGACCTGGGAAATCAACCAATCTCTCCAATGTTTAATACCAAGGCAGCTGGGCTAATGTCCTGCTCTTCACGATTTTCAACGTTTTTTCTTAAGCGTGCGGAGTTATAAGGTACAACGACTCTGACTCGTTTTTCGCCCCCGTCCGAATGACTAGACATTCAGTTTTATTTTCCGGTCAGACTGACGAGAAAAGTCGAGGCCTGTACGGGGAGCGAACCCTGGAACCTCGAGTTTTAGTTACCGGCAGGCGAACGTCTGAACCATTCTGCCACTCGTTCTCCCTATTAGCAAAACGGATGAATGATAATGACCAGTCTTTTTTCTGTTCGTCTGTCCTCGCTACACGCAAAAGGGGAGCGGTGAGGGGGGTGGGAGGTGAGGGGATGAGGGGGTGAGGGAGTGAGGAGGGAAGGGCTAATTCCTCCATAGCCATGGATCATGCTCACAATTCACACAAGAGGGGGATTATGTCCCCTGATCAACAATGGGAACAACAGACCCCGAGCGTAGGAGTTGGGAGTTTGTTTAAGAGGAATTTATCGAGCTCGGGCAATTCCATATGCGCTCCATCCTCATTTACCAGCAATTACCTGGCAGACTCCCCAGGCCTACGCAAATCCCTATGCCCTAGCAAGGTCTTGAAATGGGGAGGGTTGATAAGGGGAAGAGAAATATATATGAAACACTAAGCTAACATCATCACACTGACATGTGGCAATATTAAGATGGCTAGTGAACAGGCCGGTTCTTAATGTTATAGGCTGACACTGAACAGGAGATATCAGACCATAAGTTCACTGTGGCTATCACAAACAAACAAACAAACAAACAAACAAAACCAAAAAATATACCCTGACTGTAATGGATGGTTTTTGCCCTGCTTTCCTTGTATATCTAGAATACAGCTTAAATATCTAGAAGACAGCTTAAATATCTAGAATGCAGCTTAAATATCTAGAATACAGCTTAAATATCTAGAACACAACTAAGTATCTGAATACAGCTTAAATATTTAGAAAACAGCTTAAATATCTAGAAGACAGCTTAAATATCTAGAATACAGCTTAAATATCGAGAATACAGCTTAAATATCTAGAATACAGCTTAAATATCGAGAATACAGCTTAAATATCGAGAATACAGCTTAAATATCTAGAATACAGCTTAAATATCTAGAATACGCTTAAATATCTAGAATACAGCTTAAATATCTAGAATACAGCTTAAATATCTAGAATACAGCTTAAATATCTAGAATACAGCTTAAATACTAGAAGACAGCTTAAACATCTAGAATACAGCTTAAATATCGAGAATACAGCTTGAATATCGAGAATACAGCTTGAATATCGAGAATACAACTTAAATATCGAGAATACAACTTAAATATCGAGAATACAGCTTGAATATCGAGAATACAACTTAAATATCGAGAATACAACTTAAATATCGAGAATACAGCTTAAATATCGAGAATACAGCTTAAACACCCTGTTTTTGTACGTTTGTCTGTTTGTTTTGTTTGTTTGTTCTCCCATATTACATTTATCTTTTTCTCATATTTTAACTCGAACTATGAAATAGTACAGTATCATTTACAGAAACTCAAACTTTGATACATAACTCCCATCCGCACCCTCGTGGTGTTTCTTGTTAACTCAGATACCTAGAAAACAGCTTACACACCCTGTTTTTGCACGTTTGTCTGTTTTGTTTTGTTTTTCTATATTAACCCTTTGACTCCCACACCCTGTCAACCAGCATCCTGCATTGTCAACCATGTTGGCAAAGCAAAAACTTAACCCTTTGACTCCCTCACTCTATCAACCAGTTTCCTGCAGGAAGCTGGTGGATAAGGCGAGGGAATCAAAGGGTTACGTTTTTGCAATTGCTGGATAGGGTACGGGAGTCAAAGGGTTAAATAAATTTGATATTTTTCTATGTTTTGATTCAAAATATGAAATAGTATCATTTGCAGAAACCCAGGTTTTGGCACATAACCGACAGAGCTGAATGAATCTGGTGAACAGTTTTTTCGCGAGGTGCCCCAACGACTCAAATGGAGTCTATCTCAGATGAGTCTATGTACGTTGTTTTGTGCACATTGTGTAGGCGGTAAGCTGCTGCACAGTCTGCATACTCCGTCTTCAGTTGACGTACATGCTGAATGTTTTGATGTTTCTATAAGCCATCCGCACTTCTGACATGACTTAAAGGATCTTTAACGTCATCATCATCTCATGTGCCCTTCCGCATGGCGTTGGCGATCATGGCCCTCCATATAAATCTATCCCTTGTCGCCGCAAGCACATCTTCCATCCTCTCTATCCTCAACCATCCCGCAAGTCCGTCCAATATTTTCTCTCCGGGTCTACCTGGTGTTTTCTTTCCCTCCAGCTTTCCTGTTGTGACCAGGTGCTCTTATTTCCCTTTCCTCATAAAATGGTCTATAAATGTTGCTTTAACATCTTTAACGAGCATGCTAGATATTCTGAGAGCGTATATCCATGAAAGGGGATTTTACACACTAACAGATGTGCAAGCTCGTTAACCTAAGGCATGTGAAAAATCTCCACTCATTACCCACCAGGCGGGATATGAACATGCAGGATCGAACACGAGAACCTTCAAGTCCGACGTCTTGTCTATCTCTACTTAACTACAGCGTCCCTCAGTTTCATTTCCCTCTGACTTTGTATGCTTGTCTGTCTGTCTGTCTCTCTCTCTCTCTATTTCTCTTTCTCTGTCTGTCTCTCTGTCTGTCTGTCTCTCTCTGTCTCAGTCTGTCTGTCTCTCTCTGTGTCTCTCTGTCTCTGTCTGTCTGTCTGTCTGTCTCTCTCTCTGTCACTCACTCACTCACTCATTCACTCACTCTCTCTCCCTCTCCCTCCCTTCATTCCCCCCTCTCTGTGTGTCTAAAGCTCTTGTCTGTCTGTCTGTCTGTCTGTCTCTCTCTCTCTCTCTTAAAAACTACACCAAAATGATGTCACTCTTTGCTTTCCTGAATTAGTATTTTCTCTTGCATTATTGATTTATTGATGGTAGAAACGGCAAGTTTAAAAAAATCCGCTTTCAGATAATAACTCACCATAGGAACATAAACCATTATTGCCGTTGTCAATATCGTTGTCTTTGTCTCTCTGTCTTTGTCTCTATCTCTGTCTCTGTCTCTATCTCTGTCTGTCCGTCTCTCTCTCCCTCTGTGTCTGTCTTTGTCTTTATCTCTGTCTGTCTGTCCGTCTCTCCCTCCCTCTGTCTCTGTCTCTATCTCTGTCTCTGTCTCTATCTCTGTCTGTCTGTCCGTCTCTCCCTCCCTCTGTGTCTGTCTTTGTCTCTATCTCTGTCTCTGTCTCTATCTCTGTCTGTCCGTCTCTCTCTCCGTCTGTCTCTGTCTCTGTCTCTGTCTCTATCTCTGTCTGTCTGTCCGTCTCTCTCTCTCCCTCTGTCTCTCTCTGTCTCTCTCTGTCTCTCTCTCTCTGTCCATCTGTGGCCATAGCCTACAGCAGAAACTCTGGGCGGGTGCCAAGCTTCCAGCCGTGTTCTTGCCACATGGAGGCAGCCAACATCAATGGTTGCCTGTCTCACCCCCATCCATTATGGATAAAGAGACAGACCCCTCCTCCCTCCATCTCTTCCCCCTCCAGCCCCCTCCCCCACCCCCACCCCCCCTGTCCTCCATTCTCTTACTGGAGCGTTTCCAATCGCTCTGTCCTCCTGTACTGGTCCTTGTCCCCTCCTTCTCCTCCTCCACCACCGATATTGGACTGTTGCCTCCTGTCCATCACGGCACAATGCCAACGCCGTTCTCCTCCGTGAGTGGGTGTCAGGGGGGGATGGGGGTTGGGGGTTGGGGAAGGTAAAGAACAAAGGAATTGAGGTGGGGCACCGCCCTCATCGTGTTGGCCCAGACAGAAATGTGGATCGCTACCACTTCACTCTTCAAGGAGCTCGGGATTATGGATACTGTTTGCTTTCTGTCTATTACGGGTCACCATGTCATCGCTTTTTTCATCTGCGAGTGGGTGCTGGTGTTGGGGAAGGTAAAGTATCGAGGTTGTTGAGATGAGCACCTGCCCTCATCGTGTTG
>CM060308.1:17875936-17893436 GCA_030674185.1 Monoplex corrugatus | reverse complement strand
TTATTGTAGTGTATTATAATCAATTACTGAGAATTTGGAAACATCCCCGATCCCTTTTTTTCAACCCTAACCATCTCCTACCCAGAGTTGGGTGTGCAATGGGCCTGTTGGGAAGACTGGGACCGCACAATCGAGTTGCTTCCACTTCAGTGATACACCAATGATGGTGATACTTAAATCGCCTAACACCGCATGTGTCTGTATATCTCGGACCTGATTGACGCCAGGATATATTATGATAATGATGCCTAGAGTTCAGCCCAGTCACGCCACCTTAATCCTAGATGGAACTTCATAGTACAATGACAACCATCCCAGTTGCCATCATCATCAGAGCATTGTTAAAACTGTTCCTGCTTCTGTGGCCATAAAGATGGCGAAGAAAAAAAACGGACCGGGGGGGGGGGGGGGGTAGTGGAAGGGGCAAGAAAAGAAGAAAAAGAAGAAAAGATCCCTGATTGCTATTGTTGTGAGGTATAACGAAAACGGGAAACGGCCTGTTTCACCTGACTTTCTTTGACAATGCACGGTGTGGAATTGCTATACCCTGCTTCCTGTGCTCTCCTGGTACGATCAATAATTAATCTTCATACGCCTGTTGTCAGTCGCTGTCTGTTACAATCAATAATTGGATCAGTGTATGTGCCTGTTCTCTATGGCTGTCTGTTACAGTCACACGGTGAAAATGGTAGCGCCTATTTCCGATGGGATTCTGCTGAAATGAACAATTGGAAATTATCGTATCCATCCTTCCCATGGCAGTGACCAATAACTATTTCATTATGTTTTTTTTTACTGGATTTCTGTTAAATCAGTAGATTGGAAGCACTGCATTCATACTTCCCATGTATCTGTTGCGATCAGCAAGAAATTGTTATATATATCTATATCAAAAACCTTTCATGTTATTCCTGTTCATATTAATTTCTTTGTCATAGTAGATTTACCACGTGAAACTCGGGCTGCTCTCCCCTTTAACAGCACGTCACCACAGTACAGCGCCACTCAATCTATTATCTTTTTTGACCAAGACTTCAGAAAGGCAAGTCTTCATGGGCAGGACCTGGGAAATCAACCTATCTGTCCAATATTTTGTACCAGGGCAGCAGGGAAAATAGCCCCCTCTTTACCATTTTCAACTGCCGAGGGATCTTTAGCGTGCGCAGACCAGAAGGCACACGATTCGTTTGTAATTAAATTATAATGTAGGAGTTTCCAACCCCTTTCTGTTACATTTATTAAATAGTAGTTGTTTTCTGATGTCTTTATGTTGCAACGAACATCAGAAACTATCGGGTTTATGTTGCAACGGAGATCTGGACCTAACAGCTTTATGCTGCGATGAACATCAGGAACTAACGGCTTTATGTTGCAATGAACATTACGAACTTACAGCTTTGTGTCGCAATGAGTATTAGGAATATACAGCTTTATGATGTAATGAACGTCAGGAACTGACGGCTTTGTGTTTTGCAATGACTATAAGGAATATACAGCTTTATGTTGCAAGAAACATTAGGAATGTACAGCTTTATGTTGCAAGGAACATTAGGAATATACAGCTTTATGTTGCAATGAACATTAGGATCTAATGGCTTTGTTTTGCAATGACTACAAGGAATATACAGCTTTATGTTGCAAGAAACATTAGGAATATACAGCTTTATGTTGCAAGGAACATTAGGAATATACAGCTTTATGTTGCAAGGAACATTAGGAATATACAGCTTTATGTTGCAAGGAACATTAGGAATATACAGCTTTATGTTGCAAGGAACATTAGAAATATACAGCTTTATGTTGCAAGGAACATTAGAAATATACAGCTTTATGTTGCAAGGAACATTAGAAATATACAGCTTTATGTTGCAAGGAACATTAGGAATATACAGCTTTATGTTGCAAGGAACATTAGGAATATACAGCTTTATGTTGCAAGGAACATTAGGTATATATGTACGGCTTTATGTTGCAATGACTATTAGGTATATGTACAGCTTTATGTTGCAATGACTATTAGGCATATGTAGGGCTTTATGTTGCACTGACTATTAGGTATATGTACAGCTTTATGTTGCAATGACTATTAGGTATATGTACAGCTTTATGTTGCACTGACTATTAGGTATATGTACAGCTTTATATTGCAATGACTATTAGGTATATTACAGCTTTATGTTGCAATGACTATTAGGTATATGTACAGCTTTATGTTGCAATAACTATTAGGTATATGTACAGCTTTATGTTGCAATGACTATTAGGTATATGTACAGCTTTATGTTGCACTGACTATTAGGTATATGTACAGCTTTATATTGCAATAACTATTAGGTATATGTACAGCTTTATATTGCAATGACTATTAGGTATATGTACAGCTTTATGTTGCAATAACTATTAGGTATATGTACAGCTTTATGTTGCAATGACTATTAGGTATATGTACAGCTTTATGTTGCAATAACTATTAGGTATATGTACAGCTTTATGTTGCAATGACTATTAGGTATATGTACAGCTTTATGTTGCAATAACTATTAGGTATATGTACAGCTTTATGTTGCAATGACTATTAGGTATATGTACAGCTTTATGTTGCAATAACTATTAGGTATATGTACAGCTTTATATTGCAATAACTATTAGGTATATGTAGGGCTTTATGTTGCAATAACTATTAGGTATATGTAGGGCTTTATATTGCAATGACTATTAGGTATATGTACAGCTTTATGTTGCAATGACTATTAGGTATATGTACAGCTTTATGTTGCAATGACTATTAGGTATATGTACAGCTTTATGTTGCAATGACTATTAGGTATATGTACAGCTTTATGTTGCAATGACTATTAGGTATATGTACAGCTTTATGTTGCAATGACTATTAGGTATATGTACAGCTTTATATTGCAATGACTATTAGGTATATGTACAGCTTTATATTGCAATGACTATTAGGTATATGTACAGCTTTATATTGCAATGACTATTAGGTATATGTACAGCTTTATGTTGCAATGACTATTAGGTATATGTACAGCTTTATGTTGCAATGACTATTAGGTATATGTACAGCTTTATATTGCAATGACTATTAGATATATGTACAGCTTTATATTGCAATGACTATTAGGTATATGTACAGCTTTATGTTGCAATGACTATTAGGTATATGTACAGCTTTATATTGCAATGACTATTAGGTATATGTACAGCTTTATGTTGCAATGACTATTAGGTATATGTACAGCTTTATATTGCAATGACTATTAGGTATATGTACAGCTTTATGTTGCAATGACTATTAGGTATATGTACAGCTTTATATTGCAATGACTATTGATATATGTAAGCTTATATTGCAATGACTATTAGGTATATGTACAGCTTTATGTTGCAATGACTATTAGGTATATGTACAGCTTTATATTGCAATGACTATTAGGTATATGTACAGCTTTATGTTGCACTGAACATCAGGATGTCGGGAATAGTTATACAACCATTTCTAACGGCCTGTTTTTTCAAACAATTGGAAATGAAAGCTATTGCAATAGCTGACTGGTACACTGAACGATCAAATAACATCCTGTGTATCTTTGCAATATGTTTCTGTTACAGTCAACAGCTCAGGGTTATGCTCTGTCTGTTTGTAATAATGATCTGTTACAATGGGAGTTAGGGATTATGATCTGCTTGTTTACAATGGAAATCTGTTACAATGAACAGTTATGGGTTACACTATGTCTGTTTGCAATGGGTTGCTACTATAAATAACAGTTAGGTATTACGATCTGTTTGTTTTTTAATGGAGATCTGTTAGATTAACAGTTCTGGATTGTGCTACGTCTGTTTGCAACGGGGATCTGTTACGATTAATAGTTATAGAATACGCTATATGCCAGCTTGTTGTGGGGATACATTACAGCGAACAACCGCAAATCATTACACCCATGCTTCCAATAGCTTTGTGGGTTAGATCAATATCTGGAAATAATTTTCAGAGGGATTGATTGCACGCAATTATTCCAGCGCCTGTACGTGTTATTTGTTGACTTCCATTATTGGCTTCTGGTTACAATGAACGAGTACTTAAGGGCTAAAATAGCCTGAAATAGCGTCCCGAACACATACAGGTGAATGGACCAGCAGGGCAGAAAATGATAGGAAGAAATCACACAAAGCAAAGGAGGAAGAAAAAAATACAAGGAGTGAGAGAAAAAAGGAAATTTCTACCACAAAATTACCAGAAAGTGGGGATACTATTTATACTGAAAGAGGCCCCGGCATTCCCATGGGGGTGGGGTGGGGGGTGGGGGTGGTTGAGCGTCGCATTCATTGTTAAGAGTGGTGCTAAGGTTCGAACCTGGCCATCTTATAGCCCCATTTGAAAATTACTGTTCTGGTGAAATCGTTGTAGCATTAGGTAAGCTCCCCCTTCCCTAACCTCCTTGGGATGAGTTATCCACCTTGATCATGGTCATATTATTTGAAGTAGGTGCTGCTACTGTTGTTATTATTGTTTTAAACCCCAGCCGACTGCGCAGAGCCATATCAGGGCTACAACTGTTTCAAAACATACGATACTTCAAAAGGGTAAAAAAAAGAAAATTAAGTATACATACCAATACATCTGCGCACATATCCCGAGGAGATGCCCCTCGCATTGACCATTCCGTCTCATTTATCACCAGACGTTTAAAATAAAAAGCACAAATGTAAACCTAACTAAGGACACTAAAACACATATACCCACGGGCCTGAATTACTTAAAGTTTGCTTCTTCATATCACATTTCCCTAAAAAATGCACTTCTTGCATGTAACCAAGTATCAGTTCTAAGAGAAAGTATGTAAGTTTTATAGAATACATACAGGCGAATGGACTAGCGAGGCAGACACTGATTTAAAAAAAAAACTGACAGAAAGCAAAGGAACAAGACAAAAATAAAGAGAGTGACAGAGAATGACTAGAAATTTCTAGCACAGAATTTCCAGAAGATGGGGGATACTATTTATAACAACAACAATCATAATAAGAACAACAACAACAATAATAATTATCATTTTATCATTACTAATATTGTTGTTTGTTATAATTATTATAATGATAATAATGACAACAATGTCATATATACAGCGCAAACATGTTCGTTGCACGTTACAAACAGTATAAACACTGTGATGTTAATACAGTAATGCGGCACAACAATCAGATACATACACTATATAAAAGAGAGAGAGAGAGAGAGAGAGAGAGAAAGAGAGAGAGAGAGAGAAAAGAGAGTAATGAAAGAATAAAAGAATGGAACGACCGAGCACGCAAAAAAAGAAATTCTGACACAAGAGAAGAGAAGAGAAAAGAAGAGAAGAGACAGAGACAGAGACAAAGACAGAGAATGAAAGAGAGAGAGAGGGGAGATAGAGAATGAAAGAGAGAGAGAGAGGGGAGATAGAGAATGAGAGAGAGAAGAAAATAAAAGAGAGTAATGGAAGAATACAAGAACACAATGACAGACCAAGTGAAAAATAATATGACACAAGAGAGAGAGAGAGAGAGAGAGAGAGAGAGAGAGAGAGAGAGAGAGAGAGAGAGATGAAAGAGAGAGAGGGGATAGAGAATAAAAGCGAGAAATAGAAGAAAAAAAGACAGAGACTAATGAAAGAATAAAAGAACGGAACGACTGAACAAGCAAAAATAATTCTGACACAAGAGAAGAGAAGACAGAGAGAAAGAGAGAAAGAGAGAGAGAGTGAGTGAGTGAGAGAGAGTGAGATAGAGAGAAAATGAGAGAGAGAGAATGAAAGAGAGAGAGAATGAAAGAGAGAGAGAGCGGGAGATAGAGAATGAGAGTGAGGGAGAGAGAATAAGTGAGTGAGAGAAAGAAAGAAAGAGAGAGAGAGTGATAGAGAAAGAAAGAGAGAGAGACAGAGAGAGAGAGACAGAGAGAAAGAAAGAGACAGACAGACAAAGACAGAGAGAGAGACAGACAGACAGTCTGACAGACAGGCAGACAGACAGACAGACAAGAGAAAATGTCCATCACAGACTTTTCAGACGGCGAGAATGCTATCAGTGCTAAGAGAGCCCCGGGCAGTCCAAAGAGGTGGCAGTTTTCTGTTACAATCCACCATTGGAATCAGTCCTAATTGGAAATCGTTTTATCCCAGCTTCCTATGGCCCAGCTGCAATTACCAGGGTGTGTGTGTAACATGCCACACAGCGATACTGTTTAGATACAAGTGACGTGGCTGCCGATCCTGATACTAGATTTTTATTCTTTGTGAAAGCTAAAGCGTGTAGTGTTAGCCCTCCAATCATTGAACACTGCCAGGAAATAGGATAGCCAGGCCATACTAACACTTTCCTTGTTTTGACAACAAAAAACACATAGGAAAATATGACGAAAGGAACTAAAGAAAGAAAGAATGTATGGCAGAACGAACTTAAACAAAAGGCAGCTCCCCCCCCCCCCCCACTTCGATCCCGTCCATCCTCCCTTTCACATACACAAAAGAAAACAAAAATAATCCAAAATTACGACAGAAACTAAGCAAGACACAAATGGCGTTATGGTATGATCGAAGGCATTAATATTATAGTAACACAGCTTACACAATGCAAACCGAAAGAAACATAATTGTAGAGTATAGCAAATATAGTTTACATAACATGCATGAATAACAAAAACAAAAAAGTACACATTTTTACGTATTTTCACCAAATACTTTTATAGTATTCATTGACACTGGACCGCCATTTCCTGATACATAACTATGGCAAAGTTCTTTACAGTATTGTTCTTGTCTGAAGCTAGTAGCAGAACTGATTTAAACAAATATGGCTGATTGAAGTACTTGCCAGGAACAAACTGCTTTCAGAGCATTTGAAGGGTTGGGCAACTTAAACAAAAATAGACTTCATCTTCAATAGCAAAATGATGTAGTGTACGTACAGCATCACTGTCTGCACAAGCACTATTGTAAATTTGTGTAAAGAGGGAGAGAAAGAGAGTGAGAGGGAGAGCAGGGGGTAAGGGATGGAGTGAGGGAAAGAGAAAGAGAAAGGGTAGAGAAAAGAGAGAGAGAGAGAGACAGACAAACAGACAGAGACAGACAGACAGAGACAGATACAGGCAGACAAAGACAGAGAGAGACAGAAACAGTGATACAGAAGAGAAAATGTCCATCACAGACTGTCCAGACAGTGAGACTGCTATCAGTGCTAAGAGAGCCCCGGGCAGTCCAAAGAGATGGCAGTTTTCTGTTACAATCCACCATTGGAATCAGTCCTAATTGGAAATCGTTTTATCCCAGCTTCCTATGGCCCAGCTGCAATTACCAGGGTGTGTGTGTAACATGCCACACAGCGATACTGTTTAGACACAAGTGACGTGGCTGCCGATCCTGATACTAGATTATTATTCTTTGTGAAAGCTAAAGCGTGTAGTGTTAGCCCTCCAATCATTGAACACTGCCAGGAAATAGGATAGCCAGGCCATGCACACAATCTCCTTGTTTTCACCAAAAAAAAAAAAGTGGGAAAATATGAGGAAAGAAATTTAAGAAGGAAAGAATGTATGGTAGAACAAACTTAAACGATAGGCAGCCTCCCACTTTGCTCCCGCCACTCCCCCCTTTCACAACAACAACAACACGAGAGAAACAAAGACGCAAAGACACAAAACATGGTCGAAAGCATTAACAATGTAGTAATATAGTTTACACAACACAAAACGCAAAGAAACATAATTGTAGGGTATGGCCACAAGCTTTAACAAAGATGGCAAAAATAGCTTACATCATATACACGAATAACAAAAACAAAAACTACACGCACTAAGCTCAATACCTATGGTCCACGAGCCTTCTCTGTTTCTGGTCCACTCTCCTGGAACAAACTTCCTCTCTCAGTCCGTCAGCAACCTACTTTTGTCTCCTTCAAGTCCGCTCTCAAAACTCACCTTTTCTCCTCTACATAAAATCCTAACCTCACTCAACCCCCCCCCCCTCTGCAGCCTGTCTCCGCTCGGAGGGGAATCACATTGTTATAATATATAATTGTATATGATATGCTCTCTATAATTTTCCATTGCTTTTATTCTTGCTTTTATTGCTTTTATTCTTTCTCCCCATTTATAGCCATGCGTGTGTGTGTGTGTGTGTGTGTGTGTGTGTGTGTGTGTGTGTGTGTGTGTGCGTGCGTGTGTGTGCGTGCGTACGTGCGTGCGTGCGTGTGTGTCTGTTTCAGCGCTTAGATTTGATTTTATCAAGATTTTGCGCTATATAAATATTGTAATTATTATTATTATTACATTTATACTTACTTTCATCAAACACTTCTACAGTACTCAGTGACGGTGGATTAGTATTTTCTGAACGTTACATACATGAATATGGCAAAGTCCTTTGTAGTATCGTTGATGGTTGAAGCTAATAATAGAACTTTTTTAAACAAATATGGCTGATTGAAGTACTTGTCAGGAACAAATTGCTTTCGGGGCATTTCAAGAATTGGATGGCATAATCAAAAATAGACTTCATCTTCAACAGCAAAATGAAGCTGTCGATGCAAGGCATTACTATCTGCACAAGTACTGTTGAAAAGTTGGAGAGAGAGAGAGAGAGAGAGAGAGAAGAGAGAGAGAGAGAGGAGAAGAGAGAGAGAGAGACAGAGAGAAGACGAGAGAGAGGGAGGAGAGAGAGGGAGAGAAGGAGGAGAGAGAGAGAAGGGGGAGAGAGAATATGTCTGAGACTGGAGAGAGAAAAGAGAGGAGAGATGAGAGAGGTGGACGGATGGAGAGAGAATGGAAGAAAGACAGAAGTGTGAGAGAGAGAGAGAGAGAGAGAGAGAGAGAGAGAGAGAGAAGAGAGATGGAGAGAGAGAAGAGAGAGGAGAGAAGAGGGGAGAGAGAGAGAGAGAGAGGAGAGAGGAGAAGAGAGAGAGAGAAGAGGAAGAGAGAGAGGAGAGAGAAAGAGAGAGAGAGAGAAGGATAAATGAAAGAACGGAACAACCGACAAACAAACGAAAAAAAAAAAAAAACATTTGACACAAGGGAAGCAACCATGACATCTCTTGCGATGAGGCAGACTTAAATCCCCTCAAATGACGTTTCGTACCCATGTTTTTCGAAAGGATCATCAGTTTTCAGCCTGTCTCTCAAACATACGCGAAATCGTTTGTCTGACACAGCACACACACACACACACACACACACACACACACACACACACACACACACACACACACATACGCACACACACACACACAACGCGCACACACACACATACCGCACACACACAACACATACACATACGCACGCACGCACACACACACACATCACGCACGCACACACACACACACCACACACACACAACACACACACACTACACAAAGACTTAACAGTCAACTGGCAGCAACATACCTCCTGCACAGTGAGGGAAAAAAACAACGTGCATGCACGCATGGAAACGCTGAAAATATAAAAAATAACGCGCGCGCGCCACACACACACACACACACACACATACAAACACACACCACGCATATTTACACCACACACACACACACACACACACACACACACACACACACACACACACACACACACACACACACAACACACATGCAAGAGAGAGAGAGGAGAGAGAGAGAGAGAGTTTACAAGAAAAACACAAAAAAGAAAAGAAAATAGTTACAAAAACAGAAAACAGCCACCTCATTCTCTCTCTCTCTTTTCCCCTTTCTCTGTCTTTCTGTATCTTTGTCTATCACACACACACACACACACACACACACACACACACACACACACACACACACACACGCACACAAACACACACACACACACACACATACACACGCACACATACACACACAAACACAAAATTTACAAACAAAAAACAAAACATTCACCTCAATCTCTCTGTGCCTTTTCCCTCTTCCTCTGTTTTTTTGTATGTCTGTCTGTTCATTCAAACACAGACACAGACATACACAGACACACACAGACACACACACGCACACACACACACACACACACACACACACACAACACACAAGAGAGAGAAAGAGAGAGAGAGAGAGAGAGAAGAACACACACACACACACACACACACACATACACACAAAAGGCAGATTATCAAAGCTGATGGCTGGACACTCAAGCGTGCTTCCTGCACTAATGTTCAAACAGTGTCAGCAGAGTTATCTAACCTGCTCATTGCCCAAACAGCCCGGAGACCCAAAGCGTGTGGTCCATTCGTTAATAGGAACCAACGTGGACTGTTTGGCTCTTTTGATAAAGCCGTGGACTCCACATCTTATGTCTCGAGTTCAATCCCAGTCCCACAACATTAAAGAGATGGCTTGACCTGTTTGCTGCCCATCTTAACCCTTTGACTCACTCACCCTGTCCACTAGCATCCTACATCGTCATAAATGATAGCATATTGCTGGCAGGTTTGTTGTTTTGTAGAGCCACGTACTCAAAGATCTGATATCTTGAGTTCAATTCCAGATTCCATCATTAAAAACCCCCCAAAAAACTGGCCTATTCGCTGCCCATCTAAATGTTTCCATCATTCTGGTGGTGTCAGCTTACTGTTCCATAGGTCCCTTCACCCTCTTCTTGATTTCAACACCTTGCCAGCACATAGGGTTTTGCGCAGGCTCAGGGAATCTGTCAGACAACTTCGAGCAGATTTGGGCAGAGCGCATATGGAGATGTCCAGGCGCAGTGAATCCCTCTTGAACAAACAACAAACCATCGATAGCAAAGCAAAAACTTAACCTTGACTCCCTCACCCTATCCACCAGCATCCTGCATCGTCAAAAATGAGAGCAAAGCAAAACTTAACCCTTTGACTCCTTCACCCTATCCACCAGCATCCTGCATCGTCAAAAATGAGAGCAAAGCAAAAACTTAACCTTTGACTCCCTCACCCTATCCACCAGCATCCTGCATCGTCAAAATGAGAGCAAAGCAAAACTTAACCCTTTGGTTCCCCCACACTATCCACCAGGAAGTTGTGGAAGTAATAGTAGCAGTAAGAAGAAGAAGAATATAATACTACAACTATACTACAACTATTACTATTACTACTACCACTTATATTACTAACTACTACTTCTGCTGCTGCTGCTGCTGTTGTTGTTGTTACTCACTACTACTACTTCTACTACTCTACTACTACTACTACTATTACTACTATACATGAACGATTTATAATGAAAAATACAGCCAACATGGAACACGATTATAGGGGTATACGCTCGCATTTCAAGTTACTTTCTGTAGATAGGTAGGCAAATAGACAAGCAGGTAGGCAAAGTAACAGATTGTTATTGTTGTTGTTGTTTAAAGCCCAGCCGACTGCGTGGAGCCAAATCAGAGTAAAACCACCTCAAAACGTACAAAACTTCAACAGGAAAAAGAACAAGCAAAGAAAATCAAGTACACATATCCATGCATTCGCGCGCATTATCTAAGGACACGCCCCCGGTGTTGACCACTCCGTCTGATTTATCGCACAGGGGATTTAAAAAACATACCTAAATACACTTTTAAGCGTACCTATGGATACCAAAACATATATAAAAATGGGCGTAAATTACCTAAAATTATTTCCACATATCTCACCGCCCTAGAGCCAAAAATGCATTTAATACATGTACCCAATAATCAGTCCTAAGAAAAAGTACGTAAGACTTTATCAAACACATGATACAGGTGAATGAATGGACCAGCAAGGCAGACAATGAATGATAGGAAGAAATGAGAGGAAGCAAAGGAACAATGCAGAAACAAAGACAGCGAGAGAAAAGAGGAAATTTCTAGCACAGAATTTCCAGAAAGTGGGGATACTGTTTATACTGAAAGAGCCCCCAGCATCACCAGGGGGGGGGGGGGTAAAAGTAACAGATAGGTGGACAGACAGACATGTAAATCTACACACAGGTAGGTAGGTAGGTAAACACGCAGTAAGGCAGACAGGTAAAATAGATTGACACGTAGGCAGGCAGTCAATGCAGTCACATAGGTAGGTATTTAGGTAGTAGAAAAAGACAGGGTGACTAATCGTTAATGACTCAGAGTACCAACGCTGACATGACATACAGCTGTCAATATGAGGCTGTAGGGCTGTCTGCTGTTTGATATAGATTCGTAACAGAGTAATACACACACTAAACCAACATGGGTACCGTCTTGCTGGTATAGGGTGGGGATTTTTCTAAGGAAGGAAAAGTGTTCCATTTCCAGGTCAACATACAGTGCAGATCTGCTAGTGTCCACCAACCCATCTACCACCACCACCCACCACCACCACCACCCTTTTCGTGTGCATACTCATGCAAACATCAAACACGAACGTCAAACTCAAAGTAAAACAAAATATGACTGCTGGATCTTGAGGGTAAAAACAAAATATTAAAAAATACCTTGTTTGTAAAAGATCCTTTGGAGTATAAAACACGACATTTCGAGCCCAGGCCCTTTGTCTAGTATAAAACACGACGTTTCGAGCCCAGGCTCTTTGTCTGACAAAGGGCCTGGGCTCGAAATGTCGTGTTTTATACTCCAAAGGGTCTTTTACAAACAAGGTATTTTTTAAAATATTTTGTCAAACTCAAAGATTCTGTGCGCCATATCGATGTTCAATGGCTTATGGAAACACGAAAGTATCCAATATGCATACACCCTGAAAACGACGTATGACTGCCTCAAAGGTGGGATTTAAAAAAATAAGGTAGGCATACACGTAAAAGTCCACTTGTAGACTTATGTGCACGTTGGAGTTGCACCCCACGAAGGTAATACGTAGATGAATTTTTAAAAAAATACTAAAAACGAACACAAAAATAAACAGTATAGTAAAAATAAACAAATGAATAAATAAACCAGCCTTCTTCGAAGATACGCAGAGGTGCGACTAACTAACTAACTAACTAACTAATTAACTAACTAACTAACTAACTAACTAAACTAAACTAAACTAAACTAAACTAAACTAAACTAATTAAACAATAACTAACTAACTAACTAAACTAAACTAAACTAACTAAACTAAATTAAACTAACTAACTAACTAACTAACTAACTAAACTAACTAACTAACTAAACAATCTATAAAGATACGACAAGTTATGGTTCCAGTTTCAGTTTCTCAAAATGATGGATCTGCGCTTGCAATGAATTCAACGATCATTGGTGCCACAGATGCCATGTGATGGATAAACTACTAACCGATCATAACATAAGCCTTCAGTACACCTGCCTATAAGTCCTATGCACTAGCAAGGTCATGGGGGACAGGACACAGATTGCTCCATACCCTTGAAATCGCAGGCAAGTGAAGTAGCTGAGGGACCTCTAACCTTTCTCCAGGTCAGCACTACGATGACTCATACATCTAATGCAATAGCATGACAAGGGAGATAATCACACCAGTCCAACCGTTCTCCTCTGAAAGAGACGCAACAAGAAGCATCAGGAGGCTTGCAGCAAACCTATCCCGTGTCAAGCTGATTCCACATGGATTCCTTCACAGTTTCAGTTTCACTTTTCCCCAGATGGCGTGTCAGCTCTCGGAACGTATCCCATAGGCAACTGACGTCACAGATGCCAAGTGATCGATAAGATCCAGAATGGTCATGGTGTAAACCCTGACCCCTGTGCATAATAGCCTTATGCGCTGGTGGGATTTTGAGTTTCTACTTAGTATGTTTTCTATAGGTCAATCTGTCCTTTTCAGATAGTTTTTTTTAAAGGTATAACTATACTATGCAATCGACCTACAGATTGGGGTCACAGGGACCTATCCATCGGAAGCCCTGAACACAGTTGTTTCTTGTTTTCTAACACAGTTTATTGTTCCCGTCACCTGAATTGTCTGAGCTCATCCTCTACTCTTGATCCACAAAAAGGAGACACAATCATACACACAAAGAAGCAAGCAGGCAAACAGAAACGTACACACATACGCACTGATACACACAGAGAGATAGATAGATAGATAGATAGATAGAGAGAGAGAGAGAGAGAGAGAGAGAGAGAGAGAGAGAAGAGAGAGAGAGAGAGAGAGAGAGAGAGATGCGTGTGTGCACACATAACATCTTTCTTTTTTCTTATCACTTACACTTTGCCCATCGCCTTGATCACCACTCTACATCAACTTGGTTTTTTTTTTATACATATTTCTTTTATATTTCTTTAAATTTTTTTTTATCGCTGAATCAAGAAAGACCCAAAAATTTTCTATTCTACGCTGCAGGAGTCTGCATTGTGTTCTGCCTCCACAACGAATCTGAACGAAGCAGGCAACGACAGCGAATATGGACGATCACTTCATTTAGTTTTGCTCCATTCATGTTTTCGTGGTTCTTCCAGGTGTGAGGTCCGTTAGCTTTGTCATTATTACTTTAACAAAAAGGGGACGTGGAGTGGATATTGGACACTTTTTCATATCGACTAATGAGAGGCATATGCCTGTATGCACGTGTGTGTGTGTGTGTGTGTGTGTGTGTGTGTGTGTGCGTGGTGTTATATATATAATATATATATATATATATATAATATATATATATATACATGTGTGTGTGTGTGTGTGTGTGTGTGTGTGTGTGTGTGTGTGTGTGTGTGTGTGTGTGTGTGTGTGTGTGTGTGTGTGTGTGTGTGTGTGACCAAATGTGTTAGCAAAATTCTTCTCGGCTATATCTGGATGGATATCTACCAAATTGGAGTCAAATTTGTGGATTGTTGAGGAGTCACAAATGTACTGAGTTGGAAATTCATATTTGCAAGGTCAGTATCACATGGACCAATAAAACAACAATAACAACAATAATAATAATGATGATGATGATAATAATAATGATAACAACAATAATAATAATAGAACTGTGCCTAGAGTCAGCCCTTTTTGAGAGAGGCGTGTGAACAGCAGTTACTCGGGAACTTCTGCCAACATTTTGTTTTCGTTTTCAGTTTTGTCAGAGTCATTCATCGTCCTCACGTCACGTGAAGCTTTCTCAAGGTTACACTGACCCTGACAAGTATAAAACCTAACATTTTCTGTAATACTTTTTAATACAGGAAAGGGAGATTTTCACGATGGCTTGATTATCGTCATTACTCTTCTTTGGAAGCAATCATGTCATGGCTTCGTTAATATGTAAATATTATGTAAATACGATGAAATGCAGTACCATGTTTCGCCATATCAGCAGTTATGTGATGAATGTGATGAAATCAATAGTATCGTCATTTTGGCTCTATTAAGAAATTTTTCGCTAGAACGATATATTTTGTAAGACTTCATTTACGCACTATCATGAAATCATATGTGTCATGGACGGTTCCAATCCCCTTCCTGTGTCGACATAACTGTGAAATGTTCACGTCATCTGGACTATACCCCAGTTCTTATTTTTTTTAACTACTGGTGACTCTTGCCATATTCGAGACTCAAGATGTTTATTTGTCCTTTCCAAAAGTTCCTGAAAATACCGGGTGCACATACCTTCCTCATATTAACAAGTGCTAATTTCAGGTACAGGTTCTAGTTAATGTGACCTTGACTTTGGCCGCCATGACTTTCAAACCTGTGCACTGGCGATCCCCAAATTGGGTAAAGATCCATCCAGAAACAGCTCATAAAATTTTGCTAAACATTCTGGCCACATGCACATAGAACACACACACAGACCCCCATCTCCCCTCTCTCTCTCCATCTCTCCCCCCTCTCTCTCTCCTCCCTCTCTTTCTCTCTCTTTCTCACGTATCCAATCGATAGGAAACAATTTCCTATAGTCAATGAAAAAGTACATTCATGATCAGAAAAAAATGAACTGTAGTCACACTGTAAGTACCTGTAGTTCGTGTGAGTGGTTAGTCGTACTCTTGGTGTGAGAGAGGACGAGGGCTTAAAAAAACTGTTCATTGTAAACAGCAATAACAATAATAACAAGAAAGCAGACAAACAAACAAGAAACAACCTCAACAAAAGCCAACACCACAGACAGACACAGATGATCTGTTATACTTTTGAGGCCATTCTATGATCTGTTCAAGGAGACAAATGAAGGTGAGGCCAAAATCCCTAATCAACTAATCATGAATTACGTCATATGTACTTACACAATCAGTGTGACACTAACATACATACAAAATTCAGTGGATACCGATGATCTGAATATGATTCGTCCGAAATAAATTCTGAGTGCTTCTTTCATCGAAGAATGAAATGGTATAAAGAAACAATTCTGGTTTGGTTTCAAACGAATATACCAGCCCGTAGGCCCTATAGTTTATATAAATTTATTTAATGTATACCCAATTCTGGTTTGGTGGCAAATGAATATACCAACGCGTCTGGTTTATTCAAAGCTTATATTCATTTAATGTAGTCCTAGGCCTATACCTACGAGTGTCTTTTAAACCTCCCAGTAGCAGCAGGCACTAAGGGTTCTGCTCTACTGTGGAGCATCCACCACCATCATGCTGACTAGCTTGTGCCTGTGACAGGGAGGGCAGGGGACAGGCCTAGTAGCGTCTGGAATGACATTACTTTCTAGAACATTCTCCACGCTGGAGAGCTACGTAACTTTCACCAGCGGGTTTCAGCCCATCACCACCCAGAGAAATGTTGTTGTAAACCACAAGATTAAGCGTTTAATGTAATCCGTAGTTCGGGCCATTATAGCCTGTCAATCGTTCTAGCATGCAGTCCATTCATCTGACTTATAAAACGTACTTACCAAATCATGACCGAAGAAGTGAACTCCCTTTGATCATTCACTGACATTCCTTTGGAAAAAAGAACCACGAATCTTTCACTGTTCGCTCACTCACTGCCGTAGAATCCTCCAATAATTGTTGGTCACCAATAATTTAATGGTAAAAAAAGCAAAAAGCGAAAGATCCCTGAACAGAAGTTATGAATATTCAGGCCTACTGATATTACTCGTGAGAATGTTCAGATGTTTAGGAGTATTCCATCGAAAAGGTAGGATTTATATTCACCATTTTCCAGAATTCTAAGTTCACAGATCGTGACAGTAACTTGTGCCACACATAACACCACATTACATCCACGAATAACTCTACAATCCTGGCAAGGGGCTTCAGTATTCTGGAACCTTCGTTACAAAAGCACACAAGCGACAGAACGCTAAAAAGCTTCGATTCATACCACTACACTGGCTGCAAGAATATTGGACGCCTTCTGTTCAGATTACACTTGGTTTCAGAATATCAGAGGCCACTCTTGTAACACTTCGCCACTCTTGTAACACTCCAGACTGCACTGAAGCTGAAATTCCAGGGAAAAGAAAAGGACACGATAAAAGGGGATGGAGAAGCGGGCAAGAAAGAAGAGATGTCAGACGTGAGGAGGAGCCAAGCCCAGAGTGGAGAATGAATGCCCCAGCCTCAATTAGCGAGCACGTTTCAAGGGAGAACAACACACGGTGCAGGTCATTATTAATGCCGTTA
>CM060308.1:17865936-17870936 GCA_030674185.1 Monoplex corrugatus | reverse complement strand
AGCCAGATAGATGTTCGTGTGCATCCATCTATCTGTCTCTCTATCTCTCTCTCTATCTATCTATCTATCTGTCTATCTATCTATCTATCTATCTCTCTCTCTCTCTCTATCTATCTATCTATCTATCTATCTATCTATCTATCTATCTGTCTATCTATCTATCTATCTATCTCTCTTATCTATCTATCTATCTATCTATCTATCTATCTATCTATCTATCTATCTGTCTATCTATCTATCTATCTATCTATCTATCTATGGGCGTGTATGTTTATGCATATGCAGATGCATACGAGTATCTGTTTTCTCTGTCTCTCTCTGCCTCTGTCTCTGTCTGTCTGTCTGTCTGTCACTTTATCTCTCTCTCTCTCCCTCTTCCCCCCCCCCCTCTCTCTCTCTAGTGTGGGCAAAACAATGCGCATACATTCATCCGAGAAAAAAAACATTATTTGGAACAGGATACAACCAAATTTGATAAGAGCAAATCTTAAAGGTTCAGCGTGTTACAATATCGGTAAATGCCATTTTGAAAGAACAAGGTGAGAGATCGTAAACATAAAGTATACAACCACGAACAAAACATTTGAAATTTTGTTTTAACATTTGACTCCCGCACCCTGTCCACCAGCATCTTGCATTGTCATCATGCTTGCAAAGTAAGCACTTAACCTTCGACTCCTTGCCCTATCCACCAGCTTTCTGCAGGAGTTGGCGGACATGGTGAGGGAGTCAAATGTTTTTTGGGTTTTTTTTGACAGTAGATAGATAGGATGCGGGAGTCAAAGGATCAATATTGCCTGCTTTGAGCACAAAAACTGTAGATGTCAATATGACCAATTGTAGTCGCTGATTGAATTTCGTCAAACGGATCTGTGGAAATGAGCATGCAGACTCTTCGGCGAAGACAGGAACCAGACTACAACAGCAGCAGCATCCCATCTCCTTCAGAAAGACGAAGATTGCCGTATAACGAGTTTACGGTTCACTAAACAGTCCAACAACAAATGCCATCGTTGCTATCTGGTCACATTGTCAACTAGGTTACCTCCCCTCAGTTCGGTAACGGAAAGCGCATGCGTACAGAATAACGGTCTAATTGTGTATATTCTGTATGCTATATGGAGTTCATATGTCAACATTGTCTTTTCATATGCGTATATGTTGTTTTTTTTTCGTTGCCACATTGCGTGTTACATGTCCGTTTGTTGTGAAGCAAAATGTGAATTAAAAAAAGTTAAAAAAAAAAAGAAAAAGAATAACGATTTAGTTCCGATCCCCAGATCTAAACCGGTCACCTCGCCAGTTTGGTACCACAGTACAGTCACTAAGGGCATGTGGATATATGCATGTATTTACTGTTATTTGTTATTTTCATATCTCACCTGCTTATTTATCTACATACTCCTTTATTTTGTGTTTATTTATTCACCTACTTACTTACTTCTTATTCACTTACTTATTCACTTACATTTTTCTTACTAACTTACTCACTTATTTACATACTTATCTATGATTAGGAAAATATTGTCTTCACCTAGTTGATAGACAGCTGAGCATATGGGCATTGACTGGGGGCGGGGGGTTCTGTCATGTGAGACGAGTTTGTACAGGATAGCTAGTTGTGGTGTGAATCAGACCTTTAATTATTCATTCATTTACTTTACATATCTGTTCCTTTTATTTGGAGGTAAGATACACAGACACACATGTCATTTACATGTAACCAAGATTATTCCGATGGTAGGCTGATAAAATACCAGTATGAAATACAGACTAGGTAAAACATAGTCTAGGTAGGGCCTCAGAAATTGGATGGAGTGGTCAATGCCAGGAACACGTCCTTAGATTATGTGCGCGAATGCATCGATATGTGTACTTGATTTTCTTTTCTCTTTTTTTCCTGTTGAAGTGTTGTATGTTTTGAGGCTGTTATAGCCCTGATATGGCTCTACGCAGTCGGCTGGGCTTTAAACAACAATAACAACAAAACCTGGCCAGCTCATGAGTGTATGTGCAGGCTAAAGGCTTGTGCCATGATCACCATACACATGGCACCTGTGACGTTAGTGCATATGGAATTCGTTCCGAGCACGGATACATCATCTTGAGAAACTGAAACTAAAACTGAAACTGAAGTCACTACCCACATCCATGCGTACATCCCAACACAACAAAGATCATCATAAACAAAAACAAAACAAAAAAGATTCCACCCAGAACATACTAGAAGTGATCCCCACCCATTACCTTGGGCAGCCACAACAAGTTACACACAATCTTCCGCCTGAGGACTGAACTCTCCCTCGTGCTCCAGCATAACTGATGAGTGTCCCACACAATCGAGCGTCCATGCCACACAGGGCCACAGTCTCCAGAGTACACTCTACAGTTCTGACCGCTGTCAGAGATACAAGAAAAAGAGCAAGTGGCCAACTAGAGAAACTCTGGAAGAGCAGCTCTGGGACAACACAGAGAACTTGATGAAAAGCACATCCTTCATCCAGACAACTGGACTGTCTGAAGCGTAACGTGAGCTTAAGCTAAAAAGAAGGAGGAGAAGAAGAAGAAGACAAAGAAGAAGAAAAAGAAGAAGAGGAGGAGGTGGAGGAGGAGGAGGACGATGACAACGAGGACGAGGAGGATGAGAAGGAGGAGGGAGAGGAAGAAGAAGAAGAGGAAGAAGAAGCAGAGGAGGAGGAGGACAAGAAGAAAGAGAAGTAGGAGGAGGAGGAGAAGAAAAAGGAAGAGGAGGAAGGGGAGGAGAAGGAGGAGGAGGAGGAGAAGAAGAAGAAGACGCAGAAGAAGAGGAAGAAGAAGAAAAAAAAAGAAAAAGAAGAAGAAGAAGGAGAAGAAGAAGAAGAAGAAGAAGAAGAAGAAGAAGAAGAAGAAGAAGAAGAAGAAGAAGAAGAAGAAGAAGAAGAAGAAGAAGAAGAAGAAGAAGAAGAAGAAGAAGAAGAAGAAGAAGAAGAAGAAGAAGAGAAGAAGAAGAAGAAGAAGAAGAAGAAGAAGAAGAAGAAGAAGAAGAAGAAGAATAATAATAATAATATATTTTATTTATATAGCGCAAAATCTTGACAAAATCAAATCTAAGCGCTGAGCGTATACATGCATACATACCTACATACATATGAGCGTATACATGCATACATACATGCTTACATACTTACATACATAAATCTAAGCTGAGCGTATACATGCATACATACATAAATCTAAGCGTATACATACATACATACATACGTACGCACATGCATACATAATAATTACAACATTTATACAGCGCAAATCTCGACAAAATCAAATCTAAGCGCCGAAAAGACACACACGCACACACGCACGCACGCACACACGCGCACACACACACACACACACACACACACACACACACACACACACACACACACACACACACACACACACACACACACACACACACACATGCATGGCCACAGATGGGGAGAAAAGAATAAAAGCAATAAAAGCAAGAATAAAACCAATGGAAAACCACAGAGAGCACATCATATACAATTATATATTAAAACAAAGTGATTCCCCTCCGAGCGGAGACAGGCTGCAGAGGGGGGTTGAGTGAGGTTAGGATTTTATGCAGAGGAGAAAAGGTGAGTTTTGAGAGCGGACTTGAAGGAGGCAAAAGTAGGTTGCTGACGGACTGAGAGAGGAAGTTTGTTCCAGGAGAGTGGACCAGAAACAGAGAAGGCTCGTGGACCATAGGTATTGAGCTTAGTGCGTGGAAAGCGAAAAGTCAGAGGATCGGAGGCAGAGCGGAGGGTACGTGAGGGAACATAGATCTCAAGTAGGCTTGACAGGTAATCGGGGGCTGCGTTATTGAGGCTTTTGTAGCACATGGTGTCTAGTTTGTACTGTATGCGCTTTGATACAGGGAGCCAGTGAAGTTGTGCCAGGAGAGGAGATATGTGGTCAGCTTTTTTCTTTTTGAGTACAAGGCGTACAGCATTGTTTTGAATGCGCTGTAGGATGTGAATGGTGGAGGCAGGAAGACCAGACAGGAGTGAATTGCAATAGTCAATGCGAGACATTATGAAGGAGAGAACGAGTTTTGCAGTTGTTTCGACAGAGAGATACTTCCTGATCAGGCTTATACGATGGAGATGATAGTAGCAAGATCTGGCAGTTTGAGAAACAAAGTTGTTCATGGACAGGGTAGAGTCAATGCAGACACCAAGGTTTTTAGCTGAATCAGAAATTGGGACTGATGTGTTACATAATGGGAGAGAAAGAGGAGGCAGCTGGGAAAGTTTCTGACGGGTGCCAATGAGGATAGCTTCTGTCTTGTCGTCATTAAGCTGAAGTCTATTGTGTGTCATCCAGTTCTTAATGTCCGAGTAACACTCAGTGGTGCGAGTCAACAGGCGCTGTATATTATCAGGTGAGTCACTATCTTGAAGTTGGGTGTCATCAGCATAGAAGTGGTGTTTTATAGAGTGGGAGTTGATGATGGTGGACAGGGGGGAGGTATAAAGAGTGAAAAGAACAGGGCCAAGGACAGATCCTTGTGGAACACCACAGGTCAGGTATGCAGGTTGAGAGTAAGTGCCATTGATGAGAACAGTTTGTTTTCTGTTTGATAAATACGAAGTGAAAAAGGAGAGAGCAATGTCAGAGATGCCAAAAGTATGATGAAGTCTAGAAAGGAGAATACCATGGTCAATGGTATCGAAGGCTGCAGACAGATCAAGGAGTGTGAGGAGAGAGACTTTGCCAGTATCAGTTGCAAGGAGGAGATTGTTGAGAATGTGTAGTAGGGCAGTTTCAGTGCTATGGCACTGGCGGTAGGCTGACTGGAAAGGATTGAGGAGATTGTTGGCAGACAGGTGAGAGTTCAGCTGGTTGAGGACGACCTTTTCAAGGAGTTTTGACAAGAAAGAGAGATTAGAGATAGGCCTGTAATTTTTCAGTTCATTTGGGTCTAAATTGTGTAAGAAGAAGAAGAAGAAGAAGAAGAAGAAGAAGAAGAAGAA
>CM060308.1:17853436-17858436 GCA_030674185.1 Monoplex corrugatus | reverse complement strand
GTGTGTGTGTGTGTGTTCTGTGTGTTTTTGTGTGTGTTGTGTGTGTTGTTTGTCCAACGATTGTCCCATTCTCGGATGAGATGTCCTGCCCGGTTCCATTTCAGTTTCTTGATGGTTTCCAGGATGTCTGGCACTTTTCTTCTTTCTCTGATCCACTGAACCGTTTTGCGATCTTTCCAGGTGTACCAAGCATGATTGTTTCATGTGCTCGCTTCATAGTTCTTAGTTTTAAGAACCAACGACTTAACATGACTTTAACATGACTTTGATATGACTTTGATATGACTTTGATATGACTTTAACATGACTTTGATATGACTTTGATATGACTTTAACATGACTTTAACATGACTTTGATATGACTTCAATATGACTTTAATATGACATTAACATGACTTTGATATGACTTTAATATGACTGTAACATGACTTTAACAGACTTAATATGACTTTAACATACTTGATATGACTTTAACATGACTTTAACATGACTTTGATATGACTTTAATATGACTAATATGACTTGATATGACTTTAACATGACTTTAACATGACTTTGATATGCCTTTAATATGACTTTAATATGACTTTAACATGACTTTGATATGACTTTATATGGCATATAACAAAGGGACCGGTGGCCAGATGGGTAAACGTGGGGCCTCCAGTCGGAAGGGCCTGGGTTCATCCTCACTGGATGCCTCTGACTGATGGGTAAAGGGTAAATGTTAGGTGGATTAACCCTTTGACTCCTGCACCCTGTCCACCCGCATCCTGCATTGTCAAAAATGATAACGAAGCAAAACTTTAACACATTGACTCCCTCGCCCTATCTACCAGCTTCCTGAAGGAGGCTGGTGGATAGGGTGATGGAGTCAAAGGGTTAAGTTTTTGCAGTTGATGGATAGGGTACGGGAGTCAGGGGGTTAATAAAAGTGATATTGAATTGGATTGAACTGAGATTGAATTGAATTGAAATTGAAACTGAATTGATATTTCCGATCTTCCAGGTAAACATGTGTGCAGACCAGCTATTTCAAAAACTCCTAAAACAGTGTTCAAGAAAATGGAAAGCGTTCTTAGCAACAAATCAGTTAACATCAGGAAGAGAGTTTTTCAGTATTACATAGAACCAATACTGTTATACGGATGCGAATAGTAGACTGTCAACTCGTAAAGTCAGAGCAAGATTGAGGCAGCTGAAATGTGGTTTCTAAAAAGAATGTTAAGAGTTTCATGGACAGCAAAGTAAACAAACAGACAGTCTTGAAAGAGGCAGACATAAAAAGAACATTAATGAAGAAGATTAGGAAAAGACAAGCAAATTTATAGGACATTTTATGAGGCAAGGTAATTTAAGCAGCTAGTCACAAAAGGAAAGCTGGAGGGGAAAAGAGCACCAGGTAGACCCAGTGAGAAATTATTGGGCGGATTTGCGGAGTGGATGAAGACAGAGAGAGTGGGAGATGTACTTACAACGACAAAGGATAGATTCGTATGGGGGGGGGGGCCATGATCGTCAGCGCACTGTGGATAAAGACATCGATGATGATGATGATGATGATGATGATGAGATGATGATATATAGTTGTGTATATGTGCGAGTGAGTTAGAGAGAGAGAGAGAGTGAGTGTGTGTGTGTGTGGTGTGCGTGTGTGTGTGTGTGAACGTGTGAGACAAAGAGAGAGAGAGTGTGTGTGTGTGTGTGTGATTGTAAGTTAACAAGAGAAAGAGAAGAAGAAGAGAGAGAAAGATGAGTGAGGAGGGAGTGAGGTGTGTGTGTGTGTTGTGTGTGTGTGTGTGAATGAGTGTGTGTTTGTGTATAAATATGTGTGTGAGTGAGTGTATGTGAGACAGAAAGAGAGAGAGAGAGAGTGTGTGTGTGTTGTGTGTGTGTTTGTGTGGTGATGTGTGTGTTGTGTGTGTGTGTGTGTGTGTAAGTTATGATTCATGTGATGTGAGTGTATGTGTGTGGGTGTGTGTGTATGAGTGTAGTGTGTGTGTGTGTGTGTGTGTGTAGTGGTGTGTGTGTGTGCTGTGTGTTTGTGTGTGAGTGTGTGTGTGATGAGGTGAGATGTGTGTGTGTGAATGTGTGTGTTTGTGTGTGAGTGTGTGTGTGTGTTGGGTGATGTGTGTGTGTTGTGATGTGTGTTGTGTGTGTGGCGGTGTTTGTGTGTGTGGTTGTGTTGTGTGTGAGTGGTGTGATGGTGTATGAGTAAGAAGATGGGGTGAGTGGTGAATGATTGTGTGTTGCGAGTGTGTGGAGTGTGTGAGAGGGTAGGGAGAGAGAGGAGAGAGAAGAGAGAGAGAGAGAGAGATGTGTGTGTGTGTGTGAAAATATGCATTATGTTATACACGTGTATAATAGCGTCGTTCTTTCTTCTTTCTTCTTTCTTTCTTTCTTTCGTTCTCTCTCTCTCTCTCTCCCCCCCTCTCTCTCTCTTTTTTTGTTTCTTTCTTTCAATCTATCATGTTCTGTGTGTAGAGTGCAAAGGACTAACTGCAAGACAGGTCTAATGGGACATAACGCTAAGTAGCTTTGAATAATAAAGTGTTTGATGTCTGAAATCCGAACTTTTGTTTTTGTCTGTCTGTCTGTCTGTCTGTTTGTCTCTGTCTGTCTGCCTGTCAGTGTCCATCTGTCTGTCTGTCTCTCAGTGTCCATCTGTCTGTCTGTTTATCTGTCCCTTCTTCTGCCTCTTTCTCTCTCTCTGTAGTCTTCTCTCTTCTCTCTCTCTCTCTCTCTCTCTATCTTATCTCTCTATCTCATTCATGTATATATATTTCTATATTATCTGTTTTCTCTCTATCTCTCTCTATCTTACATTCTCTTCTCTATCTCTCTATCCTCTCTGTTGTACCTACTTCGCTTGTATTTCTCCTTCTCTCTGTCTGTCTCTGTTCTGTGTTTTCGTTTCTCTGTCTCTCTCTGTCTCTCTGCCTCTCTGTTTCTCTCTGTCTCTGTCTCTGTCTCTCTCTCTCTCTCTCCTGTCTGGCTGTATGTCTGTATGTTTTTGTTTCTCTCCCTCCTCCTCCTCTCTCTCTGTTTGGCTGGCTCTCCTCTTCTTCTTCTTTCTCCCTCTCTCTCTCCTCTCTGTCTGTCTGTCTGTGTCTCGTTTCGCTCTCGCTCCTCTTCTCTCTTCTCTTTCTCTCTCTCCTCTCTCTCTCCGTCTGTTTCTCTGTTTCTCTCTCTCTCTGTCATTCTCTCTCTCTCTTTCTCTGTCTTCATCTTTCTCTCTCTCTGTCTTTGTCTTTCTCTCTCTTTCTCTTTCTCTCTCTTCTCTCTCTCTCCGTCTGTTTCTCTGTTTCTCTCCTCTGTCATTTCTCTTCTTTCTCTTTCTCTGTCTTCATCTCTGTCTCTGTCTCTGTCTCTCTCCACATATATATTGAATAGTCCAAACTAGGAGGCAGTCATCAAATAATAGTGTGACAGACAGCTGTGACCTCATCCCATCTTCAGATGGCTCCAACCCCCCTGGAGACACAATGACACCCTCCTTCACCCCCCCTACCCCTCCACCAACACCACTTGTCTTCTAATTCTGCTTGTTCTTTCCCATGGTTCTCATCACTCCCTGACAAGCACTGACCTACTTTCTGTGGTGTGTGTGTGGTGTGTGTGTGTTGTGTGTGTGTGTGTCTGTGTGTGTGTGTCTGTCTGTCTGTCTGTGAATGTTTGTATGCTTTTCTGTCTGTCTGTCTGTCTGTCTCTGTCTGTCTGTCTGTCTCTCTCTCTCTGTCTGTCTGTCTGTTCTCTCTCTCTCTGTCTCTCTCTGGCCATCTGTCTGTCTGTCTGTCTCTCTCTCTCTCTCTCTCTCTCTGGTCTATCTGTCTGTCTCTCTCTTGTGCTATCTGTCTGTCTGTCTGTCTCTTTCTCTCTCTCTCTCTCTCTCTCTCTCTCTCTCTCTCTCTCTGTGCGTGCGTGTGCATGTATCCTGTCTCTGTGTGTCTGTGTGCATGTATGTGTGTGTGTGTGTCTGTGCATGTGTGTATGCTTCTGTGTGTGTGTGTGTGTTTGCGCGCGCGCGCGTGTGTGTGTGTGTGTGTGTGGCGCGCGCGTGTTTTCGTGTGTGTGTGTATGTGTGCTTACATGTATGTGTGTGCTTACTGTTTCTGTGTTTCTCTGTCCCTCTCTCTGTTATCTGTCTGTGTTCTGTCTCTGTATCTCGGTCTCTGTCTGTCTGTCTGTGTCTCTGTCTGTCTGTCTGTATCTTCTTCTCTCTTCTCTCTCTCTCTCTCTCTCTGCTGTGTGTGTGTATCTGCGTGTGTATTGTGTGTGTGTGTGTGTCTTGTGTGTGTGTGGTGTGTGTGTGTGTGTGTGTGTGTGTGTGTTGTGTGTGTGTGTGTGTGTACACAAAGTACCTCACCACAGAAAATCAGATTTGTATCGGCAGCAAAGGGAAAGAAAGAAAATGGTCAAAAACCGAAAGAAGAAAAGCCACAGAACTGGAGACAACTTTTAGAAGCTGATAATATAAGAAACACAGTTAAATATGAATGCATTTCCAGAACGCTGTCAGAAGAGATTTAATTCATGAAACAAGAGAAGCGCAAAATTTCGGCGAGAGTGTTTTTTATTTTTTTTTTTTTTTTTTTTTAAAACGTGAACGGAAGAATCTGCTTTTGAGGTAAGTGTTACGTTGTCCTCAATTTAGTTCAGTTTCATTTCATTTTCTTTTTGTATTTTTTGTTTTGTTCTGTTTTGTTTCAGTTTATTTCAGTTTCATTTCATTTTAATCTATCAATTTTTACTTCATTTTATTTCTTTTTTTACTCTTCTCTCTCTCTCTCTCTCTCTCTCTCTCTCTCTCTCTCTCTCTCTCTCTCTCTCTCTCCTTTTTGCTTTTTCTTGAACGCTGAACAAAACGTTACCGGATTGAAATAAAGAATGGGTGTCTATCATATTTTGTTAATTAGATAAGCGTTCTCAACCGATTTGTAGGATTCTGTCTTCTTATAAAGGTTTATGTTTATTTGTTCGTCGTTTAATGGGTTTATTGT
>CM060308.1:17843436-17848436 GCA_030674185.1 Monoplex corrugatus | reverse complement strand
AATATTTAGGCCACTGATGTTGTCGAGTGGACCTCAGTAGCTCAGTGGTTGAGCGTCGGATTCACATGCTAACGGTTGTGGGTTCGAATCCCGGGTGCGCAACATTGACACTGGCTTTCTCACTGTCCTATCTTAACATCATTATTGTTCTGGTGGTATCAGTCTAAGATTAGATAAGTCCTCCTTCCCCCAGTTCCCTGGGATGGTTATCCCCGTCGGCCATATCACCTGAGGTGGGTGTCGGCGTAAAAACTTAACCAAATCAATCAATCAGTCAATTATGTTCTATATATATGAGATTTACAGCGAAAACATCATGAGAAACCTAGAAGAAGACTCTGGATTAAAGGTGGGAGGGAAAATGATAAACAACATTCGATATGCAGATGACACCGTGCTAATTGCAGAAAGTGAAAGAGACCTACAAAACCTTGTGAATATACTACAAATAGAAAGCAAAGGTAAGGACTGGAACTAAACAGCAGGAAGACTGAAGTCATGGTGATCAGTAAAAAACATGAAATCCCCTCCTGCAAAATAACAACAAATGGC
Organism: Monoplex corrugatus; assembly: GCA_030674185.1. NCBI lineage: Eukaryota > Metazoa > Mollusca > Gastropoda > Littorinimorpha > Ranellidae > Monoplex > Monoplex corrugatus. The sequence goes on along the minus strand of CM060308.1, from coordinate 17,847,884 downwards.
ACAACCTTGACACAGGTTGATAAATTCAAATACCTGGGAACGATCATTTCATCAGACGGCAGATGCACATCAGAAATAGCCGGCAGAATCGGCCAAGCCAAAACAGCATTCAAGAAGATGACAAGCATTCTTACCAACAAATGCCTATCAATTGACATCAGGAAGAGAGTTCTTGAATGTTATATAGAACCAATGCTGTTGTACGGATGCGAGGCGTGGATAGTCAACAAGCAAAGCCAGAACAAGATTGAGGCAGCCGAGATGTAGTTTCTAAGAAGAATGTTGCGAGTTCCATGGACAGCAAAGAAAACAAACGAGACAGTCGTGATGGAGGCAGACACAAGTAGATCACTCATAAGGAAGATTAGGAAAAGACAGGAAACATTTATAGGCCATTTTATGAGGAAGGGGAATTTGGAGAACCTGGTCACAACGGGAAAGCTGGAGGGAGGGAGAGCACCGGGTAGACCCAGAGAGAAAATGCTGGACGGACTTGCAGAGTGGCTGGGGACGAGGAGGGTGGGGGAGATGCTAGGGTCAACGAGAGATAGAGACAGATGGAAGTCCATGATCGCCAACGCCATGCGGCAGGGCACCTGATGATGATGATGTATGAGATTGGATGTCTGCCCTTCTTCCTTTTTGCCACTGTTTTTCCATGAAAGATGGTTGCCATGATGTCCGTGTTCTTGCTACGTGACACATGGCCAATGTATTTTAGTCTTCTCTTGTTGATGTCTGCAGGTAGTTTCCTGGTGATATCGAGTTCTTCCAGGACACTTTCATTAGTTCTTCTAACTGTCCATTTGAAACGTAGTAGTCTCCGATAAAACCACATCTCTGCTGCCTCAGTTCTGCAATCAGCTTTTCTGAGAGTCCAAACTTCGCAGCCACAACTCATTATTGGCCAGATCAACCATATATTTTAAAAGTCTAATTTTCCACGCCATTATTAACCGCAAATTCAATACCAGTCGCCGTGGTGTAGTGGTTAACACAACGGACTTCCGACTGGAAGGGTGTGGGTTCGAATCCCCATCAGTCCCTTTAAAACTATTTCATTGTGGGATTTCTAAGCTCTAACCGGCTCCTACCCAGAGTTGGGCGTGCTATGGGCTCATTAGGAAGACTGGGACCACACAGTTGATTCTTATCCACTTCACGGATGCGTCATTGAGGGTGCTGCTCAAATCTTCTTACCAGCACCGCAGGTGTATGTATCTCTCGGGCCAGGTTGACGCCAGGAGAAATTATTATAGTAAGAGTAGAGCACAACCCTGTCACGCAGTCTCAATTCTAGATGGAACTTCATAGCATCATGATTATCATCCTCATCGACATCATCATCATCGCATTGTAAAACAAAAACTGTGCCAGCGTCTGTGGCTATTAAAGATGTCGTAGACAATGGGAGGAAAAAAGAAAAGGTGAGCACACAGGTAACCTCCATAAGTGCCATGATCCTAATCCTGAAAAAAAAAACACGCAAATTGAAACTGACGTCTTCACCAACCAGCCCCAGCAGTCACGAATATCAGAACATCCATTGCAGAAATAATGGCAGTCAAGAGGACCAAACAGCGGAACACATATTGCAGAAATATGGCTTCTATTAAGTGGAACGATAGGGGACATGGCTAACTACTATTCTTGTACAGGTATTGCAGAAATATGGCTTCTATAAAGTGGAACGGTAGGGGACATGGCTGACCACAATTCCTGTGGCCACCAAGCTCCATGGCAACCGTAGGACCTGGGAAAAATGGCCACATACATCGCCAGATTGACCTGACCATGTTGACAGGTGAACGAATAGAAGACGTGTTTCAGATTTCTCTTCACTTGAACGTTTGCAGTCTCTTTGGTTCAAAAAGGGGAGAAGAGTGGCAGAATGGTTCAGACGTACGCCTGCCAATAACTTAACTCGCGGTTCCAGGGTTTGCTCCCCGTAGAGCCTCCACTTTTCTCCTCAGTTTGACCGAAAAATCGATCTGAACGTCTAGTCCTTCGTTAGGGGACGTAAAACGAGTTGGACCCGTGTATCTTCTGGCTACGTACGCTAAAAAATCTCACGGCAGTTGAAAATCGGGAAGAGCAGGGCATTGCCTGGCTGCCTTGGTATAAAACGTTGCAGAGATAGGTTGATTTCCCAGGTCCCACCCCTTAAAGACCAATTTGCGTTCTTGCCTTTCTGAATTGTTGATAAAAAAAAAAAAAGTGAATATGGATATGAATTTGAAGCGAGGGAGAGGGGATGGGCGCCGCCCTTATAATGTTGGTCCCGGGAAAAGTTGAGGTCTCTGCCACCTCGCTCCCCTACGACCCCAGGATATGGAACTATCTAGGTAGGACCTGGCCAGCCACTGGGTTTATGTGCAGGCTTAAGGCTTGTGCCGTGATCATTGTGGATTTTCTCCATTACATGGTACCTGTGACGTTAGTGCATATGGAATTCATTCCGAGCGCTGAGACGTCATCTTGAGAAACTGAAACTAAAAGCGAAATTAGTTCAAATGACAGAAAACATTTGTATGGCTTGGTTATTACGATTTTATTTGATGCTCTGTTTACGTTTTGTGAAACGTTGACACTCCAAAACAGAACAGCCCAGAACAGAGCAAATCAAATATGAATGTTGATTTAATCGATAAGACAAATTAGCCACAACGTTTGGGCATAATGGCAGTTATATAAATGATTGAGCTGCGGTTTTGTGTGCGTGTGTGTGTGTGTGTGTTGTGTGTGTGTGTGTGTGTGTGTGTGTGTGTGTGTGTGTGTGTGTGTTGTGTGTGTGTGTGTGTATGTGTGTGTGTGTTTGTATGTGTGTGTGTGAGTGTGTGTGTGTGTGTGTGTGTGTGTGTGTGTGTGTGTGTGTGTGTGTGTGTGTGTGTGTGTGTGTGTGTGTGTTCGTTTGTTATTTCTTTTAACGTCTATTCACATGATTATGTGCTTTTATTAGACGAATATGTGTGTGTGCGTGCGTGCGTGCGTGTGTGTGTGTGTGTGTGTGTGTGTGTGTGTGTGTATGTGTGTGTGTGTGTGTGTGTGTGTGTGTGTGTGTGTGTGTGTGTGTATGTGTGTGTGTGTGTGCGTGGAAACATTACGTTGAGATACTGAATCTGAGGAATGATATTCACGGGACTGAAAGAAAGACACACAGACACTGATAGACAGGCAGACAGGCACGCAGGCGGAAAAATAGACAGATGGACAGACAGTGAGTGACAGATAGGCAAAAAGGCAGGCAGACAGACAGACAGGCAGGCAGACACAAACAGATAGACAACTTCTTTCTCAAGGACAACAGCATCAGTGCCCCTCTCCTCCCCCACGCCCCGGTCCTGCCTCACAGTCCATCTTGATCTTCAAAACCTAAGAGAAAGACTGAGGGGGGGGGGGAGGGGGTGATGGTAGATTTAAATCACTTCTTCTCCTCGCACCCCCTGCCATCTTCTGTCCCCAAATCCATTTTTGTAACGAAGAGGGAAAAAAGGAAGGGCAGAACTATATTTTCTGAACTCCAGCGCAACAACACTGTCATCACTTTGTCCTTGAAAAAAATAAGAATAGATAATTTTTTTTAAAACTGACAGCAAAAACAAGACGGGAAAAAAAACGATCCAAATTTAATGAAGAAAGTAAACTGTCTAGAAGAATCCAAGAGAATCAAGCCATTGTAACAATCTTTTTTTTTAGTATTAAAATTATTACAGAAAAACAGCAAATGTTCTTCATAATGTTACTGTGATTTTGAAGAAAATTCAGTTGAAATAATACTTGATGTTATTGAAATAATACTTGATGTGCCACAAGGACAATGGCAGAGTATCATAAGAATGAAAACAGATTTCAAATATTGTCAGAAGTTCCTGAGAGAGCACCTTTACATATCTTCCTTGAAAACTGCTATTCACAGAGTGGTTTGTTTGTTTGTTTGTTGGTCGGTTGGTTGGTTGGTTGGTTGGTTTGGTCCTTCTGAATTTGACCTTGGTTCCTTATCTTCCAAAATTAATGTTTTCGCAGGTCTTCACAGAATCATTCATAAGGAGCTTCAAGAATCTTGTTCACAAGTTGTTGTTGTTGTTTTTTCACAGACACACGCAGACGTACACTTATCTCTACTCGATATGATACACGATTTTCAAAAAAAGAATTGATTAAAAACGGAAATTAACCCGTTCACTCCCGCACCCTGTCCACCAACTGCAAAAACGTAACCCTTTGACTTCCTCACCCTACCCACCGGCTTCCTACAGGAAGCTGGTGAATAGAGTAAGGGAGTCAAAGGGTTAAGTTTTTGCTTTGCTAGCATGGTTGACACATGCTCGATGCTGGTGGACTGCGTGCTGAGTCAAAGGATTAAAAGAAGTCTTTTTCCCAAAACTCAAAGGTCGTAGGGGAGTGGAATAGTTGTAACTTCAACGTTTCTCGGAACCAGAATTATCGTC
>CM060308.1:17833436-17838436 GCA_030674185.1 Monoplex corrugatus | reverse complement strand
CTGACTGGCTGACTGACTGACTGGCTGACTGATTTATTGACTGACTGACTGACTGACTGACTGACTTACTGCTGGCTGGCTGACTGGCTGACTGACTGACTGAATGGCTGACTGACTGACTGACTGACTGGACTGGCTGACTGACTGACTGACTGGCTGACTGACTGACTGGCTGACTGACTGACTGACTGACTGACTGGCTGACTGGCTGGCTGGCTGACTGACTGATTGACTGACTGACTGACTGACTGATTGACTGACTGACTGATTGACTGACTGACTGACTGACTGACTGCTGACTGATTTATTGACTGACTGACTGACTGACTGCTGACTGCTGACTGACTGACTGACTGACTGACTGCTGACTGACTGACTGACTGACTGCTGACTGACTGACTGACTGACTGACTGGCTGACTGGCTGACTGACTGACTGACTGACTGGCTGACTGACTGACTGACTGGCTGACTGACTGACTGGCTGACTGATTGATTGACTGACAGACGACTGACTGACTGACTGTCTGATTGATTGACTGACTTATTTACTTACTTATTACTTACCTACTTACTTATTTTTTTCATTTACTTACTTACTCACTCCTCCCTCTCTCCCTACCTTCCTTCCTCTCCTTCTCTCCCTTCTTTCCTTCCTTCCTTCTTTCCTTCATTCCTTACTTATTTTTTCACAATCTAAATGTATTTAACCTGTTTTTGTTCATTTTTTAGCAGAATATAAAGCAAACACGATTAGCAAAGCAACATCGTTTGATTAAAAGCCTTCAAAGTCAACAAATGTCTAAAGTATCTACATCTCGTTCAAAGAATCTACATGTGTGCATGAAATATCAGTACCAAAGCGTGAAATATTAAAAAGAAACATTTACAGGTAAAACATTGACAGACATTTATATTACAAAGGTAAATAAATGGTCACTAAAAACTTCATCTGTAACAAGTGGTAGATATGGCAGCCATTTAACTTTACAGGCGTGCAAGTTCCATGTCACTGACTGACTGACCTGACTGACTGACTGATTGAATGAATGATTCTGACTGATGAAATGACTGATGACACTAATGATGACTGAATGAATGAATGAATGACATGATGACATGAATGAATGAATGAATGATTTTCTGACGACTGACCGACTGACCTGACTGATCTTGACTGACTGACTGACTGACTGACTGACTGACTTCCTGACTGACTATCTGACTGACTGACTGATGACTGACGACTGACTGACTGATTCCTATAATATATGAATTACAATGATATGATAGCGACAAATGTTGACAAAATACTGAATCTTTACTTATCATACCATTGGCATACAGGGCAGCAACGAAGATCCTCCACTTCTGTGTGTTCTGGGCCAACCTCTGCGGGCAAGATTCTGAAAACGGATGGAGGAGGGGGAGACAACGTGACTTTTGAAACATCAAACTGACATCATTAGAATGATACGAACATTTACACGGGCAGTCAACTAGTCAACGATAACTTTGCCAGATTAGGATGCTGAGTTCCACATGTTTAGATCTTGGGCCCACAGCTCTATCAAAAGCTATCTTTGAGTGCTGTCAGTGATTCAGATGTCTCATGAAAGAAGTCACTTCCATTGTAGAAAATGTATATGAACATGCTAAGAACAAAAGCAAAACATTTCGTAATCTCACACTGGACGGAGCAGCAGGGAAGTTTCAGTCTTTTTCTCCTAATTTTTGTATCTGGTGTTTGTTTGTTTGTGATCTTACGCTTGACAAAAAGGCCAGTTGGTCGAAAATTTGCGCCTGTCTTGTTTTGTTGTATTAAATACGCGTTCTTATTCTTTTCTCGTGGTTTTTTTCTTTCTTTCCTGGTTCCTATTTCCTATTTTGTTTTGCTTCTGTTTTTCTTTTGGTTTTCATCGATTCACATCGCGTGAGGAAACCTACGTTCGAGTTCTGCACGTGACCGTGAAATTGATACCAATGGCAAATAGCTGAGCAGACTATTTTGAGCCACATTGTCAGCGATACAGGTTTTTACGGTATGAATCATATGATGGAGAATACGCTCAAGGATTCCCTGTGTCCTTGAATAATAACATCCTCAGCAGAAACTGAACACTGCTCCACACACCCCACGCACGAGCTGGCAGCCCTGATATATACATGGTGATTTATGGCTGCCTGACATTTCTACAATGAATGCCAGCTTCAGTTTCAGTTTCTCAAGATGACATCACCGCTCTCAGAATATATATGGAATAGAAAGCTCTGGTCACCAGCAGCGAAACGCGTTCTCTGCGTTCTTCGTGTAAAAACTTTTGGCCAACATTCATTCTTTGTCCGCGAATCACAATAATGGAGCGCACTACTGGAAGATATTGTGTCATTTTCATACTTTATTCTGTTAAGACAGTTCTGAACACGGGCGGACCTGTTGGGTCTTTTGATAGAGCCGTGCACTCAGGATCTGGCATCTGGAGTTTAATCCCAGCCTGCTACATTAAAACGTGACTGTTCGCTGCCCATCTTAATGTTTCCATCATTCTGCTGGTGTCAGCTTCGTGTTTCAAAGATCTCCAAACGTGACTGTTCGCTGCCCATCATAATGTTTCCATCATTCTGCTGGTGTCAGCTTAGTGTTTCAAAGATCTCCAAACGTGACTGTTCGCTGCCCATCATAATGTTTCCATCATTCTGCTGGTGTCAGCTTAGTGTTTCAAAGATCTCCAAACGTGACTGTTCGCTGCCCATCATAATGTTTCCATCATTCTGGTGGTGTCAGCTTCGTGTTTAAAGATCTCCAAACGTGACTGTTCGCTGCCCATCATAATGTTTCCATCATTCTGCTGGTGTCAGCTTCGTGTTTCAAAGATCTCCAAACGTGACTGTTCGCTGCCCATCATAATGTTTCCATCATTCTGGTGGTGTCAGCTTAGTGTTTCAAAGATCTCCAAACGTGACTGTTCGCTGCCCATCATAATGTTTCCATCATTCTGCTGGTGTCAGCTTCGTGTTTCAAAGATCTCCAAACGTGACTGTTCGCTGCCCATCATAATGTTTCCATCATTCTGGTGGTGTCAGCTTCGTGTTTCAAAGATCTCCAAACGTGACTGTTCGCTGCCCATCATAATGTTTCCATCATTCTGCTGGTGTCAGCTTCGTGTTTCAAAGATCTCCAAACGTGACTGTTCGCTGCCCATCATAATGTTTCCATCATTCTGGTGGTGTCAGCTTCATGTTTCAAAGATCTCCAAACGTGACTGTTCGCTACCCATCATAATGTTTCCATCATTCTGCTGGTGTCAGCTTCGTGTTTCAAAGATCTCCAAACGTGACTGTTCGCTACCCATCATAATGTTTCCATCATTCTGCTGGTGTCAGCTTCGTGTTTCAAAGATCTCCAAACGTGACTGTTCGCTGCCCATCATAATGTTTCCATCATTCTGGTGGTGTCAGCTTAGTGTTTCAAAGATCTCCCCCTCCCCCCCTCCCTCTTTATACTCCTCAGTTCAAGACCCTGCCAACCCATAGAGTTTTGCGCAGGCTCAAAGAGTCTGCCCGGATAATTAATTGCTGGCAGATTTGAGTGGAGCGCATATGGAATTGTCTGTATGCAGATGAATCCCTTTTGAACAAACTCCAAACTCCATGCTAAAAAATATAGGCCTATCTTTTCAAATAATACTGTCAGAAGTATTGGTCCAACTATCCGTATTGTACCGGTGTGACAAGTATTGGTCCAACTATCCCTATTGTACCGGTGTGACAAGTATTGGTCCAACTATCCCTATTGTACCGGTGTGACTGCTTCTCGGAGGTAATGCTGTTTGTGCGTGTTTTATCGTCCGTCTAAAGATATACAAAGATTTCGTCTCGGCATTACAAGAAAACGGTCTCAAGAGATGAGACATTCCGGTCTTGCGCAATGTCCTTCATACCCAGCAATTCCCTCAGCATATAAACCACAGCTATTCCTTTCTATCACACGATACAGTAGAAACATGAAGCACGCATTTTGCCACGACTTTCCCCCTCACCCGCTACCACACATCGACACACTCACTTCACGCAGTGAGTCCATTTAGTCCGTCAGTGAGTCCATCTAGTTCATCAGTGAGTCCATTTAGTCCGTCAGTAAGTCCATCTAGTTCATCAGTGAGTCCATTTAGTCCGTCAGTAAGTTCATCTAGTTCATCAGTGAGTCCATTTAGTTCATCAGTGAGTCCATTTAGTCCATCAGTGAGTCCATCTAGTTCATCAGTGCGTCCATTTAGTCCGTCAGTAAGTCCATCTAGTTCATCAGTGAGTCCATTTAGTCCGTCAGTGAGTCCGTTTAGTCCACAACTGAGTCCATTTAGTCCATCATTGAGTCCATTTAGTCCACCACTGAGTCCATTTAGTCCATCAGTGAGTCCATTTAGTCCACCACTGAGCCCATTTCGTTCATCAGTGAGTCCATTTAGTCCCCCACTGAGTCCATTTAGTTTATCAGTGAGTCCATCTAGTCCACCACCGAGTCCATTTAGTTCATCAGTGAGTCCATTTAGTCCACCGCCGAGTCCATTTAGTTCATCAGTGATCCATTTAGTCCGTCAGTGAGTCCATTTAGACCACCACTGAGTCCATTTAGTTCATCAGCACCAGCAGCAGACTGATCTAGTATGGAATGTTTTCTCTTTCTGTTCAGGCTTCGTCACCCAGCAGCCCGACACGTCAAACAATCCATTTGTTCTCCCACGAGAAAAGGCCCATGCTCCATGTTTCCATATTCATGACTTTCTCTCTCTCGCTCTCTCTTTCACTGTCTCTGTCTCTGCCTCTGTCCCTGTGTATGTCAGTCTGTCTGTCTGTCTGTTTGTCTGTCTCTCTCTGTCTCTCTGTCTCTCTCTATCTCTGTCTGTATGTCTCTCTCTCTCTCTCTCTCTCTTTGCTCTCTTTGTCTTTCTCTAAGTCTCTCTGTCTCTGAGTCTGTTTCTCTGTTTCTCTGTCTGTCTGTCT
>CM060308.1:17823436-17828436 GCA_030674185.1 Monoplex corrugatus | reverse complement strand
TAAACACGCCAACTCTGGGTATCCAGCTGTGAATGGATACCTGTTCCTCTTTATGGACAAGGAAAGCAAAGTAGTGAAGAACAAGAGATGGGTATTGTCCTCGTGATGCTGGATGAGGGATAACGCCTCAATCCCTTACAACCACTCCTCTGTATTATCATAAATCGTTCTTGTGTGGGTATGTTGTCAGCAATTTTGACTGTGTGCAATGACACATAATCAGACTTTGGGTGAAGCATGGAGAACTCAAGATGTTGTCATCAATTTTGACTATGTGCAATGACACATAATCAGACTTTGGGTGTAGCATGGAGAACTCAAGATGTTGTCATCAATTTTGACTGTGTGCAATGACACATAATCAGACTTTGGGTGTAGCATGGAGAACTCAAGATGTTGTCATCAATTTTGACTGTGTGCAATGACACATAATCAGACTTTGAGTGTAGCATGGAGAACTCAAGATGTTGTCTGCAATTTGACTGTGTGCAATGACACATAATCAGACGAGCTTTGAGTGTAGCATGGAGAACTCAAGATGTTGTCTGCAATTTTGACTATGTGCAATGACACATAATCACACTTTGAGTGTAGCATGGAGAACTCAAGATGTTGTCTGCAATTTTGACTCTGTGCAATGACACATAATCACACTTGAGTGTAGCATGGAGAACTCAAGATGTTGTCTGCAATTTTGACTCTGTGCAATGACACATAATCACACTTTGAGTGTAGCATGGAGAACTCAAGATGTTGTCAGCAATTTTGACTCTGTGCAATGACACATAATCACACTTTGAGTGTAGCATGGAGAACTCAAGATGTTGTCTGCAATTTTGACTCTGTGCAATGACACATAATCACACTTTGAGTGTAGCATGGAGAACTCAAGATGTTGTCTGCAATTTTGACTCTGTGCAATGACACATAATCACACTTTGAGTGTAGCATGGAGAACTCAAGATGTTGTCTGCAATTTTGACTCTGTGCAATGACACATAATCACACTTTGAGTGTAGCATGGAGAACTCAAGATGTTGTCTGCAATTTTGACTCTGTGCAATGACACATAATCACACTTTGAGTGTAGCATGGAGAACTCAAGATGTTGTCAGCAATTTTGACTCTGTGCAATGACACATAATCAGACTTTGAGTGTAGCATGGAGAACTCAAGATGTTGTCCAGTCTGTTGGACATTCATGCTGGATGTTTTCAGGATTCCATAAGCAAACACCAGACACTGACATGTCTTACACGATCTTTAACGTGCTCATACAATATACTGTACATATGATTTTCATTAACAACAGCCTGTAAAAGACACTTGATGTAAGCTTTTTACGAGTATAATCACGTTAGTATCTCCAATCATTTTTCCAGAAGTTTCTCCGGTACAAACTGGAAGGTTGCCACCACAGTGGGCCAGATGATTGTCACCCAGACAGTAGTGGCCACTGATGGGCTCCAGTGTCATTGATTTCTCCCCTAACCACCAGTCCTGTTGGCCAGACAGAACACACACCCCAACACACACACACACACACACACGACACACACACTCGCACACTCAAACACACACACACCACTCACACACACACACATACACACACACTCTCCCTCTCTCTCTCTCTATGGCCTTATAGGGCACAGAACAGCGTGATGTTGGTGTAAAAACAACATCTCAAAGAGCTATATCTGTAACAAGGTCTCTTGCTGACATGCCATTCCCAGTCTAAGCATAATGGGCTATAGCGTTCGTCTCCAACCAACCAGTTGCGTGTGGCGTCTTGCCCCTCCTTCCCCATCACCACAACCACCCCACAAACACACACAACACCACACACACACACACGCAAACACACACACACACACACACACACACACACACACACACACACACACACACACACACACACACACACACACACACACACACACATCCTGGTTGCATGAGTTCCTGCTTGTGAAGTCCTTGTGAAGTCCTGAATTTGTTGATGTATTTTGGATTGTACTCTCTCTCTCTCTCTCTCTCTCTCTCTCTGTCTGTCTCTGTCTTCTCTCTCTCTCTCTCTCTCTCTCTCTTATGATTTATGTATACAGTAGCAAAGACTAGCTGTAAGATAGGTCCAGTGGGACGTCATGTTACTATCTTTCAGAAGTAAAGTGTTTTGCAGTTTGCAGTTTGAACTTTTTCTCTCTTTCTGTCTATACTGACCAAACACTGTTGCACTGTGTTATCGTCTTTACTGTTAGAACATAAATATAACTCCATCTTTCTCTGAGTGTTCATTCTTTCATTTAACATCTTTTATTTTCTATAGGTGACATTCACTGAATTTAACTGATGTGTGTGTGTGTGTTGTGTGTCTGTGTGTGCGTGTGTGTGTGTTGTGTGTTGTTGTGTGTGTGTGTGTGTGTGTGTGTGTGTGTGTGTGTGTGTGTGTGTGTGTGTGTGGTGTGTGTGTGTGTGTGTGTGGTGGTAAAAATAAAATGAAATAAAATGAAATAGTACTGATAAGCTGGCTTTTTGATTCAATAGGGATGCTTCCATATTTCAGACGGGATGAAAATTGGTAGCTCACGGCACTGGCCCTTTTGTGTAAAAAGATCCTAAAAAAAAAACAGTTCAACAGAATTTGCTGCAAAAAGGAACTATCAAAAGAAAGAAGATGAAAGAGAAAAGAAGAAGAAGAAACATTGTAAATCAGATCTTGCTGCATGTCATCAGCCCCATGTCTGAGTGCAGTTGATTGGCTGTCTCTCAGCCAATCAATACGTCGGAAAGATAAAGCCACTTCTTCCAGTACGGGCTCCCCATTCCCTTCAGCCCAACTTTTGCTTGGAGTTCTGAGCATCAGAACTTTACCCCTTCCTTGCCTGCCACACTATCAAAGACATCATCTTGGCGAAAGAAAATTGTCTTACATTAACTACTGGGTGTCAAATACAAAAGTCGATAGAGTCATACTAGTGTTCTTTCGTTGCTGTCTCATTTAGACATTGCCCATTTAATTGTAATTAAAACAAGAAATAGCAGACAGAAGCTATTGACAAAACAACAATAACAACATTGGCTTTGGCCAAAACAAGAAAACAATAAAACAACCCATCACCAACAAGCAAACAAGAACCCTGGTATTTGCAAGTTAGTACCTTTACAATGAGATAGCATAACTCACCAGTTCTATTTTCATCCCCACTCGAACGTACCAGTGCCAGACCTGGATCCTGGTCAAGCCCCTAGAGCACAAAAGCACCACCATCATTTGAGAAGAGCTATCAACAAGACCAGACGTAACCTGATCAGAAACACCAAGATCAGGAACTGGCAGGAACAGTATCAGTCCACCATCATGTCTACCAACAGAACATTAAGTGGTTTGATTGTCTGACTAGATTTTAACCTCACCAGCTGGTTCAACAAATTGACAACAACAATATCTGTAAATTCAAACTGAGAGGCACACACGAAACGAAGACGTGGACTGACAGCAAGAAAGAGAGCCTGACACCACACGGCATTTCGTCACTTCAAGCCTTCTAGCCTGCTGTTGACCATCGGTTCTTTCTCCCTACAAAACCCTTGGTGGTTTAAGTAGACAGATAAAAGATCAGAAGAAGCGTGGTAATTTGAGTGCTTGCTGCCAAAATCTGAGATTAGAGATGGTCGAGAGTGGTTGTCAAATGGATAGGCAATGAAATGTGTTGCCTGACATAAATGCGCCAGCCCTGTGTACAATTATAAATGGATACTTGTTTCTCTTCAGGAACAATTAAGATAGAGCAGTGAGGGACAGGAGATGATCTGTTTAGGCACATATAAAGATAGAGGAACGAGGGAAAGCAGATGACCTGTTTAGAGCAATAAAGGGTTAATCTCTTTCGGGACAATGGAGATAGGAGAACGAGGGACAAGGGATTCTCTCTTTATGAACAAGGAAGTTAGAGCAGTGAGGGACAGGAAATGGTCTCTTTATGAACAATAAAGACAGTACAGTGAGGGACTGGAGATGATCTGTTAGAGACAATGAAGAACAGTGAGGAACTGGAGAGATGATCTGTTATGGACAATGAAGAACAGTGAGGGACAGGAGATGATATGTTATGGACAATGAAGAACAGTGAGGAACTGGAGATGATCTGTTAGAGACAATGAAGAACAGTGAGGAACTGGAGATGATATGTTATGGACAATGAAGAACAGTGAGGGACTGGAGATGATATGTTATGGACAATGAAGAACAGTGAGGAACTGGAGATGATATGTTATGGACAATGAAGAACAGTGAGGGACTGGAGATGATATGTTATGGACAATGAAGAACAGTGAGGAATTGGAGATGATCTGTTAGAGACAATGAAGAACAGTGAGGAACTGGAGATGATATGTTATGGACAATGAAGAACAGTGAGGAACTGGAGATGATATGTTATGGACAATGAAGAACAGTGAGGGACTGGAGATGATATGTTATGGACAATGAAGAACAGTGAGGAACTGGAGATGATATGTTATGGACAATGAAGAACAGTGAGGGACTGGAGATGATCTGTTAGAGACAATGAAGAACAGTGAGGGAAAGGAAATGATCTGTTAGAGACAATGAAGAACAGTGAGGGACTGGAGATGATCTGTTATGGACAATGAAGAACAATGAGGGACTGGAGATGATCTGTTATGGACAATGAAGAACAGTGAGGGAAAGGAAATGATCTGTTAGAGACAATGAAGAACAGTGAGGGAAAGGAAATGATCTGTTATGGACAATGAAGAACAGTGAGGGAAAGGAAATGATATGTTATGGACAATGAAGAACAATGAGGGACTGGAGATGATCTGTTATGGACAATGAAGAACAGTGAGGGACTGGAGATGATCTGTTATGGACAATGAAGAACAGTGAGGGAAAGGAAATGATCTGTTAGAGACAATGAAGAACAGTGAGGGAAAGGAAATGATCTGTTATGGACAATGAAGAACAGTGAGGGACTGGAGAT
>CM060308.1:17810936-17818436 GCA_030674185.1 Monoplex corrugatus | reverse complement strand
ATGGCACCTGTGACGTTAGTGTATATGGAATTCAGTCTGAGCGCGGAGACGTCATCTTGAGAAACTGAAACTGAAATTAAAACTCGGGAAGATGAAGCTGAAAATCTGCAGATAGACAAGAAGCCTGGCATGCACTCATGTTGCAGATGTGAAGAGTGCCTGCTACTCCATCTGTCCAGTGCTGCCGTGGTCTGCTTTTGGCTATGTATCATGAACGTCTGGCGTTGAAAGCTCGTGGGACTGGCTATAGTTACTGGTATCCTGGTCAGATGGCCAAACTACTTGGTAGGCTGCTATGTGATGTAATGATTGAGAGATTGTTCCAATCATTCCAAATTATTGACAGGTTGTTGCAACCATTCCTAATGACTGACAAGTGATTCCAACCATTCCTAATGATTGACAAGTTATTCCAACCATTCCTAACGATTGACAAGTTATTCCAACCATTCCTAATGATTGACAAGTTATTCTAACCATTCCTAATAATTGACAGGTTGTTCCAACCATTTCTGGGACCTTTCAATTTCTATTCATGTATGTTTTAATCTCCCTGCTGCTTTTATGAGGCATCTCATTTCACAGAAAATTATCTTTCTCTCAGAGGTTTTGTTTAAATTAATGTTCAGGTCTGGCATTGATAAGTCACAGTGGATATAAAGATTGTACTGATAAGCCTCGCTTTAGTTTCAATAGGGACACTTGGATGTTTTAGAAGGGATGGAAAAGTTGTAGCTCACAACATTTGCCTGTTTGTCTAAACAGGTCATGATAAATAAATACTTAATAGGATTTGCTGTAAAAAGAAATACCAAAAGAAAGAGGATTAAAAAAAAAAAAAAAGAAAACAGCAAGAAGAAAAAGCATAAATCAGTTCTTATTTGCAGTCATCAGGTTCTTGTCCGAGAGCAGTCGATTGGCTGTCTCTCAGCCAATCAATATGTCAGAAACTTCAAGCCCTGTCTTTCAGTATACACACACACACACACACAACACAACATACACACACACACACACACACACACACACCTTCTTCTTCCCTTCAGCCCAACTCTTGCTTGGAGTTCTGAGCTGCACAAACTTCACCGCTGTCTTGCCTGCCACACTATCAAAGACATCATCTTTGGCAAAAGAAAACTGTCTCCCACTTCGCTACTGGGTGTCAAACACAAAAGTCGATGGGGTCATGCTAGTGTTTTTTCTTTGCCGTCCCATTTCCATGCCATCCATTTAATTGTAATTAAAGCGAGAAATGGTGGAGAGAGGTTATTGCTAAAAAAAAATGATAGGTTTTGACGAAACAAACAAAAACGAACAAACACTTACACACACACAACACACACACACACACACACACACACACACACACACACACACACACACACACACACACACACACACACACACAGCACAGCACAGCACAGCACACACACACACACACACACACCACAACACAGCACACACACACACACACCACACGCACGCACCACACACACACACACACACACCACCACACACACACACACACACACACACACACACACACACACACACACACACCAAAGGCCTTCGCATTTTGTTTGTTCTTTGGTTGGTTGGATGGTTGGTTTGTTTGTTTGTTTGCTTTGTTGTTGTTATTGTTTGAAATAAGTTCATGAGGATCCATCGCACTCAGACAATTCCACATGCGCTTCACCCAAATCAGCCAGCAAATACGTAGCAGATTCCTTCAGCCTTTGCAAAACCCTATCCATTGAGAAGGTCATGAAACAGGGAGGACAGAGGCAGCGATTGTGTGTGGAGGGAGGGGGGGACAAAGAACTTTAGAACTCAATCCTATCAGAACGAGAGGCATCAATTAGCGCGCAAATACAAATAGCGCGTACGTTTTTCTTATACAAATAGCGCGCACGTCCTGTATACAAATAACACGCATGTCGCGTATACAAATAGCGCGTACAGAGAGAGAGAGAGAGAGAGAGAGAGAGAGAGAGAGAGAGAGAGAGAGAGAGAGAGCGCACCCCTTCCGTCTGCCAATGCCCCCTGCTCACCACGGGGAGGTGGAAGTAGGATTTCTAGCAGGATTTTTTTTTTTTTTAATTGTAAAAGTCTCCACATCTTTATAAAACGAAATAAAACAGGCTTAAAAATATATAAAATAGAGAAGACGTCATAATCACAGGTGCACAGGGAAGTAAGACTTTCTGTACAAGTTCTTTAGAGTAGTCTTGGAAGCACCTTGTAGGCCATTCGCTTGATGTACTCCTCTGTGGTGAGCTCCTGTCGCTGGAAGCGTTCTCGAGTTTCATGCATCTCTTGCAGTCTGAGGCGTCGTTGCCTTGGCACTGGCACAGTCACGCCCGTTATGGCCGCATTCAGTTTAATGTAGATTTGCACTTGAAAGCGCTTCAAATGTTCCATGAAATGATAGATGGGTGGATGTGGGTGATAGAAAGTGTCCCCCAGATGCCTATGGAAGGCCTCACAGGCATTTGTTGTCCGGTGTGACTCCAAATCTGGGTCTGCCCACATATCCGGCGGGAACTTGGCCTCTGGTGCCACGTAGGTCTGCAGCACGTAATCGGCGAACTGTTCCACTTTCCTTCCTTCTGGGGCATCTGCTAGTATGTGGAATGCGAAGGCGTCTGAGACATCTGCAGGGGGAAGGAAGCTGAGTCCGAAAAATGACTTGAGCCAAGCGCTTGTCTCCGTTTCGTGCGTCTTGTACTCATCAGAGAGTCCTAGTGCTTGGATCTTATGCAGCCACGCCTGCCCAAGATGAAACTTGCAGCATTTGACGATCGCGTTTGGCCATGATTCTTTCACAGCCTGATGCATCGCATCTTCAAAATCCAGATGAATGCTGGCGACGTTCAGATCCAGACCATACGTTGTACAGACTCGTTTCAGATGCCTGAACATGGTGAGGTACGTGTCTTTTGACTTATTTGGCAGCAAACTGAAAACACAGGGGATGTGCTGACCGTTCTTAAAACCATGGAGGGTGTAGAGCTGCAGAAAGAAGTTTGGACAGTAATTGAAAGTGCCATCGCCAAAAAGAGGCACGTCTTCATTACACAAGAATTCCAGGTTTGTTCGTGTGGTGAAGACGATGATGCCAGAGTCTTCGTCATTCACTTGGATCATGGCTTCGCCCCTCGAAGATTCTAGAACATAGTCACGCAAACATTTGTGTGTCTCTTCCCTGTTCTTGGGTAGCTTTGGCGTCCTCTTTCTCCGCTCCCGGTAGACAGCCCGACGGATGCCAATCATGTCATTGGGAAGCATGTCCCCTTCCTCCGCCGTTCCGTTCTGCAACTCTAGCCCAATGATTTTTGAAGGTCTCTCAAGTAAATCGTCAGCGGCTCTCCTTTTGCATCCTTGTCTGAGCTTGTGCGCCTCTATCGATCTTAAAGAGTTTTCTTCATGATTGTGCTGGTTTGTGAAGGAAATGAAACTGCCATCAAGTTGTGTCTTGCACCGCGCTTGGCATGCTCGCTTCGTACATCTCCACAGCTTTGTTGACTTCGTCACATGGTCTAGTCTGAAACGAAAACCTTCGTACAGAAGGCAAGGCCGTCCCTGGTTTGTAAGCGAAGCGTCCATTGTGTTCTGTTCGAGGTTGAAACAGCAGCTGAATCCAGAGACTGGAAATTGAATCGAGCTCACAGATTTTTTTTTCTTCGGAAAGCTGGTTGTCGAGTCAAGAATCTGATAAGTGTTCACGGAAGGAAACACACTCTCTCTCTCTCTCTCTCTCTCTCTCTCTGCGCGAAGTAATTGTATACGTGGCATGCGTGCTATTTGTATACGAGACTGGAAATTGAATCGAGGTCACAGATTTTTTTTTTCTTCGGAAAGCTTGTTGTCGAAAACTCTCTCTCTCTCTCTGCGCGCGCTATTTGTATACGAGACATGCGCGCTATTTGTATACGAGACATGCGCGCTATTTGTATGCGAGACATGCGCGCTATTTGTATACAGGAAACATGCGCGCTAATTGTACTACGCGCGTTAGTTGACAACTCCCATCAGAACAGGATAGCATAGCTCATCATTTCCACTGTCGTCACCACTCTAATACACCGGTGCCAGGTTTAGACCCTGACGAAGCCCCCGGAGTGTAAAATCATCACGTATGAGATTGTCTTGCTTGGGAAGAGCTCTCAACAAGATGAGACGAGACATGGTCAGAAACACCAAGGTCAGAGAAATGGTGGGAACAGCATCAATATACTACCATCATATTTATCAGCAGAGAATTAAGTGGTATAGTCATCTGACTAGAATGCAATAGCACCCGGCTGGCTCAGCAAGCATATAACAAAAAAGACATGCGAATTCAAAAAGTGAGGCAGACAAAGGAAGACCTGGATTTATAGCATGAAAGAGACCTAGACGTCACACATTTCTCCACTTCAGACCTTCCAGCTCCACTTCAGACCTTCCAGCTCCACTTCAGACCTTCCAGCTCCACTTCAGACCTTCCAGCTCCCTGCTGACTATCAGATCTCTCTCCCCCCCCCCCCCCCCCGCAACATCCACGATGGTGTAAGTAGGCAGATGAACGAAAGAAGAAGCGTCGTGATTTGAATACTTGCTCCAAAATGCTGAGGATAAGTACGGTGAAGTGTCGTGGCCAAATAGATAGATAACCAAATTCCCCCAGTGTGGGAAATATTATTATATGTTTTCTTTATGTCGTATGTTGTCAGATGTCCAAATGCTCCTCTTATGTGAATGAATTGATATTATTTTTCGTTACTACAGTGTATGTTGATGTCTGTTCTTTTCTCTTTTCTCACACTGGGCAGAGCAGCAGGGAAGTTTCAGTCTTTCTCTCCTAATTTTTGTATCTGGTGTTTGTTTGTTTGTGATCTTAAGCTTGGCAAAGGCCAGTTGCCCAAAAATTTGCGCCTGTCTTGTCTTGTGTTAAACACGTGTTCTTTTTTTTTTTCGTGTTTTTTTTTTTCTGGTTCCTGTTTGCTTGAACGCTGGCAGTCACGCTTGTTTTGGATTCTGTTCATTGTAAGGCAAAAAATGAATAAAAACAATGTGAAAAAGTATGGTCAAGTGTGGTTGCTAAATGGATAGATAACCAAATTCGTATCGTGCAACAAACACGCCAGCCCAGCCCGACCAGCTGTAAATGGATACCTGTTCCTCTTCATAAATAAGGAAGGTAGAGCAATGAGGGACAGTAATTGTGTATTAACCCTTGTGATGTTCGTTGTAGGAGAATTGAAGTCTCTAACGCTTCGCTCCCTTGCAACCACTCAAATGAAATAATATAAATTGTTCTAGTACAATCCTGTTATCCAAATTTTAGACTCCCTGCGCATTACACAAACTCAGGTTTTATAGTGGAGTCTAGAGAACTCAAGCTGTGAGGCAAACTGACCACATTCCGCTATGTTGTTGGACAGTCTGCATCTGTGGTGGGCGTGCAAAGCTGGGTGTTTTCCCGTTTTCATATAGCACTTAAGATTGACGTGACTTACAGGATGTTTATCATCTCATTTTGCTTCCTACATACAACAGTTAAGGGCTTTCTATACAAGTAACTGCAGGGGAGGAGGGGGGGTTATTGTTCGATTTTGTTGTTATTGTTTGGGTTTTTGTTTTGTTTTGTTTGTTTCGTGTTTTGTTTGTTTCGTGTTTTGTTTGTTTCGTGTTTTGTTTGTTTCGTGTTTTGTTTGTTCATTTCTTCGTTCGCTTGTTTGCTTGTTTGCTTGTTTGTTCGTTTGTTTGTTTGCTTGTTTGTTCGTTTGTTTGTTTGTTTGTTTGTTTGTTTGTTTGTTTGTTTGTTCTTTTGTTTGCTTGTTCGTTCGTTTGTTTGATCGTTCGTTTGTTTGTTTGTTCGTTTGTTTGTTTGTTTGTTTGTTTTTGTTGGTTTGTTTGCTTGTTTGGTTGGTTGGCTTGTTGTTTTTCGTTTGTTTGTTGTTCGTTTGTTCGTTTGTTTATTCTTTTGTTTGCTTGTTCGTTCGTTCGTTCGCTGTTTGTTTGTTTGTTTGTTTGTTCGTTTGTTTTATTTATTTGTTTGTTTGTTCGTTTGTTTTATTTATTTGTTTGTTTGTTTGTTTGTTCGTTTGTTCGTTTCGGCTTTTTTTTTGGGGGGGGGGGGGGGCTCAGAGTTTTCTCGGGATGCATGAAAGCACTTTGTTTTGCCCACACTGTGCAAACAGTACGTTGCTACACAGTCTGCATACTCTGTCTCCGCTTGGCATGCATGCTGAACGTTTTCATGTTGCTGTACGCCACAGGTCATTGGCTTGGTATACAGAATCTTTAACTTGCTTACATGACATTCTGCGTGTGCATACAAAACTTAGAGGGGAGATTTACACTGGCAGGTCTGCGCACATGTTGAGCTGAAAGATAGGAAAAATCTCCACCCTGTACCTGGTTGGTGCGCGTTGTGTGGCATGTCCAGGGGTTTGTCATCTCCCCGCCTTGCCATTCGGTTTGTAAACAAGGTGACTGATGACCGGGTCCGAGTGGATCATGCGACACGTGGACAGCCTCCCTTTTGCTTGATGAAATGACTACTGAGTGGCGTCGGGAGCTTGGAAAGTGATTGTCCGGTGGGTGGCGATGCATTGTTGCTGTGGGTCCCATCCGCACTCTCGATGTGTTTCTTGTTAACTTAGAGGGGAAGTTTAACACTGACAAGTATGCGTGCACGTTGACCTGGGAGATCGGAAAAATCTGCCCCCCCCCCCCCCCCCTTTTTTTCTTTTTTTTTTTTTTTACCCACAAGGCGGGAGGTACCAAGGCAGGATCGAACTCCAGACCTTCTGAGTGGAAGTATGACGTCTTACCCACTTGACTACCGTCCCTGTGGTGGTCTTTTTTGGTTTTGTTTTTGTTTTTTGGTTTTTTTTGAAACAGCACAACCAAAATGGCCATCGTTAGCTTCCTTTGTCTGCAGAGCTGTCACTACTTCCCTTATGATTGGATTTGTAGCTTCCGGCCAGTTGTTATGGTAACAGCCCATTACTGCTGAGTATGTCTTCTGACCATGGTTTTTTTTCTCCTTTCTCTTCTTCTTCTACTACTACTACTTACTATTGCTACATTACTACTATACTCTACTACTACTATTGCTACTATTACTACTACTACTACTATTGCTACTACTACTAACTACTACTATTGCTACTATTACTACTACTACTACTACTACTACTTCTTCTTTTTCTTCTTCTTCTTCTTCTTCGTCTTCTTCTTCTTCTCCTGTTTTTTTCTTGTTACGCTTGTTCTTTTTGTTCTTATTTTTGTTCTTCTTCATCTTCTTGTTCTTCTTCATCTTCTTGTTCTTGTTGTTCTTCTTCTTCCTGTTTTTCTTGCTCTTCTTGTTCCTTTGGTTCTAATTCTTGTTCTTCTTATTGTTGTCGTTGTTCTTGTTGCTCTTCTTCTTCTTCTCCTTCTTTTTCTTCTTCTTCTTCTCCTTCTTCTTTCTCTTCTTCTTCTTCTTCTTCTTAACGAGCTGGTGTTGTT
>CM060308.1:17800936-17805936 GCA_030674185.1 Monoplex corrugatus | reverse complement strand
ACAAAACAAACAATCAAGAAAACAAGCAAACAACGAACAAAAAGATAACAAAAACCAAACAAACAAAAGAAATGAAAATGCATTCCTACAGTTTCTCTATCTGCAAATTCCTTCCAAAATATACAAACAAGGAAACAAACGAACAAAAACAAACAAAAACAATCAAAAAGAAAACAATAAACAAACAAAAAGAAAGCAATAAACAAACAAACAAAGGAAATGAAGTAACATTCCTATAATAAGCAACAAGAATACATACAGAGAGGGCAGTATCTTGCCACACAGATTGGCAACCATGTCATCACAGTTGGACTTTGGACTTCTTTTTCGGAGTTTGTTCACGAGGAATTCATCTGACGTGGACAATTCCACGTGCACTCCACCCAAATCTGCCAGCAACGCTCTGGCACATTTCTTCAACCTACACAAAACCTTGTGTACAGGTAAGGTCTTGAAATGGGGAAGGGTTGGAAACTTTAAGACGGGCAGCATGCAGACCATTTTCAATGTTGTGGGCTGGGACTGAACTTGAGATATCAAAATTTGAGTCTGCATCTCTATCAAATGAACCGACCACCACGCGTGAAAAGGTGCCACAGCGTTTGATGTTCTAAGTCTGTCAACATACGCGTCCGACTTTGCTTTTATGTCGGTGATCGAACAAGAACCGGTGTTTTCAGCGTGATACGGCTCTGACATGGCCACATGCAAGATGGCTGCATCCCAAAAACATATCCTATATGGTGAACATGTTGCGGGATCCCGGCCCTCAGGACGTCTACTGCTGAGATATTGGGACGTTCACAGACGGTGACCTGAAGTCTGCTGATAACAGTACAGACACCTGGGAAGAAATAGATATAAATCGCTGTATCTGGAGACAGGCTGTACATGCTGGTAGTACCTTTCCAGAGGAGAAACGAACTCGACTGTTTTCAAACAGCTATGAGAAGAACAGCTGTAGCACTGACCACACATCCATCAGCCTTTATATACATCAACTGTGCCACGGACTGTCACTCAAGAATCGGTTTGTTGAGACACAGCCAACGCTATTCCACATCCAGGTTAATCTTCAGTCAGGTACACACATTGCTATCCGCGTGGCTGTCATTAGAGAAGGAGTTTTGGAATTTGTTCAAAAGGGATTCCTCGCACTCGAACGATTCCATATACGCTCCACCCAAACCTGCCAGCAATTATCTGGCAGACTGCCTGAGCCTGCACAAACCCTATGTACTGGCAAGGTCTTGAACTGAGGAGCGGAAAGGGGGTGGTGGAGGAGGGAAGACTAAGAGCTGACAACACTATAATTATATGTAAATATATGCATATATGTATGTATACATATATACACACACACATATATATGTACATGTATATATATATATATATATATATATATATATATGTGTGTGTGTGTGTGTGTGTGGTGTGTGTGTGTGTGGTGTGTGTGTGTGTGTGTGTGTGTGTGTGTGTGTGTGTGTGTGTGTGTGTGTGTGTGTGTGTGTGTGTGTGTGTGTGTGTGTGTGTGTGTGTGTGTGTGTGTGTGTGTGTGTGTGTGTGTGTGTGTGTGTGGTGTGTGTGTGTGTGTATGGTCGATTATCGTGGTCGATAAAGTCCAACCTAGCACTTTATTTGTGTACCCTCATGTGGGATCTCCGGCCAAAATCTGATGCACACAGGCTGCCACATACTGGACACTCAATGGAACTCTCTGCACAGTTGGCTTTGGCCTTAATTGTTTCAATCTTTTCCACTTCATGTCATGGCCAACAGGCCACTTTGTAATGCTGCGGGCTGGGACTGAAGTCAAGATATCAGGTCTTGTGTCCTTGGATCTTTCAAAAGAACCAAACAACCCGTATCAAAGAAGGAAAGACTGTTGGTATGACTTGACTGTCTTTTGAGACAATGTCATTATGGCTTGACTATCTCCTTGTGCTCCTCCCGTCCACCCACCCCCCACACACACCCTCCCGGCCTCCATTCCCATTTTCTCTCTTTTGACCTGATGCCAGAAGTCATGTGACCCTTTTATGAGTAATCGTCTGCTTTCTCTGCTGTTCTAGAAAACAAACCTCCCACAGAGCTGTACGAGTTGAATAGTTTAATTGATAGAGCTGTGGTTCCAAGGTCTGCTGTCCAGAGTTCAATCCCAGCCCGAAATATTTAACCCTTTGACTCCCGCACCCTGTCCACCAGCAGCATCCTGCATTGCCAACCATGCTGGCAAAACAAAAACTTAACCCTTCTGCAAGAAGCTGGTGGATATGGTGAGGGAGTCAAAGGGTTAATTTTTTGCAGTTGTGAATAGGATGCCGGAGTCAAAGGGTTAAATTAAGAAGTGGCCTTGCACGCTGACCATTTTAATGTTTCTATCATTCTGGTAGTGTCCGTTTAAAGTTCCATAGGTCCCTTGTTCTAGAGAGCACCAGGTAGACCCAGGGGAAAAATATTGGACGGACTTGCAGATGGCTGAAGACAGAGAGGGTGGAAGATGTGCTTGTGGCAACAAGGGATAGATACATATTGAGGGCCATGATCGCCAACGCTATGTGGCAAGGCACTTGATGATGATGATGATGATGATGATGATGATGATGGTGGTGGTGGTGGTGGTGGTGGTGGTGGTGGTGGTGGTGATGGTGGTGATGATGATGATGATGATGATGATGGTGGTGATGATGATGATGATGATGATGATGATGATGATGGTGGTGGTGGTGGTGGTGGTGGTGGTGGTGGTGGTGGTGGTGGTGGTGGTGATGGTGATGATGATGATGATGATGATGATGATGATGGTGATGATGATGATGATGATGATGATGATGATGATGATGATAATGGTGATGATGATGATGATGATAATGATGATGATGATAATGATGATGATGATAATAATGATGATGATGATTATGATAATGATAATGATGATGATGATGATGATGATGATGATGATAATGGTGATGATAATGGTGATGATAATGTGATGATGATGATGATGATGATGATAATGGTGATGATAATGATGATGATGATGATGATGATGATGATGATGATGATGATGATGATGATGATGATGAGGGCCCTTGTTCACCTTTCACCACTTCAAGACTTTGCCAGCGCATAGGGTTTTATACAGGCTCAAAGAATCTATCAGATAATCGCTTGCAATTAGGGGTGGAGCGCGTATGGAATAGTCCGACTGCGATGAATCCCTTTTGAACAAATTCCACACTCCTTACAGCTAGGCTAACAGGGGCCACGGGATACAATTTGTATCCGTTAAATATCTTAATTTGGACAGGATATTGATTTCTTTTGTTTCGTTTGTTTGTTTGTTTGTTTGTTTGTTTTTTGTTCCCGGTTGATGCATTTCATGGGTTTATGTGCAGGCTTATGAGGAAAGAGGAATTAGAGCACCTAGTCACAACAGGAAAGCTGGAGGGAAAGAGAGCACCAGGTAGACCCAGGGAGAAAATATTGGACGGACTTGCAGGGTGGCTGAGGACGGAGAGGGTGGAAGATGTGCTTGCAGTAACAAGGGACAAATACATATGGAGGGCCATGATCGCCAACGCCGTGGGCAGGGCACATGATGATGATGATGTGCAGGCTTAAGGCTTTTGCCAGGATCACCGTACACATGGTACCTGTGACGTTAGTGCGTATGGAATTCGTTCCGAGCGCGGAGACGTAGTCATGAGAAACTGAAATTGAAACCACACTCCTGGTCTCAAAATCTGGTGTTTGAGTTCATTGCCAGCCGAACATGTTGGTACAAACTGGTCAGTTCGCTGCTCACTTCAATGCTCCAATCATTCTGGTGGTGTCAGCTTAGTGCTTGATAGGTGCAGCCGCCCCTGACTCCACTCACAGAGAGAGAGAAGAGACAGAGACAGAGAGACAGACAGACAGACACACATACAGACAGCCAGAGACAGAGCACAGAGAGAGACAGAGACAGAGAGAGACAGAGACAGACAGGACAGACAGACAGACAGAGACAGAGAGACAGAGACACACAGAGAGACAGACGCAAGAGAGAGAAAGAGACAGAGACAGAGAGAAAATCGGGACCAGTGCCATTTCCATTTCAAGACCGTGCCGCCTCATAGAGTTTGGCGCAGACAGAGAGACAGAGAGAGGCAGACGAGAGAGAGAGAGAGAGAGAGAGAGAGAGAGAGAGAGAGAGAGAGAGAGAGAGAGAAAGTTACAGATACGAAGAGACAGAGACTGAGAGAAAATGGGGACCAGTGCCATTCCCATTTCTCCTGGGATTTAGTGCAGGATCAAAGAGTTCTGCCACCAGACAATTACTGGTAAGAACGGGAGGAATGTATATGGAATTGTCCGGTTCAGATGAACCTCTTTTGTGCAAATTCCGAATTCCAAACTCGACCTGAGCTGTGTGTATTATGTGTATACGAACGGCCACAACTTTGTCTCTCACTTCAGTTGCAATATGCTCAAGGGATTTATAGGCAGTACATGAAAGATCCCATACGCGCTGCTCTGAAAATTCATGCCATTGAGGTCAAAAGAAACTATAGTTATAACAGTGGTGATGATTCTATTAGTTATCATAATAACCATAAAAGTGATAATTACAATAATGATAATTACAATAATGATAATTACAATAATGATACTGACTACTCTCGCAAGAGCCTTAAAGCACTTCACGAAAAGCAAAAGTGACATCATACGCACAGCAAATAGATGTCAACCACGACTGCTGTAATCAAAAGGCCCAATACAATACATATAATGCTTTAAAAATATTTAGCTCATATTTTATACGAGGTCAGCTATGAGACAATTAGGCAGTGGCATTAGTCCTGATTTTCTCTCTGTCTCTCTGTCTCTGTCTCTCTGTCTCTCTGTCTCTTTGTTTCTCTGTCTCTGTCCCTGTCTGTCTGTCTGTCTCTCTCTCTGTCTCTCTCTCTCTCTCTCTCTCTATCTCTCGTCTGTCTCTCTCTCTGTGTCTGTTTGTG
>CM060308.1:17760936-17778436 GCA_030674185.1 Monoplex corrugatus | reverse complement strand
CAGACTAAACAGACTGCCTGTTGGAATGACACAATAACAGACTATACAGACTGCCTGTTGGAATGACACAATAACAGACTGCCTGTTGGAATGACACAATAACAGACTAAACAGACTGCCTGTTGGAATGACACAATAACAGACTGCCTGTTGGAATGACACAATAACAGACTATACAGACTGCCTGTTGGAATGACACAATAACAGACTGCCTGTTGGAATGACACAATAACAGACTGCCTGTTGGAATGACACAATAACAGACTACCTGTTGGAATGACACAATAACAGACTATACAGACTGCCTGTTGGAATGACACAATAACAGACTGCCTGTTGGAATGACACAATAACGGACTGCCTGTTGGAATGACACAATAACAGACTATACAGACTGACTGATGGAATGACACAATAACAGACTGCCTGTTGGAATGACACAATAACAGACTAAACAGACTGTCTGATGGAATGACACAGACCAAACAGATTACCTGATGGAATGACACAATAACAGACTGTCTGATGGAATGACACAGACCAAACAGAGATTACCTGATGGAATGACACAATAACAGACTATACAGACTGCCTGATGGAATGACACAATAACAGACTATACAGACTGCCTGATGGAATGACACAGACTAAACAGACTGCCTGATGGAATGACACAGACCAAACAGATTACCTGATGGAATGACACAATAACAGACTAAACAGACTGCCTGATGGAATGACACAATAACAGACTATACAGATTGCCTGATGGAATGACACAATAACAGACTAAACAGATTACCTGATGGAATGACACAATAACAGACTATACAGATTGCCTGATGGAATGACACAATAACAGACTAAACAGATTACCTGATGGAATGACACAGACCAAACAGATTACCTGATGGAATGACACAATAACAGACTAAACAGACTGCCTGATGGAATGACACAGACTAAACAGACTGCCTGATGGAATGACACAATAACAGAGTAAACAGGCTGTCTGATGGAATGACACAGACTAAACAGACTGTCTGATGGAATGACACAGACTAAACAGACTGTCTGATGGAATGACACAGACTAAACAGACTGTCTGATGGAATGACACAGACTAAACAGACTGTCTGATGGAATGACACAGACTAAACAGACTGTCTGATGGAATGACACAATAACAGACTAAACAGACTGTCTGATGGAATGACACAATAACAGACTAAACAGACTGTCTGATGGAATGACACAATAACAGAGTAAACAGGCTGTCTGATGGAATGACACAATAACAGACTATACAGACTGCCTGATGGAATGACACAGACTAAACAGATTGCCTGAAGGAATGACACAGACTAAACAGACTGTCTGATGGAATGACACAATAACAGACTAAACAGACTGCCTGATGGAATGACACAGACTAAACAGACTGTCTGATGGAATGACACAATAACAGACTAAACAGACTGTCTGATGGAATGACACAATAACAGACTATACAGACTGCCTGATGGAATGACACAGACTAAACAGATTACCTGATGGAATGACACACTAACAGACTAAACAGATTACCTGATGGAATAACACACTAACAGACTAAACAGATTACCTGATGGAATGACACACTAACAGACTAAACAGATTACCTGATGGAATGACACAATAACAGACTAAACAGATTACCTGATGGAATGACACACTAATAGACTAAACAGACTGTCTGATGGAATGACACAATAACAGACTGCCTGATGGAATGACACAATAACAGACTATACAGACTGCCTGATGGAATGACACAATAACAGACTGCCTGATGGAATGACACAATAACAGACTATACAGACTGCCTGATGGAATGACACAATAACAGACTAAACAGACTGCCTGATGGAATGACTCAGACTAAACAGACTGCCTGATGGAATGACTCAGACTAAACAGACTGCCTGATGGAATGACTCAGACTAAACAGACTGCCTGATGGAATGACTCAGACTAAACAGACTGCCTGATGGAATGACACAGACTAAACAGACTGCCTGATGGAATGACACACTAACAGACTAAACAGACTGCCTGATGGAATAACACAGACTAAACAGACTGCCTGATGGAATGACATACTAACAGACTATACAGACTGCCTGATGGAATGACACACTAACAGACTAAACAGACTGCCTGATGGAATGACTCAGACTAAACAGACTGCCTGATGGAATGACACAGACTAAACAGACTGCCTGATGGAATGACTCAGACTAAACAGACTGCCTGATGGAATGACTCAGACTAAACAGACTGCCTGATGGAATGACACAGACTAAACAGACTGCCTGATGGAATGAAACACTAACAGACTAAACAGACTGCCTGATGGAATGACTCAGACTAAACAGACTGCCTGATGGAATGACTCAGACTAAACAGACTGCCTGAGGGAATGACTCAGACTAAACAGACTGCCTGATGGAATGACTCAGACTAAACAGACTGCCTGATGGAATGACACAGACTAAACAGACTGCCTGATGGAATGACACACTAACAGACTAAACAGACTGCCTGATGGAATAACACAGACTAAACAGACGTGATGCAATGATCAGACTAAAGACTGCTGATGGAATGACACAGACTAAACAGACTGCCTGATGGAATGACACAGACTAAACAGACTGCTGATGGAATGACTCAGACTAAACAGACTGCCTGATGGAATGACTCAGACAACAGACTGCTGATGGAATGACCAGACTAAACAGACTGTTGATGGAATGACTCAGACTAAACAGACTGCCTGATGGAATGACACAGACTAAACAGACTGCCTGATGGAATGACACAGACTAAACAGACTGCCTGATGAATGACACACTACAGAAAACAGACTGCCTGATGGAATAACACAGACTAAACAGACTGTCTGATGCAATGACTCAGACTAAACAGACTGTCCGATGGAACGCACAGACTAAACAGACTGTCTGATGGAATGACACAGACTAAACAGACTGTCTGATGGAATGACACACACTAACAGATTACCTGATGGATGAAGACTAAACGACAGTCATGACACAGACTAAACAGACTGTCTGTTGGAATGACACAGACTAAACAGACTGTCTGATGGAATGACACTCTCCGATGAGGTCGGGAAAAAAACACCAGTCGACAACCATAGTCATCAAATGGGTATTATGTAGTATGGCATATAACCAGAATGCAAACTCCAACACCTAGTTCAGCAAACTTATGGCCTGACTAGAAGATGCGTGGATTTAAAGCGAGAGGTATACCAAGGAAAACCTGGATTGATGACGTGAAAGAGATCTTGACATTTCATATTTTCCAGTTCGATGCTGACCATAAACTCTATTTCTCCACGACGCCCAAGATGGTCATCATCATCATCATCATAATCATCATTGTCATCATCATCATCATCATCATGTGCCCTGATGTATGGCATTGGCAATCATGGCCCTCCACACGAATCTATCCCTGTCGCTGCAAGAACGTCTCCCACCCTCTCTTGTCTTCGACCACTCTGCAGATCCGTCCAGTATTTTTTCCCCGGGTCTACCTGGTGTTCTCTTTCCCTCCAGCTTTCCTGTTGTGACCAGGTGCTTTAATTCCCCTTTCCTCATAAAATGCCCCATAAATGTTGCTTGTATTTTCCTAATATTCTTTGTAAATGATCTTCTTGTGTCTGTCTCCTTCAAGACTATCTCCTTTGTTTTCTTTGCTGTCCATGGAACTCTCAACATTCTTCTTAGAAACCACATTTCAGTTGCCACAATTTTGTTCTGACTTTGCGTGTTGACTGTCCACGCCCCACAACCGTGCAACAGTATCGGTTTATACAACACTCGAAAACTCTTTCTTGATGCTAAGTGATGGGCATTCGTTGGTAAGAATGCTTTTCATCTTCTTGAATGGTGTTTTGACTTGGCCGATTCTGCTGGCTATTTCTGATGTGCATCTGCCGTCTGGTGAGATGACCGTTCCCAGATATCTAAAGTTATCAACCTGTCTCAAAGTTGTGCCATTTGCTGTTACTTTGCATGACGGGATTTCTTGTTGTTGTTGTTGTTGTTTGTTTGTTTCCTTTTTTTCTCTTTTAACTGATTACCACAACTTCAATCTTCTTGCTATTTAGCTCCACTCTGCCTCAAGGCAGACTACAGCGCTATATTCCTCACCCTATTTCAGACATTGCCAGGACATGCTCAAGGAATCTGCCAGATAGATAACTGCTGACAGATTTGGGTGGAGCGCATATGGAATTGACCGAGAACGATGACCCTCTCTTGAATCAGCTCCATACTCCAAGCTGACTGTTGTCAGTTGTTTTATTAACCCTTTGACTCCTGCGCCCTGTTCACCATCATCCTACATTGCCAACCACGCTGGCAAAGCGCAAACTTAACCCTTTGATTCCTCACCCTGTCCACCCACCTTTGATTCCCTCACCTGTCCACCACCTTTGATTCCCTCACCCTGTCCACCAACTTTCTGCAGGAAGCTGGTGGAAAGGATGAGGGAATCAAAGGGTTGTGTTTGTGCAGTCAGGATAGGGTGAGGAAATCAAAGCGTTACGTTTTGCAGTCAGTGAGTAGGATGCGGGAGTCAAAGGGTTAATTGAGAAAAGTGCCCATACAGACGTGTGAAAGAAGAGTCAAATGTTACAATATACAGAGTATTCCTTCTGATGAGTCATGCTGAACGGGTAACCGCTGGCCTGCCAACTGCTGATAGCTTTTACTGCTACACACTAGATCGATAATGTGTGTGTGTGTGTGTGTGTGTGTGTGTGTGTGTGTGTGTGTGTTGTATGTGTGTATGTGTGTGTATGTGCGTATTGTGTGTATGTATGTATGTTTATGTATGTGTGTGTGTGTTTGTGGTGTGTTGTGTGTGTGTGTGTGATGTTGTGTATGTGTGTGTGTGGTGTGTGTGTGTGAGTGATGTATGTGTGTGTGTGGTGTATGTTGTGTGCGTGTGTGTTGTGTGTACAACAATGTGTGTGTGTATGTGTGTGTATTTGTGTGTTACAGTGTGTGTGTGTGTGTGTGTGTGTGTGTGTGTGTGTGTGTGTGTGTGTGTGTTGTGTGTGTGTGTGTGTGTGTGTGTTGTGTGTGAGAGAGAGAGAGAGAGAGAGCGAATGAGTATGTGTATTTGCACGCATGTAATTACATCTTTATTGTTGTATCGCAATTATTGAGTGTACTTCAACCTTACTGGCAGCAGATTGCACCGTTTGTTGAAGTGGCACTGTGTAAAGTCTTGTCATTGTTAGTGTCATGAACATCGAGCTTGATTTGTTTTATGATTTGTTTTAAACTGATAGTTACATCAGTGTTGTAAAGCTAAAGGCAACATCATCATCATCATCATCATCATCATCATCATCATCAAGTGCACTGCCACATGGCGTTGGCGATCATGGCCCTCAATATGCCTCTGTCCCTTGTTGCCGCAAGCACACCTTCCACACTCTCTGTCCTCAGCCACTCTGCAAGTCCGTTCAATATGTTTTTCCTGGTCTACCTGGTGCTCTCTTTCCCTCCAGCTTTTCTGTTGTGACCAGGTGCTCTAATTCCCCTTTCCTCATAAAATGGCCTTTAAATGTTGCCTGTCTATTCCTAATCTTCCTTATGAATGATCTTCTTGTGTCTGCATCCTTCAAGACTGTCTCGTTTGTTTTCTTTGCTGTCCATGGAGCTCTCAACATTCTTTTTAGAAACCACATCTCGGCTGCCTCAATCTTATTCTGGCTTTGCTTGTTGACTGTCCACCTCTCACAATCGTATAACATTGTCGGTTCTATATAACATTCAAGAACTCTCTTCCTGATGTTAATTGATAGGCACTTGCTGGTAAGAATGCTTTTCATCCTAGTGAATGCTAAGGCAATCGGGAAACCACCATCGTACTTTCCCAAGCAAATTCATGGCGAGACAAAACAAGAAAAATGAGAATAACGAGGTAAATAGGGGCTCCAATGGAGCACCTTCGTCCGGTAGGGACCGTCATGCTGCGCAGGTGACACCAGACCGTCAGCAAGCTACTACATTAAATCTAAAAAAATGTATATATATATATATATATACCAAAGGCAACATACAGACATTTTGTAAACACTGCAGCACATTATGGTTGTTTATCTTGGGATTGGTAACATCGTCTTGTCTTTATAGAAAACAAAAAAGAATATCGAAAAAAAAGAACACAGCAATTATGTTGGTTTAAGAGAACTGAAGACAGGAACCAGAAAAAATCTGAAAAAAATCAGAAAGCGTATTTTATATAACCACATAAGACAGGCGCAAATTTTCAGCCAACTCGCCTTTGTCAATAGCAAGATCACAAACACAAATAAAAAAATTTAGGAGAAAAAGTCTGAAACTTCCCTGCTGTTTCGTCCAGTGTGAGAACATCCTTGTGATCTTACTCTTGACAAAGGCCAGTTGGCCAAAAATTTGCGCCTGTCTTGTCCTGGTTGTATAAAATGACGCGTTCTGATTCTTTTTTCGTGCTTTTTCTGGTTCCTGTTTGCTTGAACGCGGCAGTCACACTTGTTTTGGATTTCGTAGAACTGAAGACAATTAGAATTTGAAAAAAAAAATCAAACAGACAAAAAATCAACTAAGTAACATAACTCTTGAGAGTCACGGAGTTATCTCCCATGTAGAATTTCTCAAACCCAACACAGTTTGCGCTACCCATTAGCTAGCACAGACGCAGCCACAAAGCATAAAGTGGTAAGCTCAGAACATTACTACTGTGTTGGGTTTGAGAAATTCTACATGGGAGATAGCTCCGTGACTCTCAAAGTTATGTTACTTAGTTGATATTAAAATTCTCCCTGCTTCCCTCTTATTTCCATTTGGTAAGACAAAAAATCAGTAAGTATAAACATATATGTAAATTACAACTATGCTCATTTTAGAAAACTAGAATGGGAATAGCTGACCTCCTAAAAAAATAAAAGAAAAATGTTTTTCCACGCCTGTGGGTGACTATGCAGCCATAGCCCCCAAACAGTTGGTCGTGTGTCTCCTGGTTCTTGCCTTCCTACAATGCCATTGTTTTCACAGTCCCACTTGCATTGCCTGTAATGTGTGGTAACCATAGCTGCCTGCTGGATTTTCTTTTTTGTCTTGTTTTGTGTGTGTGTGTGTTTGGTTGTGTGTGTGTATGTTGTGTTGTGTGTGTGTGTGTTGTGTGTGTGTGTGTGTTTGTGTGTCTGTGTGGTCTGTGTGTGTGTTGGTGTTGTCTGGTCCGGGGGTGTGTGTTTTGTGTGTGTGGTGTGTGTGTGTGTGTGTGTGTGTTGTGTGTGTTGTGTTGTGTCTGTGTGTGTGTTTTGTGTGAATGTCAATTGTCAATTGAATGTGTGAATGTGTGTGTGTGTGTGTGAATGTGAATGTGTTGTGTTTGTGTGTGTGTGTGTGTGTGTGTGTGTGTGTGTGTGTGTGTGTGTGTGTGTGTGTGTAAAGTGAATGTGAATGTGTGTGTTGGGGTGTGTGTGTGTGTGTGTGTGTGTGTGTGTGTGTGTGTGTGTTCGTTCGTTATTTCTTTTAACGTCTATTTACATATGTGCTTTTAGACGAGTGTGTGTGTGCATGTGTGTGTGTATGTATGTGTGCGTGTGCGCGCGTGCGCTCATTATTTCTTTTAACGCCTATTCATATATGTGCCTCTAGACGAGTGTGTGTGTGTGTATGCGTGCGTGTGTGTGTGCGTGCGTGTGGTGTGTGTGTGTGTGTGTGTGTGTGTGTGTGAATGAATGTAAATGTGAATGTGTGTGTGTGCGTGTGTGTGCGCGCGCGCGTGCGCGTGTGCATGTATGTGTGTGAATGTGTGTGTGTGTTGGATTGAGGGGGGGCGGGCTATTGGATGGGAGAGAGAAAGGATACACCTCCTCATCATTCTCCCCCCCCACTCTCCCTCCCCCATTACGTGTGTTATACCTTGTTACAGTGTAACACCATGGCTGTTGTAGGTGCTGGCATTGGGCCAAAGTGAACTGGAGAGAATGGCCATTAGCTGCTTTGGTTTGGTGGTGGTCGTGGTTTTGATGGTGGGGGGGGGGGGGAGGTCTTGTCGGGCCATTATCTTTAACACTGATGGTTTGGTTGGTTGGTTGATTGGTTGGTTGGTTGGTTGGTTGGTTGGCTGGTTGGTTGGTTGGTAGGTTGGTTGGCTGGTTGGTTGGTTGGTTGGTTGGTTGGTTGGTTGGTCGGTCAGTCAGTCAGTCAGTAAGTCAGTTAGTTGCTTAGTTGGTCAGCTGGTTAGATGGTTAGCTGATTTTGGTTTTGCTTGCTATGCTTGCTTAGCTTGTTTGCTTTCTGTTTTTGCTTGCTTGCTTGGTAAGTATTAGTTAGCATGGTTGTTGGTTGTCGTTTATTGGTTTTATTGGTTTTCGTTTACCACGCGTAATGTATTATTTCTTTACCAACATAGTAAAATGTTTTATTATTTTGTATGCAATCAGAGCTAACGTATTCTTTCGTTACCAACACAGTAATGTATTATTTACGTGTTCAATAATGTGTTGTACTATTTTGTGTCCTGCATGCTTTGCATTATTTCGTACACCAACGAATATATGTATTATTTTGTATACAACGAGTAATGTTTATGTTTTGTGTACCGACAGATCATGTATTATTTTGTATATAACAGAGTAATTGTCATTTTCTGTTTACCACAATATGCTTAGTTTATATCAACAAATGTAATGTATTATTCGATTATATGAACGGAGTTAATGTCATTTATGTTTGTATTCACGAGTATTATTTGTTTCGTATTACCAACGAAGTTAATTTATTATTTCGTATACATAGAGTAATACATTAATAAGTATTAGTGCGTATACCACACTCTGATGTATTATTTCGTTGAGTGTTGTATGAGTCTTCCTGCAGGCTTTGAGTGTCCAGGAAAGTAACGCTCACAGTTGGACTGTTACGAATCACCTTGTGCACCCTCACTCCCATCACGCCCTCACACATTATGTTCTTCTGTGACCTACGCTTGGATGAAGCCATTTCGTCTATTTGTCTTGCTTTTCTATTCTATGTACAGTTTGTTCTCTTACTCTCTTTCTGTCTTTTACCTCTTCTCTCTGCTTCCAGCTCTTCACCACTCCTTTCCTTTTCAGATCAGTCATTTGCCCTTATCACGTCTACTGTCTTTACTGTCTTTACTGTCTCTCAGGGTTCTGTTTCAAAACGCTGTAAGTGCAAGAGCTTTTTCACATGAGTCTATTATCTTTCAGGGTTCTGTTTCAGAACACTGTCTATACATAAGCTTTTCTTTCGATTCTAAAACCTTCATCAGAATTGTCAGATCAGTCTGCTATATAAAATGATTCTTTTCAAAACCCTGTTTAAAACTTTGTTTGCAAGTACGATTTTCTCCAGACTTCTGAAACATTCATCAGTTGTTGTTTTTTCATGTAACTCTACTAACTAACATGGTTCTCTTTCAAAACCTTGTCTATACATAACATTTTCTGCAAGTTCTAGAAACATTCAGCAGAATTGTCACGAGAGTTTTTCGTGTAACTGTACTAGTGCTATGTATCACATAGTTCTCTTTCAAAACATTGTCTATACGTAATATTTTCTACAAGCTCTAGAAACATTCACCATTACCAGAATTGTTATGAGAGTTTACTAACGTTGCATGGTTCTGTTTCAAAACAGTCTGTACAGAGTCATAAGAATGTCTTCATCTTCTAAAGAATTACTGCTAGATTGGAATGGAGTCCATATGGAATTGTCTGAGGGAGAATAATTTGCTCCGGAGATCTTGTAAATAATTACTTGCAGATTGGAACGGAGTCCGCGTGGAATTATCTGAGTGAGAATGATTTCCCTTTGACAAACTCTACTCTACTCATTTTAACTGCAGTGTAATTGCCGATCTCTTGGTCACATTGTGATGGGAAATAAGATCCAACATGGTGGTTGGTAGTCTTTCAGAAATTTGTCTGTATGCTAGGTAGGACCTCAGGACCTGGCCAGCTCATGGGTTTATGTGCTGGCTTATGGCTGATAGCTTATGCCATGATCCATTTTGGATCTTCTCCATCATATAGCATCAGTGGCATCAGTGCTTATGGAATTCATTCCTACGTGGAGACGTCATCTTGTGAGAAAACTGAAACTGAAAGTAAGGAATTTGTAAATACCTATCCCGTTGACTCAGGAATAACTTGTTAAAATTTGCTAATGATGATAATGATAAAACTAATAATAATAAATAATAAAATGATGATAATAATAATGATAATGATAATGATGATATAGTGTATAAAATAATAATGATGATGAATGATGAAATGTAATGATAATAATAATAATGATGATGATAATAATAATGAATAATAATAATAATAAATAATAAAATACCAGTGATGATGTATGATGATGATGATGATGAGATGATGATGATGATGATGATGATGATGAGATGATTGATGACGAGACGACACGACAATAATAATAATGATAACTAATCATATGGCTCCAAATCTTGACAATTCAAATCAAAGCGCAGTCACGCACCAGACACAGCACATGCAATCAACGCAGACTACATTACAGTTATACAAAAAGATCTACACACACGGAGGGAAAGAGGTAATTGTGGAAATTCATTGTCGGCAAAAGACGTGGGGTTTTTGAATTGGTTTAAAAGCACAAAGGATAGGTGTTAGGCAAAGGCAGAGTGGAAGCCCATAATCTTTTTCTTTTTTTCTATTTCTGAGTGTCTGAGTGTTGTGTTCCGAAAATAGCCTGCACTCATTGTTTGTGTCTCTGCCTAACACACTGTTGGTTGTTATATCATTATATCTGTTTGATCAAAGAGAAGAGGAGAGAGAAAGAAGAGAGAAGGAGACAGAAGAAGACGACAGACAGACAGACTGACAGACAGATAATGAATGAGAGTAGAGAAGGGACAGAGAAAGAAAAAGAGAGACAGAAAAAGAGAAAGACAGAAAGTGGAGAGAGAGAGGGGGGAGGGAGAGAGAAAGAGAGAGAAAGAGAGTGTGTGTGTGAGAGAGAGAAAGAGAAAGAGACAGAGACAGAGAGTGAACACATAGAACACACACACACACAGACACACACACACAGCAACAGACGAGGCAGAGAAGAGAAAAAGAAGAAGAGAGAGAGAGAGAAGAGGAGAGACAGAGAGAGAGAGAGAGAGAAAGAGACACCAGGAGGATGGTTGAAACGATCATCTTATGTTGTGAGGTGTTGTACAGATGCGAACCGTGGACAACCAACACGCAAAGTCAGAATAAGATTGAGGCAGCTGAAGTATACATGTAGTCTCTAAGAAGAACGTTAAGTGTTGCATGACAGCAAAGAAAACAAACGAGACAGTCTCGAAAGAAGCAAACACAAAAAGAACATTCATGAAGAAGATTAGGAAAAGACGAGCAACATTTATATGACGTTTTATGAGGTAAGAGAAATTTGAGCACTTAATCACAACAGGAAAGCTGGAGGGGAAAAAGAGCACCAGGTAGACCCAGGGGAAGGTATCGGACAGTTTTGCGGAGTGGATGAGGACAGAGAGGGTGGGAGATATACATGCAGCGACAAACGATAGATTCGTATGGAGGACCATGATCGCCAAATCCATGCGGCATGGCACGTGATGATGATGATGATGATGATGATGACGAGGTGGGACTGATGTAGAGAGATGAGATCTTGTGTCCAGAGCTCTATCCCAACTTTGATTCTGATGTGGCTGGTCATCAGGCTGGTCAGCTGGCTGGTCATCGACACAAGTGATGATGTAGATGGGTGCAAAGCAGATAAGTTACCTGTTGGTACAGGTTTTGCTTCCTTTCTCCCCGAAGAGAACCAGCTTCTTATCCATCGATCTTATCTCTCAAACGTCTGCCAAGTAATCAACACGATCAGCTCAAATACCTCGGATCTTCACATGATCACAGTATATGCAAGGTCAAGATGTTGATTACCACTTTAACTCCCGCACCCTGTCCACCAGCATCCTGCATTGTCAACCATGCTAGCAAAAGCAACAACGTAACCCTTTGACTCCCTCATCCTATACACCAGCTTTCAGTAGAAAGCTGGTGGATAGAATGAGGGAGTCAAAGGGTTACGTTTTTGTGTTGGTGGATAGTGTGCAGAAGTCAAAGGGTTAAGGAAACGTTGGCAAACTGTTTGCTTTGGACAACATGACGGGCGCTGTTGGCCAAGTGGGTAAACTCGGACTTTTATTCAGAAGTTCCTGGCTTTAATCCGCCTGGGGGGTAAATGATGGAGATTTTCCCATCTCCCCAGTCAGCATGTCAATACGTAAACCTTTCTCTGGATACACATGCAGATTATCAAAATTCAGTTTCAGTTTCAGTTTCTCAGTGAATTCCATATGCAATAGCGTCACAGATGCCATGTGATGGAGAAGATCAAAGAATGATCATGGCACAAGCCTCAAGCCTGCACATAAACTCATGAGCTGGCCAGGTCCTGGGGTCCTACCTTGTCTACGTTTTTATCTTGTACTAGTATTGTATCGGTCTATCATTAGAATATTCTTGGTTACATGTAAATGACATGTGTATCTGTGAATCATATTTCCAATGAAAAGAACAGATCATCAGATATGTATGCTAACGATCGTGTCAGTGACTGGCTTACGGAAATATGAAAACACCCAGCATGCACGCTTACTAAAGATACAACAACATAGTACAATGTGGTCAGCTCGCCTAACAGCTTGAGTTCTCTGTGCTCCACTTAAAATACCAGCTTGGAGATTAGCGCTGTAAAAGAACGATTTACAGTGTGACTACTACTGTTACTACTGCTGCCCTGCTATTGCTATTACTACTACCATCATCACCACCCCTAGTACAACTACTACTACTACAGATGATGATGATGATGATGATGATGATGATGATGATGATGATGGTGATGATGATGATGATGATGGTGATGATGATGATGATGATGATGATGATGATGATGATGATGATGATGATGATAATGATGGTGATGATGATGATGATGATGGTGATGAGGATGATGATAATGACGATGAGGATGATGATGAGAAGAAGGAGGAGGAAGAGGAGAAAAAGAAGGAGGAGGAGGATAAGAAGAAGAACAACAAGAAGAATATAATACGAATCGAAAGGTTGGCTTTTTTCCTCAGTTTTGCTTTGTCGAAAACATAGATGAATACTCAAAAAAGAAATTGCAGAAAACTGTGAAAACTACCCTACTACTGGACAGAAGACTGACTGGCAAAGATAGACAGCAAACAGGTCACGTGTTTATGGCCCCAACGTGGAGATTACACTCTCGACTTTATATATTGAGTGAAATAGTACTTGACAAAGGGCCTGGGCTCGAAACGTTGTGTTTTATACTCCAAAGGATCTTTTACAAACAAGGTATCTTTTAATATTTTGTTTTTACCTCAAGATCCAGCAGTCATATTTTGTTTTATATATTGAGTGGACAGAAATCTGAACATGACCGCACTGGAAAGTATATAACAACAACAGTCACAAACAAGAATGAGGAAGAGGAAGAAGGGTGTTGATATGGGAAAGGGAACAAGAACAGAGAAGAACAGCTGTCTGTGATCATGTAGAGTAAATCCATCCTCTCTGGATCAATAAACTAGATCAGCTCTCATCCACAACATCTAACAGTCGAGGGCATTTAGCAGAACATATTGTGTGGCCGAAGTGAGGATGAGCAGGGAGGGGGGAGAGAGAGGGGGCAAGAGAGGGTGCAGACAGTCTTTGCCACATCGAGTGCGTGGGTGCACCAACTTCTATGGAAAACAGACCCCCAAGGATCAGCTTATACGAAAACTGCTGACCCGACAAGATGCAAAATCCCCCCCAAAAAGAGAACAGGTCTTGGACTATATTACTATATCAAATGGTGGCTCTTCAAGAAACATCAATCCACCAAAGCATCACAGATCCCTACATTACGGAGGATAAATGTCCACAAGATGGCTTCCTTTTGGCCCACAGCCATCACACACACAACAGATATTTTCAGGCTGCCACAAAGTAAAACGCACGTAAAGCAATGAAGGAGAGGGAGTGGAGTGTACGAGGAGAGAGGAGAATCATCATAACCATGATGATGATGATGATGATGATAATGATGATGATGATGATGGTGGTGGTGGTGGTGGTGGTGGTGGTAGTGGTGGTGGTGATGATGATGGTGATGGATGATGATGTGGTGGTGATGATGATGATGATGATGATGATGATGGTGGTGGTGGTGGTGGTGGTGATGATGATGATCACGATGATCATGATCATGATCGTGATCATAATGATAATGATAATGAGAAGAAGAAAAAGGAGGAGGAGGAGGAGGAGAACAAGAAGAAAATATAATACGAATCGAAAGGTTGGCTTTTTTTTCTCAGTTTTGCTTTGACGAAAACATCAATGAATACTCAAAAAGGAATTGCAGAAAACATTTAAAACTATCCAACTATTGGACAGAAGAATGACTGGCAAAGATAGACA
The DNA here is from genome assembly GCA_030674185.1 of Monoplex corrugatus. Classification (NCBI taxonomy): domain Eukaryota; kingdom Metazoa; phylum Mollusca; class Gastropoda; order Littorinimorpha; family Ranellidae; genus Monoplex; species Monoplex corrugatus. The sequence goes on along the minus strand of CM060308.1, from coordinate 17,763,843 downwards.
GCAAACAGGTCAGGTTTTATGGCTCCAATTTGGAGATTAAATTCTCCACATTAGATATTGACTGGCCAAAGATCTGAACATGACCGCACTGGAAAGTATATTACAACAACAGTCACAAACAAGAATGAGGAAGAGGAAGGTTGTTGATATGGGAAAGGGAACAAGACAGAGAAGAACAGCTGTCTGTGATCATGTAGAGTAAATCCATCTCTCTGGATCAATAAACTAGATCAGCTCTCATCCACAACATCAAACAGTCCAGGGCACAAAGCAGAACATATTGTGGGCCAAGTGAGGATGAGCAGGGAGGGGAGAGAGAGGGGGGGGGGGCAAGAGAGGGTGCAGACAGTCTTTGCCACATCGAGTGTGTGGGTGCACCAACTTCCATGGAAAACAGACCCCCAAGGATCAGCTTATACAAAAACTGCTGACCTGACAAGATGCAAATCCCCCCCACCCCCCACCCCCCAAAAAAAAAGAGAACAGCTCTTGGAGTATATTAAATGGTGGCTCTTCAAGAGACATCAACCCACCAAAGCATTACAAAATCCTACATCACGGAGGATAAATGTCCACAAGATGGCTTCCTTTTGGCCCACAGCCATCACACACAACAGGGATATTTTTAGGCTGCCACAAAGTAAACGCACGAAAGGCTGCTGGGCCATAGAAGCTCACGCCTCAGTCTCAGCTATGCTCACTCCTAACGCGTGAATCAAAACTGAACAGACGAGGTCTCTTTACGCTGGGCCATACAACTCCACTCACGCTTCACGCTTCATGGTTCACGGTTCACGCGTGAGCGGAGAAATGGGACTGTCACTTTTTTCGATGCGTGAAGTTGAAGTTCCTGGTTACCATTGGCCATTTCAATTCTCCCACATGCAGGATGGATGACTACAAAGAAAAATTGATCGAGTTGGTCCGGTAAGGCCCCTCCTCTAGAATCCGCTTGTGCCTGACTACAAAGACAAAAATAAAAAAAATACCCACAAGTTTTGGGAAGACTTGGCGAAGATTCTGAACGAACCCACAGTTAAGGAGATAACGGAATGTACGGTGGAACTCTCCTCGTGATTTTTAAGTAAGAAATGTTCTCGGCACCATATGCTTTGTCTCTTTCGCTTTCCTTCTCCTGAGCAAGAGCAAAACAGGAGGTCTTCTTAGTCGGAAAAATCCATCTTCGGAAAAAGAAACAAACCACGAATATTGTCTCTAATCAACTGAACAAACAGCACTGTATGCTGGCACCGTCGACACAAAACAGACGCGTGAGCAGTGAGGTTGAGCTCCTGTGGCCCAGTGCATGAAATGTGAGGCGTGAAGCATGAGGCGTGAGACGTGCGGCATGAGTTTCTAGCAGCCCAAAGCAATGAAGGAGGGGGAGGAGGGGGTGTGCGAGGAGAGAGAAGAATCGTTCTATGTCCCTCCCCCCCCCCCCATCCTATTTTCCATGACGATATCCCCCCCCCCCCCCCCCAATCTTCTGCTAACGAAAAAGGACCAGGTCCAGTCATCAGCTGTGGTTACAGCACCTCAGGCGGTAGGGAAGTGTTTTGTCATGTGCAGAATGTGATGTGGGCGGACCAAAAGTTCTTTGAAACAAAATGACCTGGAGGGTGTGTGAAAAAGTTGAGCAAGACAGTAAACTGCTGGCCCTACAAGACACATAACTCAACGAAACGATATGATATAAATAAATAAATGAAAAAGTAAATGAATAAATAAATAAATGAAATACTAAGTGATCAAGCCATTTTAACAATATCTCTTTCATGAAAAAATCCTCAATATAAAACGAATAAATAAATGAATGAAATACTAAGTGATCAAGACATTTTAACAATATCTCTTTCATGGAAAAAATCCTCAATAAAAAATGAATAAATGAATGAATAATAATAAATAGATAAATAAAATACTAAGTGATCAAACCATTTTAACAATATCTCTTTCATGAAAAAATAATCGATATGAAATGACTAAATAAATAAATAAACAAATGAAATGCAAAGTGATCAAGCCATTTCATCAATATCTTTCATAAAAAAAATCATCAAAGAAAAACCAGACTTCGCACTTCTCAAAGTCACTGTGACATTGAAAAAAAATCAGTTCATGGGTTTATGAGAGGGCTTAATTAAGGCTTGTGCCATGATAACCATACACATGGCACCAGTGTCATTAGTGCATATGGAATTCGTTTCGTGCGCGGAGACGTGCATTGGATTCGTTCGTGCGCGGAGACGTCGTCTTGAGAAACTGAAACTGAAATGAAGCGAGGACAATGGTAGATTTGTCACTACAATGAAAATATAATGCAAATGTTCTCAGCAGTTCATTGAGAAAATGTTGCTTACACAATTTCGTCAAAAAGTGTGCTGATTTTAGGCACTTTTTTGTCCCTGTGTCCTGAAGTTTGGCGCTATGACATCCATATTTATGGATTCGTGATTCCTCAGTGGGCTACACTTAAATTTGATTACGATCCGTCAGGACAGCTGAGACAATCTTGCTAACACAATATGGCACAGACAGACAGACAGACAGACAAAAAGACAGACAGAAAGAAAGACAGACGCAGAGAAAGACATACACACAAACACAAACCTCTCTGTTGTCGATATGAAACTGTTCTTTTTTTTCAGAATGTTTGGGGTTTGTTCAAGAGGGATTCGTTGCACTGGGACAATTCTATATGCGCTCCACCCAACTATGCCAGCACTTATCTGGCAGGCTGCCTGAGCCTCCACCCCCCACCCCCCAAATAAAGCGCTGGCAAGGTCTTGAACTGAGGAGCGAAAAGAGAGGTGGGAGTGTAGACATTTGAAACACTAAGCTGACACCACCAGAATGATGGAAACATTAAGATGGGCAGCAAACAGCTGACACCACCAGAATGATGGA
>CM060308.1:17745936-17753436 GCA_030674185.1 Monoplex corrugatus | reverse complement strand
TTGTCTGGTGTGTGTGTAAATTGTCACTCAGCACTTTACTGGAATAGGCAGCAATGTCCAGTCCTCAAGCGGTAGATTGTGGTTTCTAGCTGCCACTCGAGTTGATGGACGGGATCATTCCTGTTATGTTCTGGTTCTTCTACTCCCATGACTCTTGTTGCTGTTTAAGCGATTTACCTGTGCCTCGATTAATGGAATCTTTCCGTGCTTGTGAGGATACTTTTGTTCATTCCTTTAACCTTTTCCTCTCGGAACATGTAAAGACATTTACACTTACTCTCTAAGTCTTTTCTTCTAAAGACCATGGACAATTTTGAAACGATTTTTACATGCAGATAGTGGCAATCCTCATACACAAGCCCCTGATTGGTTGTTGGACGACTGCCACCGCCACCTTGATGTTTGACTTCACTCTGACAACACTAACGCTAATCTAACCCTAACTCTAACCCTAGTCCAAACCCTAATTCTCACCTTCGTGATATGCAACTCATTCACGGAGAAAACCGCCCCCCACCCTTAAAGGTGAGAAGTGTAGGGTAGGGCAAGGGTTAGGAGCCACGGACTAAAGCAGTCATACCTCGAGTTCAGTCCCAGCCTGCAATATTTGAACTTGGCCTGTTCACTGCCCATTTTAATGTTGATGTCATTCTGGTGGTGTCAGTGTGTCATAGGTCCTGTTCTCTGCCCTTGGCATATGCTGTGATCATTCTGGTGGTGTCAGCTTAGTGTTTCACTAACCAGTTTAATGTTGATGTCATTTTGGTGGTGTCAGCTCAGTGTTTCATAGATCCCTTTCTCTCCCCTCTGTTTTCTGGATCGTTCCAAGACAAAGTTTTGCGCAGACTCAGGAAGCTTGCTGTCAGATCTGGGTGGAGCGAATATGATATTGTTCGAACGCCATAACTCCCTCTTCAACAACATCCAAACTCCAAAGGTCAAGACACATCAATTCCCAATGGCGTCTACAAATGACGTCACCACGCACAAGCCAGTCACAGGCACACAAGTATAGGGCTCCGTTTAGGCGCATGACGAAAAATTCTTTTCAAGTTGGCTGCCAACCAAATTAATGTCGGCGCTGACTACCAGGTCTCTGTGTAGTTATTGCAACATTGCTTCTTTCCTCTGCTGTACTTTTAACCCCTCCCCTTCCCCATTCTGTTCTATCCTTCTCCGCATCTGCCATTCCCATTCACCTCTCAATCCTGTCCCAGCCACCTACGCACACAGTGTTACGCGATGTGTATTGTTGGCATAGGGTTGAAGGTATAATTTTAGAGAGGTCTGCAATCTGCAGGACCCATGGGTCACTGCTGTGGACAATAGAGGAAGTTAGGAGGTCAGTCTTCATTATCTGCTATCGCTAGGAAGAAGACGAGATGTGACATCCTTCTGTTTATAATGCTTTCCTTCCCATCCATTACGCTTCCACTTTATATATTTTCTGGTCACAATGGATTTATTTATTTACTTATTCAAATATACAAAACTTGATTGATTGCAACGTCGTGGAAGATATCGGTTTTTCAATCAAGTTTTGTGCATTTATTCTTTCTCTTTTGCTCATGTTTGACGAAGGCCAGTTGGCCAACAATTTGCGTCTGTCTTGCCTTGTCTTGTTTTATCTTGTGTTGTTATATAAAACACGTGTTCTGATTCATTTTTATTTTTGGTTCCAACAAAGACATACTTGTTTACAATTACAAATGCAAATGCAACAGAAAAAGAAAGAGAATATAGACAAAGAATAATAAGTTGAGAGAGAGAGAAAGAGAGACAGAGACAGACAGACACAGAGACAGACAGACAGACAGAGACAGCAACAGACAGACAGAGACAGACAGAGAGAGACATAGACACACACAGAGAGAAAGAGAGAGAGAGAGAGACACAGAGAGAGAGAGAGAGAGAAGTAAGAGAGAAAGAGACAGACAGACAGACAGACAGAGACAGACAGAGAAACAGATACAGACACGGAAAAGAGAGAGAGAGATATATACAAACAAATAAAAAGAAGCAGACTCAGACATCTAAACTGCGCCTCTCCTTTCTCCGTCCTTCTCCACCACCACCACTTGTCCACCTCCACCTCCACCTCTACGATAAAGACATAAAAAGGTTGGACAGGAGCAACAACGAAACCCTGTGGCATCCACAGAGCAGACAGCCATAAAAAGGGAGAAAATCAACTGTGTGTCTGTAGCCGACCTCCGTCTTCTGGCCAACTGTCAAGTCAAGACCCAGTGAATGAAATGGAATGGTACAGTCCATCTTTCTCTGGGCCCACGCATCTCGGTCAATGTAAGTTTTTAACCCTTTCCCTCCTCTCACCATGTCGGTCTGATCGATGCGGAACTCAGAACGTGAAGCTCAGAAACACGTTTATTTGTCATTTGAGAACCCCATGTTAGGATTGTGAGATGCAGGCTGGTTGTAAATAAATTGACATCAAACAGTCAATTATTTCAACAGTTTTGGGATTTGACGTTTCTAGTTATCATCGTCATCATCATCGTCGTCGTCGTCGTCGTCGTCGTCATTATCATCGTCATCACACATCATTCATCACCATCATCATCATCACATTATCATCACCATCTTCTTTTTCTTCTTTTTCTTCTTTTCTTTTTCTTGTTCTTCTTCTTCTTTCTCCTCCTTCTCTTCCTCCTCCTTCTTCTTCTTCGCCGTCATTATCATCATCGTCATCATCAACTTCATCGTCATCATCATATTATCATCGTCATCATCATCAGCTTCATCATCATTATCATCACCACCACCATCATCATCATCATCGTCATTTCATCATCATTATCATCAACATTATCGTCATCGTCAAATGGGAATGTACGTTTTTGAGTGATTTAAGAATCTTTCTTTTAAGTTTCCTCATATGCAGGTATGCAATCAGACAAAATTATTCTACAGCAAATATTTGCAAATTATCTTCCTGAAATAAGTCACTTTGAGCCAATAGTGTGTCAATTGTTTTTGGGGAGGGCTTACATAAGCCATTGCTTGATGCCCCGCCCATGATTTGCTGTATTTATGACTCTTCTTTTCTTGAATAAAATTCTGTTTAAAACAAATAAGTCACTTGGATTTAACGCCCAACCTATAAAAAAATCAATCCCGGCTGAGACTTGTGGATAGGATGAGGGGTGGTGGTGGTTCTTTTCCATTCTCTGTCCACTTAGAGTTGATGATCTTCAGTAGGATGAAAGACCCTGACATGGATGATCAAGGGCCCATAGAGAAATACACGCATGCATCAAACAATTGAACATGCATGGCTCTCAGCACTGACAATTTACTGTCTCTAGAGAGAGCAGCCTGAATGATAAATCCACTGTGAGCAGAAAAACAGACAAAGTGGAAGTGTAGTGGATGGTGAAGTAGAGCGTTATAAACAGACTGACGTCACATCTCATCGTCTTCCCAGCAATATCAGACGTTGAAAGACTGACCTTCTGATTTCCCCTGATGTCCACAGCTGTGCTCCCTTGGGTCCTGCAGATTGCAGACCTCTCTCCCATTCCACAGTCAACCCTGTGCCAACACAAAGGCCTACCTCGCCTAACGCTGTGCTGGCCAGGGAGTAGGTGGGCGGGGAACAGAATTGAGAGGTGGGTGGGAATAGCAGATGCAGATGAGGATAGAACAGAATGGGGAGTGGGGATGGCGGTGGGGGTGGTGGTGATGGTGAAAGGATAGCAGAGGAATGAGGCAGTTTTCCAATAAGTACACAACTACAGACTAGTCAGCACCGACCCTCGCCATCAGACGCCAAGCAGAAGCCATTTTGCCACGCAAAAGAGGTCCAAAACAAGTATGACTACCTGCGTTCAAGCAAACAGGAACCAGTAAAACACGAAAATAGAATCAGAACGCGTATTTCATACAACCAGACAATACAGGCGCAAATGTTTGGCAAACTGGCAGTTATCAAGCGTAAATGTAAGATCACAAACTAGCAAACACCAAATACAAAACTAAGGAGAAGAAGACTGGAATTTCCCTGCTGCTTCATCCAGTGTTTGTTTGTTTGTTTGTTTGTGATCTTATATATACGCTTGACAAAGGCCAGCTGGCCAAAAATTTGCGCCTGTCTTGTCTGGTTGTGTTACATACACGTTCTTATTCTTTTTTCGTCTTTTTCTGGTTCGAGTAAACGAGGACCGTCCATGCGCGGAGACCCAGAGCAACGGTGCCTCACCAACAGCTAGACACATCTCCTAACCACTGACCCCACACGCCAAGCAGTAGCCATTTCGCCAAGCAAAGTGTGTGTGTAGGTGGGGAGGGGGGATGGGGCGTACATGCGTCTCTGGGGAGAGCAGCCTGAATGATAACTCCATTGTGACGAGAAAAACAGACAAAGTGGAAGTGTGGTGGATGGTGAAGTAGAGCGTTATAAACAGACTGACGTCACATCTCATCGTCTTCTTAGCAAATATCACACGATGAAGACTGACCTCCTGATTTCCCCTGATGTCCACAGCTGTGCTCCCTTGGGTCCTGCAGATTGCAGACCTCTCTCCCATTCCACAGTCAACCCTGTGCCAACACAAAGGCCTACCTCGCCTAACGCTGTGCGGGCCAGGGTGTAGGTGGGCGGGAGACAGAATTGAAAGGTGGGTGGGAATAGCAGATGTGGAAAAGGATAGGACAGAATGTGGTGTGATTGGTGGTGGTGGTGGTGGTGAAAGGATAGCAGAGGAAGGAGGCAGTTTTGTAATAGGTGCACAACTACCCTCATGTAAAATAACAGCAAATGGCACCACATTCGGGACAAGTTGATAAGTTTAAATATCTGGAAACAATCAGCTCACCAGATGGCAGATGCACATTAGAAATCACCAACTGAATTGGACAGGCTAAAACAGCATTCAAGAATATGAAATGCGTTCTTACCAACAAATGTCTATCAACTGACATTAGGAAGAGAGTTCGTCAGTGTTATACAGAACCAATAGTGCTGTAAGGATGTGAGGCGTGGACAGTCAACACGCAAAGTCAGAACAAGATAGAGGCAGCTGAAATGTGGTTTCTAAGAAGAATGCTAAAGAGTTCCATGGACGGCAAAGAAAACAAACGAGACACTCTTGAGGGCTGCTCACATAAAAAAAAGGACATTAATGAACAAGATTAGGAAAAGACAAGCAACATTTATAGGACATTTTATGAGGCAAAGCGCAAAGAATTTAGAGCACCTGTCACAACAGGAAAGCTGGCGGGAAACAGAACACCATGTAGACCCAGGGAGAAAATATTGGACAGACTAGTGGAGAGGATGAGGACAGACAGGGTGGGAGATGTACTTGCAATGACAAGGGATAGATTGGTATGGAGGGCTTTGATCACCAACGTCATGCAGCAGGGCACACGATGATGATGATGACACAACTACAGGGTAGTGTGAACCGACCCCCGTCACCACACACCAAGCGAAAGCCATTTTGCCGAGCAAAGGAGGATCGTCCATGCGCTGAGACCCACAGTAACGATGTCTCATCAACAGCCAGACATCTCCCAATCACCGACGCCACACGCCACGCGGTAGCCATTTTGCCAAGCAAAGTGTGTGGGTGGGGGGGAGGTTGGAGGGTGAGTGGTGGGGAGGGGACGTACATGAGCTGCAGGACCCATGCAGATCCAGTCTTCAGTTACCTTGTTTACAAGCCGAATGGCAAGATGGGGAGATGACAAACCCCGGGACATAGCCACACAACGCACATCAGCCAGATCTAGCTCTGCCATCGGAGATTGAAAGAACGAAAGGGCCCCGTCCCCACCCTTCCTCAGGCTGACTCGCTAGCTAAAATCCCTCCTCACCCACCCGCCCCCAACCCCGCCCCCTTCACAGTCGAAACACCACCACGTCTACAGCTCCCAACGCAGTTTTCTTTAACCCTTTGACTTCTCCACCCTGCCCACCAGCATTCTGCATTTTCAACCATGCTAGCAAAGCAAAAACTTAACCCTTTGACTCCCTCACCCTATCTACCAGCTTCCTGCAGGAAGCTGGTGGATAGGGTGAGGGAGTCAAAGAGTTGTTTTTGCAGTTGGTGGATAGGGTTCGGGAGTCAAAGGGTTAAACGTCAGGGGGTGTTTGTTCAATCGCAAGAGCAGTCAGGAGAAATTATCAAGAAGGAAATTTCAGCCGAGTCTTGGGACCTGTTTTTTTTGTATACGCCAGCACGCTCGCGCGCAAATGGCAAGATAACGAGTAAGAACGAGAGGAAAAAGTGTGCCCAAGAAACAGACACGAGATAGAAATACGTTTCAGCCAAAGGACACCGCTTATTTCACACTAGAAGATGGAGTCGTCATTAATTAAACACAAAGGTGATTTGCAAGACCGCCATCTTTAACTTGCTAGAAAGATCCTGTGAATGCTACCTAGCGAATACCTGGCCACGCTTGCCGCTAGGCGAAACAAACAAACAAACAAAAGAAAACGGATCTAAGTAATGTATCTGGCGAAAACTTGGTCTACGTAACGTGTAAGTACGGCCTTTGGATCACCCGTCTTAGGGTCTTTCAGCTTACTGAAATTCATCAATTCTCAGTAGACAGACAAAGAAAGGAAAAACAATAGTAACTCCCCTCATCCTATTCACTAGCTTCTGGTGAAATCAACCCTAACGCTAACTGACGGATAGGGAGGAAGAAAGAACGGGCTACACCCAGTCTCATGCTGACTTTGGCTTCATGAAGGAAACAGATCGATGATTCTGGCGATCAAACCCACATCCATTCCTCTCCTGCTGTTGACGACACACTGTTGTTACAGTTTCACGAGCAATATTTCTTTCCTCCCTCAAATAAATACACCCTTGACTGTTTAAACCCTTAGGAACTACCGTGTGTTAGATGGCTTTGTTTATTTCTAATACCTTCTCCCCGACATGGGGTGGTAACTCTTCAATGCTGTTCTGCAGTAACATCCCTGTGGTTTGTGTACTAATGTATCCTTGCTCATATGCACTGTGTTGTTCCATTTTCTCAGCTGTTAGCTGGCAATGCTCATAATGCAGGGGTTGTGGGCTCAACCTTTGGTTGTGCCATGTTTTCACGTCGGCTGGTTGGTTCTTTTGATAGAGCTGTGGATTAAAACTGACTTGTTTGCTACACCAAAGGAAATAAGAGGGAAGCAGGGACAATTTTAAATATTAACTAAACAACATAACTCTTGAGAGTCACGGAGTTATCTCCCATGTAGAATTCTCAAATCCAACACAGTTTGCGCTAAATTTTAAATATTAACTAAACAACATAACTCTTGAGAGTCACGGAGTTATCTCCCATGTAGAATTTCTCAAATCCAACACAGTTTGCGCTACCCATTCAGCTAGCATAGACGCTGCCACAAAGCATAAAGCTGTAAGCTCAGAACACTCCTCTGACTTGTTTGCTGCCCACCTGACTGTTTTCGTCATTCAGTGGTTAGAGCTTAGTGTTTCTAACGTTCCTTCTCCTTTCCTTATTTCTAAA
>CM060308.1:17718436-17725936 GCA_030674185.1 Monoplex corrugatus | reverse complement strand
TAGCTTACAGATTATATCTGGACTCACTTCGGATTAAGTTCAATAATACCATCAAATGTGTCTGTAATGAGTCTATAACAGTTAAACACCTTTTGTGTTGTCAGCGAATGCGACCTTATTTCCCTGTATCATTTTCAAAATTGAAACAGAAACACACTGATTTCACTTTGTATTTACACTTTGCTAGGCATTTACTGCACAGTCCTGTAGGTCGTTTTCTTTGATTAAGACCGATTGTTTTTATACCTGTAACTCCCACCTACCTCTGTTTGTTTGCTTGTTAGTTTTATCATTACTCCTTGACTGTTAGAATGTTTTTATTCGGTAAGATTATCCTTTTCTACCCCACTACCCCACCAGATAATCACAGATGGTTTGTCATAACCCAGCACGGGATACGCTCGTTGCATGCGCATGCGTATACGTGCACACACCACACACACCACACACACACACACACACACACACACACACACACACACACACACACACACCCGCGCCACGCGCGCGCGCGGTTACATACACACATACAGCCCTGAGCAATCTGTTCAAGCCTGATCGTTCAAATGTTATGATTGCTTTTCTATTGTCCTTATAATTTTTTTTAATGTTAATTAATATGTTAAACTGTCTTTATGATTTCGTAGAATCTTCCACCCCATAGACACCTTTTTTTTTTTCTTTTTTTTTCCGTCTAAAAGCACATATGTGAACAGACGTTAAAAGAAATAACGAACGAACCAAAGGGTTTATCTAAATGTGTTGCCTTGTTAAAACGTATGGCCAACGTATTGTTCACAGAATCGCAATAATGAGACAGTGAAGTGTTATATTCTCTTGCTCTGTGCCCTGTTGAGCCCCAGAGCTCCCCTGTATAGAGCAGTGTTACGTCTTATCGTGCCATATTGTCTCGAGTTCAAGTGCACAGCAGAACGGACGGAATCAAACCAGTGCATGCATGGGTGTATATATATATATATATATATTGTGTGTGTGTGTGTGTGTGTGTGTGTGTGTGTGTGTGTGTGTGTGTGTGTGTGTGTGTGTGTGTGTGTAGTGTGTGTGAATGTGTGTGTGTGTACGTGTGTGTGAGTGTGTGTGTTGTGTGTGTGTGTTTTGATGGATAGATCGATCAATCGATCGATCAAATCGATCGATCGATAGATAGATAGATAGATAGATAGATAGATAGATAGATAGATAGATAGATAGATAGAGATAGATAGATAGGTAGTAGATATAGATAGATAGATAGATAGATAGATAGGATAGGATGGATAGATAGATGGATAGATAGACAGACAGATAGACAGATAGATAGATAGATAGACAGATAGATAGATAGATAGATAGATAGATAGATAGATTAGATAGATAGATAGATAGACAGATAGATACATAGATAGATAGATGAAGGGAGGGATGGATGGATGGGTGTATGGATGGGTTATTGCATGAAAAGGAAGATTGTTAAAATGACTGGACCATCTTGTTTCTTCTGTTTGTTTTTGAGTTTCAAAGTGTTTTCGGGTGTGGTCAATATTCTTGTTGGCAAAGGCACTAGAGTAACAAAACGTTGCTTGTTCTTCACCATCCTCCACACGTTCTTACACTGTGTGCAGACACTGGGGGTGTCTGCTTTGCCCAGTCCTGTTTCAACGATTGCTGTTTGCTTAATTCCTCGTTTTTGCGTGTGTTAGCTAGAGTGTGTGTATGTGTGTTAGATTCAAAAATGTATGCAGAATGAAAAAGAAAGCTATCTGTTTCTGTCTTTCTGTCTGTCTGCCTGTCTGTCTGTCCGCCTGTCTCTGTCTGTCTGTCTCCTCTTTCTTTCTTTGTCTATCTCTCTTTCTCTTTCTCTCTCTTTCTCTCTCTCTCCTCTCTCTCTCTCTCTCTCTCTCTCTCTCTCTCTCTCTCTCTCTCTCTCTCTCTCTCTCTGTCATCTACCCTTTGGGATTCAGCCACTGGTAATGTTCTCAAACCTGTCATTAGTCTCCATACAGGAGTTTTAAAACTCTTGAAAACCACACGTATAATAGACTCCAACTTAATTATCAGGAATTAAATATTTACCATACAAACTTAGACTTCAAGTGTAATCAAGGACTGTACATGCTCAAAATAATAAACAGAAGTACTCCAGATCTTATAACCAACACCCTTCTTTATAAATTTCACATGCAACAGGAGAAAAATCCCGGACGAGCCCCCTCGTATTTTCTCCATCACATGGCACCTGTGATGTAATGCATATGGAATTCATTCCGAGCGCAGAGACGTCATCTTGAGAATTGAAACTGAAACTGAAACAGAAGAATTGATGTCCCCCTCCCAAGAATTAACCATTTCAAAACCAGCCTTGTATACTCAGGAGCTACCCTATGAAACACACTACAGAAAATATACGAAGATATCTCAGTTTCACAATATTAAGCCGAGTTATTTTGCACATCTCCAGGCAATCAGACAATTTATCATCATCATGTGCCTAGCTGCATGTTGCTTGCCCTCCATACTAATCTCTCTTTTCTCGCTGCAGGTATTATCTTGCATTTTGTCTCCACCTCCTCTTCAGAACTGTCTAATATTTTCTCCCCGGGTCTACCTGGTGTTTTCTTCCTGTAACTTTCCTGTAGTGACTAGGTACTCAAAATTCTCTTGCCTCATAAGATGTCCCAAAATGTTGCTTGTCTTTTCCTAATCTTCTTCATTAATGTTCTTTTTGTGATTGCTGCTTTCGAAACTGTCTCGTTTGTTGTTTTTCCTGTCATGGAACTCTTAATGTTTTTCTTAGTAACCAATTTCAGCTGCCTCAGTCTTGTTCCGAGTTTGCTTGTTGACTGTCCACTCTTCGTAACCATAATTATGATAGTATTGTCCTGTACAATATTGAAAAACTCTCTCCTCGATGTCAGTCATCAGACTAATTACTAATACATTTTATAGTGCTTAACTGTAGAAACACTTCAAATGTATTTCTTTGATCAAACGTTTAACGTTTGCCTTGTTGCAATATCTATGTTGTCTGATGGACAGTTTATGTACAGTGTAATGTACACACTCTTTGGGCGACAGCTGGATGTGAAAAAGTATATACTGTTCTCATTTTATACACTCGTAGATAGAATTTGTTCTTGTTCTTCTTCTTCTTTTCTTCTTCTTCTTCTTGTTCTTCTTCTTCTTGTTCTTGTTCTTGTTTCTTGTTGTTTGTTGTTGTTGTTTGTTGTTCTTCTTCTTCTTCTTCTTCTTCTTCTTCTTCTTTCTTCTTCTTCCTTCTTCTTTCTTCTTGTCCTTCTTTTTCTTCTTCTTCTTCTTGTTCTTTTCTCTTCTTCTTCTTTTTTCGTTTGTTCTTCTTCTTCTCTGCTTCTTTCTTCTCTTCTTCTTCTTTCTTCTCTCTCCTCTCTATTTCTCTCTTTCTCTGTCTTCTCTGTCTGTCTTCTCTCCTTATCTCTTGTCTGTCTTGTTCTTCTCTTCTGTCTCTGCTCTCTGTCTGTCTGTCTCTGCTCTCTGCTCTCTGCTCTGTCTCTGTCTCTCTCTGTATCTGCTTTCTGTCTTTGTATCTCTCTCTCTCTGTCTCTCTGTCCCTCTCTCCGATCTCCCTCTCTCTCTCTCTCTCCCTCTCTTTGTCTGTCTCTCCCTCTCTCTGTCTGTCTCTCTGTCTGTCTGTCTGTCTCTCTCTCTCTCTCTCTCTCTCTCTCTCTCTCTCTCTCTCTCTCTCTCTCTCTCTCTCCCCACTCTGGTTTATCTACGAAAAGTACACCAGCAAAAACGTTTAGCACAATCCAGCTGGAACACAACTGCAAACATGCAAATTTATCCCACGCAGGCCTCAGTACAAAGATGACAGAACAAGGCTTGAACCCAATGCACTCAGAAAGAAACGCTCCCTTCCATAAAACACCAACCGTCATAACACGACGAGAATAGCTGTCGCAGGATCAGAGCAGCAATTCATTATGATACGTGTTTTATGACTGATCAATTATAAGCGTGTCAGACGGCATGATAGGCAGGAAAATATAAAAAAAACAAATATGGCCAGACCATGGTAATAGCTCACTGTTTATATCAGGCAGGAAGTATTATTATTTTGTGAAGAGACAAGATTTTTTTTTTCTTCTCAGAAACAAAGAAGACACTTTTGCTTGAAGCTACTGGCCTAGAAAATGCGTACAAAGTGAGACAGACAGACAGACAGACAGAAATGGAGAGAGGGGGTCAGAGACAGAGAGAGGAGGGCAGAGAGAGAGACACAGAGATAGAGAGATAAAGAGAGACAGAGAGAGGGAGAGAAAAAGAGATAGAGACAGAGAGATAGAAAGAGAGAATGAGAGAGAGAGAGACAGAGACAGAGAGAAAAAAGAGAGAGAAAGAGAGAGAAAGATACAGAGAGAGACAGACAGAGGCAGACACAGAGAGAGAGAGAGAGAGAGAGAGAGAGAGACGGAGGTACAGAGAGACAGAAAGAAAGAGAGAGAGAGAAACAGAGAGAGAGAGAACGAAAGAGAGATAGAGAGAGAAACAGAGAGACAGAGACAGAAAGAAATAGAGAAAGAGGGAGAGGAGTGAGAGAGAGAGAAAGAGAAAGACAGAGAGACAAAGAGAGAGAGAGAGAGCTACAGAGACGGACTATGACGGCCATATCATATCAATAACCTCCCTTCACATAATGAAGTATACTATTCTTTGAACAGAACACAGACGGGCACAGTGGTCTGGCAGGTAACAGGGGGACCCTCAATCTGAAGGTGTGGGGTTCGATCCTGCTTGGCTGCCTTTCGCTGGAGAAGTAAAGGGTGAAGATTTTTCTCATCTCTGTCTGTCTGTTTGCCTGTCTGTCTCTCTGCTCTCTGTCTGCCTCTCTCTCTCTATCTCTCTATCTTTCTCTGTCTCTGTCTCTCTCTGTCTCTGTCTCTGTCTGTCTGTCTGTCTCTGTTTCTCTCTCTCTCTCTTTCTCTCTCTCTCTCTCTCTCTCTCTCTTCTCTCTCTCTCTATGTAAACAGGCATATGAAATGATGGTTACTCAAATGGAAATAGGAAAACAGAACTGGGCCTATCAGGTAAAAAAGGCTTTATCAGAACTTGGGTTTGGAATCGTGTGGTTGTCCCAGGGAGTAGGAAATGAGTGTCAGTTTATTAATGAATTTAAAGACAGGCTTATTTGTTCGTTTAAACAAAATTGGCACTCAGATATGGAAAACAAAGAAAAATATAGTTGGTTCTTCTCATTTAAAGATGTTTTTCAAACCGAAAAATATCTCAGTGTTGTTACGGATAAATGGCAAAGAACTAATTACGCAAGATTTAGATTAAGAACACTTGGTTTCAATGCAAATAAAAATTGGTTTCAACTTGGGACGTCCACAGTATATCCTTGCTCCTTATGTGGAAACAATGTCGATAATGAAAAACACTTTTTATTCCAATGCCAAATTTTTGACACAATACGTGGAAAATGCAAAGTTTTTGAATCCGACATGGCCAAAAGACAAGATGTATCTATTTTGTCGTCTGATGACGAAGTCATAATCAAATCAGTGGCACTATACATTGCGGAAGCAGAAAAAATAAGACATAAACACTTACAAGCCCGACAATAGTGCTAGACAATATCATACTGGAATTAATTTAATCTCTTTTGACTGATATGGGCTATATCACGTTAACTCCAAAAGAAGCCGCTTTATTATAGACTCTGCTTTGTAAAGAGCTGTTTTCATTTGCTTTATTTTGCTTTGTTTGCCGATAATTTAAGAGTAGCTAATAATATGAAAATAATGGTATATTTGTAGAATATGTTAGAAGTGGATATTGAAAGGGTATATAGACACTTAAGGGTCTACTATACATGTTAACAAAAAAACAAAAAAAACAAACAAACCAAAAACAAATAAATAAAAGGCATAGTGATGTCCCTTGTTAACAGAGTATTATGGGGCAGTTATTGAAGATTATATTATTATCACTAAATGTAAGGTTTGGGTGGTCTAGCCCAGATGTTTCATCATATTACAGTTTTGATGTGTGTGTGTGCGTGCGCACGAGCGCGCGCCCGCGTGTGAGTGTATATGGGTGCGTGTGTGTGTTGTGGGTGTGGTGTGTGGAAAAGATTTTGGTTTGCCTAAACCTAGACAAATTATTGGCCTGAATGTAGGAACACTGTTCTGATTTTTTTTTTTTTTTTTTTTTTGCATTATGTAGTACTGATAAAATGGATGATTGTTCATTATATATGATTTGAATATGTTCGACTGTTCAAGGAATGGATGTTCGATATTTTTTTTTGATTATGCGTGAAGAATTTGCGCACATACAAAGAGTGGATTATGTGTCGCACTACTGGAAAATTGTTATCCCCCTTGTCAAAAGACCTTTTCGGGTAATGACAATAAACAGTTTCAGTTTCAGTTTCTCTCTCTCTATCTCTCTCTCCCTCTCTCTCCCCCTCTCTTTCTGTCTCTGTATATGTCTCTTTGTCTCTCTCTTCCTATCTCTGTCTCTGTCTCTGTCTCTGTTTCTCTCTCTCTCTCTCTCTCTCCCTATCTCTGTCTCTGCCTCTGCCTCTCTGTCCCTCTCTCTCTCTCTCCTTCTCTCTCTCTCTATCTCTCTCTCTGTCTCTCTCTCTCTTTCAACATGTGTGCAGACCTGCCAATACCTAGACCCCACTCATACGCATGCAGAGCATCAAATACACACTACAGGGATCCTGTAAGTCATGTCAGTGTACGATCATCATTATCATCATCATGTGTCCTGCCGCATGGCGTTGACGATCATGGCCCTCCACACGGATTTATCCCCTGTCGCTGCAGGCACATCACCCCACCCTCTGTGGCCTCAGCCACCCTGCAAGTCCGTCCAATATTTTCTCCCTGGGTCTACCTGGTGTTCTCTTTCCCTCCAGCTTTCCTGTTGTCACCAGGTGTACGATGGCTTATGGAAACATGCAGATACCCAGCATGGACGTCCACCCAGGGTGGAAGACTGAATATGCAGACTGTGCAACAACATACCGCACGTTCACTTCGCTTCAGTTTGTTTGGGTCCGTCGTTGGACATAAGCCTTCCTCATCGCATGTCACTGTTGCCCGTTAACTGCTGTTCTGGTCCACTGTTTGTCGAACTTTTCTAGATCGTCTCGCCACCTGATTCTCTGACGACCTCTGTTCTTTTTTTGGCTTCGAGGGATCCAGTGCGTCACTTTGGTGGTCCATCTGTTGTCAGATCTCCTAAGGACATGACCAGCCCAGTTCCACTTTCGTTCACAAACTGTGTCTATTATGTCTTGGACCTTCGTTTTTCCTCTTACCCATGTCGCCGTATTCCGGTCCTTCCATGTGATTCCCATCATGATCCGTTCGTGGGCCCTTTGCATGGTTCGCAGTTTTAGGAGCTGACGTTTCGTCAGGTTCCATGTTTCGGCTCCACATGTCACAGTCGGCGTTATGCATGCGTCGTACACTCGGCGTTTTAATACAACCACACCTCACGTTACTGGTA
>CM060308.1:17700936-17708436 GCA_030674185.1 Monoplex corrugatus | reverse complement strand
GATGATCTATTTTGTGCGTGTCTAAGGAAAGACAGACCAACACGTGTGGACCAAATTTCCACAACGAAATATTGACCAACTCCCATTTCTGTCACACATCTGACATCAGACAAAAACAGCAGTCGTCACTTACTCAAAGGGCAGAAGTGAGGCAAAGGACATCATGACATAAACCTGGTTCTGATTGGCGCTCAGAAACAGCTTCCTTCTTTCATTCTAGAAGGCGCAAGTTACGAGTCTTTGTAGGGAGAAGACTGGCAGAATGGTTCAGACGTTCACCTGCCAATAACTAATCTCGAGGTTCCAGGGTTCGCTCCCCGTGGAGGTCTCGACTTTTCTCGTCAGTTTGACCGGAAAATCGAACTGAATGTCTAGTCCTTCGGAAGGGGACGAAAAACGAGTCGGACCCGTGTGCCTTCTTGATGCACACGTTAAAGATCCCAGGGCAGTTGAAAATCGTGAAGAGCAAGGCATTGCCCGGCTGCCTTGGAGAGATAAGTTGATTTCCCAGGTCCCACTCCTTGAAGATCAACTAGCCTTCTTGCCATTCTGAAGTCTTGGTAAAAAAATGTGAATATGAATACGAATTTGAAGCGAGGGAGAGAGGATGTGCGCCACCCTCGTGGTGCTGGTCCTGGGAAAAGTTGAGGTCTCTGCCACCTCACTCTCCTACGACCCCAGGGTTATGGAACTATCTACGTACGACCACAGGACCCGGCCTGCTCGTGGGTGTGCAGGCTGAAGGCTTGCGCCATGATCATTCTGGATCTTCTCCGTCACATGGCACCGGTGACCTCAGTGCATATGGAATTCGTTTCGAGCGCGAGAAGTGGTCTTCAGAAATTGAAACTGAAACTGAAATTCACCAACATTATTTTCTGTTCCATCGTCCGCCTTGTCTCTGTGTCAGTAACCCCGCACCGCTCATTTCAGTTCTCCTCCAGTTTCAGTTTCTCAAAATAGCATATCCTCGCTCAAAATGAATTCCATATGCATTGACGCCACTATGCCACGTGATGGAGAAGACCCAAAATGATCATGGCAAAAAAGCCATAAGCCTGCACATCAGCAGCCCTCACGGAAAAGTAAAAGATGAGAGATTCCTTTCTATCCCTGTGTTCGTAAGGGAGTGAGATGGTAGAGACGGAAAAGTAAAAGATGAGAGATTCCTTTCTATCCCTGTGTTCGTAAGGGAGTGAGATGGTAGAGACGGAAAAGTAAAAGAGAGAGATTCCTTCTATCCCTGTGTTCGTAAGGGAGTGAGGTGGCAGAGACGGAAAAGTAAAAGATGAGAGATTCTTTTCTAATCCTGTGTTTGTAAGGGAGTGAGGTGGTAGAGACCTCAACGTTTCTGTCGGGCCAGACAATCTTTATCATTTACTTTTCGATGACATGTCAAACATTACAAGGAGTTGCCAGTTCCTCGTCAGCAAAAGGGCAGCAGTGGTTTAAAGGTCATGTTGACACAAACAGCCTGATGGCACTGCTTCCAACCTGAAACTTAACGAAATTACAACTCTTTGCTTCAGGTGTCATCTTAGCAAAAATGTCAAGGTCATAAATACATATATATATATTGTGTGTGTGGTGTGTGTGTGTGTGTGTGTGTGTGTGTGTGTGTGTGTGTGTGTGTGTGTGTGTGTGTGTGTGTGTGTGTGTATGCATGTATGTATGTATGTATGTATGTATGTATATATGTTTGTATGTGTGTGTGTATGTATGCATGTATGTATATCATCATCATCATGCGATCAAGGCCCTCCACAAGAGTCTATCCCTTGTCGCTGCAAGTACATCTCCCACCCTCTCTGTCCTCAGCCACCCTGCAAGTCCGTCCAATATTTTCTCCCTGGGCCTACCTGGTGTTCTCTTTCCCTCCAGCTTTCCTGTTGTGACCAGGTGCTCTAATTCCCTTTCCTCATAAAATGGCCTACAAATGTCGCTTGTCATTGCCTAATCTTCCTTATCAATGATCTTGTGTCTGCCTCCACCAAGACTGTCTCGTTTGTTTTCTTTGCTGTCCATGGAACTCTCAACATTCTTCTTAGAAACCGCATCTCGGCTGCCTCAATCTTGTTCTGTTGCGTGTTGACTGTCCACGCCTCACAACTGTACAACATTATCGGTTCTATACAACATTCAAGAACTCTCTTGAGTTCATGGCCAGCCAAAGCAAGAAAATGAGTTTTCCTTCACATAGCTAAAAAGAAGTTCTGATAACATATAAAGTGCAGTGAGTGCAGATGAGTTTGGAGAGTAATGGTACACAAGGATGACTGGTAATAATGAAATGACTGATGATAATGAATGTACCCTTTGACTTCCGCACCCTATCCACAAACTGCAAAAACTTAACCCTATGACTCCCTCACCCTGTCCACCCGCTTCCTGCAGGATGTTGGTGGAAATGGTGAGGGATTCAAAGGGTTAAGTTTTGCTTTGCCAGTATGGTTGACAAATGCCTGTCAATTAACATCAGGAAGAGAGTTTTTGAATGTTACATAGAACCAATACTGTTGTACGGATGCGAGGCGTGGACAGTCAACACGCAAAGCCAGAACAAGATTGAGGCAGCCGAGATGTGGTTTCTAAGAAGAATGTTGAGAGTTCCATGGACAGCAAAGAAAACAAACGAGACAGTCTTGATGGAGGCAGATACAAGTAGATCACTCATAAGGAAGATCAGGAAAAGACAGGAAACATTTATAGGCCATTTTATGAGGAAAGGGGATTTGGACCACCTGGTCACAACGGGAAAGCTGGAGAGAAAGACAGCACCGCGTAGACCCAGGGAGAAAATGCTGGACGGACTTGCAGAGTGGCTGGGGACGAGGAGGGTGGGGAAGATGCTAGGGGCAAGGAGAGATAGAGACAGATGGAAGTCCATGATCGCCAACGCCATGCGGCAGGGCACCTGATGATGATGATGAGTATGGTTGACGATACAGAATGCTGTTGGACAGGGTGCCAAGAGTCAAAGGGTTAAACAAAAAACAAAAACACTGCAGAAGATGATGACCGCCAGCAGACAGACATAAAAGGATGCTGACTCCTGATTTTTTTTTTTTTTTTTATCTTTTTCTCTCTCGTGGCTATGTCAGTATCTTTTCGGTCTGAGTTGTATCCTTTCTCCATCTATCCCTTCTCGAGCACACACGCTCACACACGCACGTGTGCACGTATTCACATACACCACATCACCACCGCCACCAGTACCAAAGCCAACAGCAGCAATCATTACCACGACCACTAGCACTCTACCAAAACACGCATACTCTCTCTCTCTTTTCTCTCTCTCTCTCTCTCTTCTCTCTCATCTCTCTCTCTCTCTCACGCACACACACACACACACACACACACATACACACACACACACACCACACAACACATACATACACGCACATACACACACACACACAACACATACTTACACGTACACACAACTCACACGCAAGCACACACACACTCTCTCTCTTTCTCTCTCTCTGTCTCTCTCTCTCTCTATCTATCTCTCCATCTGTTTCTCTTTGTCTCTGTCTCCATATGTCTCTCTCTCTCTTTTCTCTCTTTTCCTGTCCCTCTTTACCCCTCCCCCAAACACACGCACGCACGCACACACACACGCACACACACTCTCTCTCTCAACAACACACACACTCACACACACACACACACACACCACTCACACACACATACACACACACGCACACACACACACACAACAACACACGCAAGCACGCACACACACTCTCTCTCTCCTCTCTCTCTCTCCCTCTCCCTCTCTCTCTCTCCCTCTCTTTCTCTCTCTCTCTCTCCTCTCTCTCTCTCTTCCTCTCTTTCTTTCTCTCTCTTCTCTTCCTCTTTCACTCTTTCTCTCTCCCTTCTTACACCTCTCCCCCAAACACACACACACACACACACACACACACACAGAGCACAGAATAACAAGTTACTTACCGAATACAGAAGGCCTTTTTTTCAGGTGGGAAACGGAAAGGGGCGGGTTGTGCAACAAGGGAGGTAAATAATGAAAAGACAGGAACAAAAAGATCACCTCTGCTCCCGGCCAGTGGCGGTGGCCAACTCACGCATGCGTGAAGGGGCAGCAGGGCGAAACTCAAGCAGCAATCGATGTTCGCTGAATATTTCAGAGGGGTGTGAGAGAGGGTAAGTGGGTGGGTGGGGGTGGGGAGTTGGAATGGAGGGATTGAGTTGTTATGGAGTTGGGGGGGGGAGGTGTAAGTGTGTGTATGTGTGTGTGGGGAGAGAGAGAGGGGGGAGAGAGAGAGAAAGAGAGAGAGTGAGTGAGTGAGCGAGTGTGAGAGAGAGAGTGTGTGTGTGTGTGTGTGAGAGAGAGAGAGAGAGAGAGAGATGAAGTCAACTAGAATGAAATATTTCTTATTTTTCAACAGTATAAATAGCATAGAAACTAGCACTTAGATCAACTTACATAGATACCATTGTTACTCTACTTATTATATTGAAACGAAAGAAAGGGCAACAGGAGGGGAGAGAGAGAGAGAAAGAGAGAGAGAGAGAATGAGGGAGAGAGAAAGAGAAGGAGAGAGAATGAGGGAGAGAGAAAGAGAAGGAGAGAGAGAAAGAGAGAGAGAAAGAGAGAGAGAGAATGAGGGAGAGAGAAGAGAGAGAGAAAGAGAGAGAGAGAAATGAAGTCAACTAGAACGAAACCAATTTTATTTTTCAACAGTATAAATAGCATAGAAACTAGCACTTAGATCAACTTACGTTGATACCACTGTTAATCTAGTTATTATATTGAAACGAGAAAAAGGGCAACAGCAGGACAGAGAGAGAGAGAGAAAAGAGAGGAGAGAGATAGAAAGAGAGGGAGGGAGAGAGAGAGAGAAGGAGAGAGAGAGAGATGAAGTCAACTAGAATGAAATATTTCTTATTTTTCAACAGTATAAATAGCAGAGAAACTAGCACTTAGATCAACTTACATAGATACCATTGTTACTCTACTTATTATATTGAAACGAAAGAAAGGGCAACAGGAGGGGAGAGAGAGAGAGAAAGAGAGAGAGAGAGAGAATGAGGGAGAGAGAAAGAGAAGGAGAGAGAATGAGGGAGAGAGAAAGAGAAGGAGAGAGAGAAAGAGAGAGAGAAAGAGAGAGAGAGAATGAGGGAGAGAGAGATAGAGAGAGATAGAGAGAGAAAGAGAGAGAGAGAGATGAAGTCAACTAGAACGAAACCAATTTTATTTTTCAGCAGTATAAATAGCATAGAAACTAGCACTTAGATCAACTTACGTTGATACCACTGTTAATCTAGTTATTATATTGAAACGAGAAAAAGGGCAACAGCAGGACAGAGAGAGAGAGAGAGAAAAGAGAGGAGAGAGATAGAAAGAGAGGGAGGGAGAGAGAGAGAGAAGGAGAGAGAGAGAGAGAGAGAGAGAGAGAGAGATGAAGTCAACTAGAATGAAATCAGTCTTATCTTTCAACAGTATGAATAGCATAGAAACTAGCACTTAGATCAACTTACATAGATACCATTGTTAATCTAGTTATACTGAAACGAAAGAACGGGCAACAGGAGGGAAGAGAGAGAGAGAGAGAGAGAGAGAGAGAGAGAGAGAGAGAGAGAGAGAGAGATGAAGTCAACTAGAATGAAATATTTCTGATTTTTCGACAGTATAAATACCATAGAAACTAGCACTCAGATCAACTTACATAGATACCATTGTTAATCTAGTTATACTGAAATGAAAGAAAGGGCAACAGGAGACAGACAGACAGACAGACAGACAGAGTGAGAGAAAAGACAGAGAGGGGGGAGAGAGAGAGAGAGCTAGAGAGAGTGTGTGTGTGAAAGAGAGAGAGAGGGAGAGAGAGAGAATTAAAAGATAAACTGTTTGATTAAGGAACTTAATATCGTAACGGTAAAAACAATGATACGAATCAATCATGCTTGGGGTCACTTTTCTATGTCTGCCTTTGTTTAAAATCTCCTTACAGTTTCGCTCACTTAGTTACAACATCAAGCTCAAAATGGCTGACTGGCTGTTGTAGCAGACAGACAAACAAAGGAAGAGACAGACAGACAGACAAACGAACAAATTTTCCAAATGTCCGCCTTCTATCCATTTTTAGTGGAGAAACTGTGAAAACGATGCTACGTAATAGAAGTCGCAAAATACAGACAGACAGACAGACAGACAAACGAACAAATCGACAAACAGACAGGTGAACAAACGTACAGACAAACAGACAGGCACACAGTTTCCAAATGTCCGCCTCCTGTCCATTTTTTTTTGTGGAGAAACTGTGAAAACGATGCTAAGTAACAGAAGTCGTAAAACACAGCCAGACAGACAGACAGACAGACAAAGAAACAAACAGACAGGCAGGCAGATTTTCTAAATGTCTGCCTTTTGTCTCTTTTCAGTGGAGAAACAGTGAAAACGATGCTACGAAACAAAAGTGTCAAAACACAGACAGACAGACAGACAAACAAACGAACAAACGAACAAACCGACAGACAGACAAGCGAACAAACAAACAGACAGACAGACAAACGAACAGACACATTTTCCAAATGTCTGCCTCTTGTCCATTTTTAGTGGAGAAACTGTGAAAACGATGCTACCAAACAGGAGTGGCATAACAAAAATAGCTATTAGAACCATTGGAAACCGATTCAGCCTACCCAAAAAACAGCTCTTTTACAGCTCGCTAGAATTTCATTAGAGCCAAAAATATCTCCATTCCCAATCAGAAAAGAATCAGTTTGCTAAAAACAGATTTCCCGTGTTCATACAAATTACATTCAATGGACAAGAATAAATGAATGACAGAGACAACGAGAGGAAGAGGAAGCGAGAGAGAGTGAGAGAGAGAGACCAAGATAGAGAGAGAGAGAGAACGAAAGTGAGAGAGAGAGAGAACGAGAGAGAGAGAGAGAGAGAGAGAACGAAAGTGAGAGAGAGAGAGAGAGAACGAGAGAGAGAGAGAGAGAACAAAGTGAGAGAGAGAACGAGAGAGAGAGAGAGAACGAAAGTGAGAGAGAGAGAGCGAGAGAGAGAACGAAAGTGAGAGAGAGAGAGAGAGAAAACGAAAGTGAGAGAGAGAGAGAGAGAGAGAGAGAACAAGAGAGAGAGAGAGAAAACGAAAGTGAGAGAGAGAGAGAGAACGAAAGTGAGAGAGAGAGAAAACGAAAGTGGAGAGAGAGAGAGCAAGAGAGAGAGAGAGAGAGAACGAAAGTGAGAGAGAGAGAGTAGGGGGAAACGAGAGAAAGAGAGGGAGAGAGAAGAGAGACAACGAGAGAAAAGGAGAGAGAGAGAGAGAGAGAACGAAAGTGAGAGAGAGAGAGAGAGAACGAGAGAAAGAGGAAGAGAGAGAGAGAACGAAAGTGAGAGACAGAGAGAGAGAACGAGAGAAAGAGGAAGAGAGAGAGAGAGAGAGAGAACGAAAGCGAGAGACAGAGAGAGAGAACGAGAGAAAGAGGGAGAGAGAGAGAGAACGAAAGTGAGAGAGAGAG
>CM060308.1:17693436-17695936 GCA_030674185.1 Monoplex corrugatus | reverse complement strand
GGGGTGGTAACGAGAAGTCGATAAAAGTTATAGGACCTAGTCATGTCGGACAAATCAGCGGGAGTGTGGGAAAGCAATCGGCTTTAGTCGGAATCGGGGACAAAAGGCAAACACTCGGCCCTTGTCGCTACCTATCGACCAATCGGATTGGTCCACGTCATCAGCAAGCTCTTTACGGCAATTAACAGGATCACCGGAAGTCCCTCTGCCTCTCTGTCATGGCGCATGCTCAACTTCAGGCCTTCATTTTTTTCCTTCTTAAAATAGAAATGGTAGTTTTGTGAAGATTGAAGTATAAGGCCTTTGCACCATGATTATGTTTTATATATAGTTCAGCAACTTACATGATCGTGGGACCACCCCCCTTTTCTTCATTTATTTCTGAGTGTATTGTCATTGTGTGTGTGTGTGTATGTGTGCGTGCGTACGTGCGTGCGTGCGTGCGTGCGTGCGTGTGTGTGTGTGTGTGTGTGTGTGTGTGTGTGTGTGTGTTTTAGGGCATGATGGACACCAAATAAAAAAACGAGACAATCTCGAGAAAAGGAAACACAAAAAAAGTTAATAAAGAAGAATTGGAAAGGACAAAAGTCACATTCATGTAACATGTTATGAGGCAAGAGAAATCTGAACACCTGATCACAACAGGAAAGCTGGAGGGGAAAAAGAGCACCAAGTAGACCCAGGAGGAAAATATGAGTCATCTCTGCAGAGTGGATGGCGACAAGAAGGGTAGGAGATATACTTGCAGAGAGGAAAGAGAGAATTGTATGGAGGGCCATGATCGCCAACGCCATGCGACAAGGCACATGATGATGATGATGATGATGATGATGATGATGATGATGTTGTTGTTGTTGTTGTTGTTGTTGTTGTTGTTGTTGTTGTTGTTGTTGTTGTTGTTGTTGTTGTTGTTGTTGTTGTTGTTGTTGTTGTTGTTGTTGTTGTTGTTGTTGTTGTTGTTGTTGTTGATGATGATGATGATGATGATGATGATGTTGTTGTTGTTGTTGTTGTTGTTGTTGTTGTTGTTGATGATGATGATGATGATGATGATGATGTTGTTGTTGTTGTTGTTGTTGTTGTTGTTGTTGTTGTTGTTGTTGATGATGATGATGATGATGATGATGTTGTTGTTGTTGTTGTTGTTGTTGTTGTTGTTGTTGTTGTTGTTGTTGATGATGATGATGATGATGATGATGTGATGATGATGATGATGATGATGATGTTGTTGTTGTTGTTGTTGTTGTTGTTGTTGTTGTTGTTGTTGTTGTTGTTGTTGATGATGATGAGGATGATGATGATGATGATGATGAGGATGATGTACTGTCTGATATTTAGCCTTGTTCCCTTTCAAAATCATGTCTGTACATATAAAATGAATGTTCTTAAGACTTCAGAAATCGTCTAGAAAATTACTAGCAGAGTTGAGTGAAGAAGTCCTGGAATCGTCTGAATGCAAAAAACATTTCCCTTCAACAAATTCCACGATTCATCTACAGTCTAGTTTTCTCTGTCTTGACAGGCTGTTAGATTGGTATCTTGTTGACAGGCAGCGGAGGCTTCCTGTATCGATTGGGGCGCTTTCTGTGATATGAGACAAGTTTATACTTAATGGATAGTTGTGTTTTTGATTCAATCTTTACGTCATTTATTCATTTATTTTGTTTATTAATTTTTTTTTTTTTTTTGAAGATAAGATACACAGATACACACGTCTTTACAATGTAAACAAAACTGTTCCAATGATAGACTGATACACTACCATTATAAGATACAAACCCATAGGCTAGGTAGGACCTCAGGACCTGGCCAGCTCGTGGGCTTATGTGAAGGCTTATGCTCATGCCATGATCATTCTGGATCTTCTACATCACAAGGCACCTGTGTCGTAAATGCATACGGAATTCATTCCGAGCGAGGAGACGTCATCTTGAGAAACTGAAACTGAAACTGTTAGATTTTCAGATTTCTTTTTTTTTTTCTTTTTTTACCAGAAAGACAAATTACCTGAAGTTTGGAGTCTGGAGTTTGTTCAACAAAGTCATCGCACTTTAACAATTCCACATGCGCTCCACCCATACCTACCAACAGTTATCTATCTGGTAGATTCCTTGAACCTACACAAAACTTTGTATGCTGGCAAAGCCTTGGACTAGGGAGGGGGGCGGGACTCATCAAACATGGACAGTTCCATAACGATTGAAACATTAACCTTTTGATTCCTACATCTTATCCACCAACTGCAAAAATTTAACCTTATGACTTCTTCACCCTATCCACCACATTCCTGGAGGAAGCTGGTAGATAGGATGAGGGAATCAAAGGGTTAAGTTTTTGTTTTGCTAGCATGGTTGACAATGCGGGATGCTGCTGGACAGGGTGCGAGAGTCAAAGGGTTAAGTTTCTGTTTCGCTTGCATGGTTGACAATGCGGGATGCTGATGGACAGGGTTGCGGGAGTTAAAGGGTTAAGATGGGAGTGATCTTCCACTTCCAAAGCA
>CM060308.1:17685936-17688436 GCA_030674185.1 Monoplex corrugatus | reverse complement strand
CACAGATAGAGCGAGAGACAGACAAACAGACAGACAGATAGACAGACGTACTGACAGAATCAGAAAATAAACGAGAACACAAGACACACACATTCTCAGAGTACACACACATACGGCCAACAATGATCACTTTACTCACCTCGGAGCGATGCCAAAAACACACCGCCGTCTTACAGCCTGGAATCCTGAAGTCTCATCACTTCTGAGTGTTCAATAAGTTTGCTACAGGCTTACAAGCCTCTGTCACTCGGTGCCTTCTGTGCTGCAGCTGTCGCTGCTGTTGTTGCTGTTGTCGCTGTTTGTGGAGACGATGGTGTTGTTTCGTTATTGCTGTTGAACGCGCGGCTGCTGATTGCTCCTGATAATGGTTGATGGCGATGCTGTTGTTGTTGTTGTTGTTGTTACTGTTTGATAGTGCTGCTGCAACTGTTTTTGTTTTCTGTTTGTTGTTTGTTGTTGTTGTTGTCGGTGGTGGTGGTGTTATTGTTATTGTTGTTACTGTTGTGGTGGTGATGATGTTATTGTTATTACGTGTGTTTCGTGATAGTTAAAAGTATTTCAATAATGATACTGTTCTTACTGCTGGTGGGGGTGGTGTTGGTCTTGTTGTTGTTGTTGTTGTTGCTGCTGCTGCTGCTGTTGTTGTTGTTGTTGCTGCTGCTGCTGCTGTTGTTGTTGTCGTTGGTGGTAAAATCTTCCTTTATTGTCTTTCGTCAGGCACTGTGGCTACGTTCAAGCCTGTGAAACAGATTCAGTTTGAAATGTAAGATTTTTCGTTTCGTCTGTAAGTTTTTCCACACGCTCTCTCGATCAATTCTTTAGTAATAACGTGTGTGTGTGTCTCTTTCTGTCCCCCCCCCTCTCTCTCTCTCTCCCTCTCTAGCTATATCTATCTATCTACCTATCTTTCTCTCTCTCTCTCTCTCTCTCTCTCACTCTTCTCTCTCTCTCTCTCTCTTTTTTCCATCTCTCCACCTCATCCTCCCCCTCTCTCTCATATACCACATGCACAGTGTTGGCAAAAACACAACAAACGAGAAAATAAAATTGAACTCTTAAACAAAACAGTTTACGCTAAAGAGCATCTTAGCTGTTCTTTGAGTTGTTCGGTTATTTTCTTTTCCTGTGACATATACACATTATATCATGCAGCGAGCGATACGCCAACATGAGTCATTCAGCACTGAACCACCCTGTGTCCGTGATGTTATAGGTATCTGTGGCTGTCTGTCGTGATGGGTGTGGTTGTTGTTGATGAGTACAGCTTTCCTGTCTCTTTTTATTTTATCCCCAATCATTCTAAAACAGAACAACGGCATTTGTATATATTTTATTCTTTCTTTCTTCTAAATGTTTCAATGTAGTTCAACAATGTGCAGTTACAACTACAAAGACACTTCATGCAAAGAAAAATAAATAGATAAATAAAACCAGAAAAGCCGATGTAATCAAAACGTAAAATTTGTGCTTACGCAATTACAACATAAAATTTGTACATACACAATCACAACGTAAAATTTGTACATACACAATCACAACGTAAAATTTGTACATACACAATCACAACGTAAAATTTGTACATACACAATCACAACGTAAAATTTGTACATACACAATCACAACGTAAAATTTGTACATACACAATCACAACGTAAAATTTGTACATACACAATCACAACGTAAAATTTGTACATACACAATTACAACGTAAAATTTGTACATACACAATCACAACGTAAAATGTGTACATACACAATCACAACGTAAAATTTGTACATACACAATCACAACGTAAAATTTGTACATACGCAATCACAACGTAAAATTTGTACATACACAATCACAACGTAAAATTTGTACATACACAATCACAGCGTAAAATTTGTACATACACAATCACAACGTAAAATTTGTACATACACAATTACAACGTAAAATTTGTACGTACACAATTACAACATAAAATTTGTATATACACAATCACAACTAAAAATTTGTACATACACAATCACAACGTAAAATTTGTACATACACAATCACAACGTAAAATTTGTAATTTCACGTACATACCATTAGAAACTTGTTTT
Organism: Monoplex corrugatus; assembly: GCA_030674185.1. Taxonomy (NCBI): domain Eukaryota; kingdom Metazoa; phylum Mollusca; class Gastropoda; order Littorinimorpha; family Ranellidae; genus Monoplex; species Monoplex corrugatus. The sequence goes on along the minus strand of CM060308.1, from coordinate 17,686,349 downwards.
CACACATATCTACAACAGAAGCAAGTTTCAAAGGCGTAGCAAAGGGAGACAAAGCTAGCAAAAACTAGCGAACCGAACGAGCGGGTTTCTTACAGACTCTTCGTGCGAGCAAAGCTAGCGGCTACGTTAGAGAAATGTAGCGGTCTCGAGAGGTGCTATCTTACGATTTCAATATGGCGACCAAATGTGCATCAAGATTCACATATTTGTTCTCTGTTGCTGTCGTAATTACATTTGTCACAAAAGTGGTTATGATGTTTGTAAGTACTAAACAAAATCAGGCAATTTGTTGTCGGCAATTTTACTCAGAAGAAGCAACTTCACGAGTTTTTTTTTCATGCGTTCCGCCATCTTGGATTTGCTAACTTTGCTAGATTTGCTAGTTTCGTACACACGCTCACCTCTAGATTAGC
>CM060308.1:17680936-17683436 GCA_030674185.1 Monoplex corrugatus | reverse complement strand
CACACACTCCACACACCACACACACACACCACACAGACCACACACATCACAACACACACCACACACACACACACACACACCACACAACCCACACAGACCCACACAGCACACACACACACACACACACACAACACACACACACACACACACTACACACACACACACAACACACACACAACATTCACACAGAGAAGAGACAGAGACAAAGAGACAGACAGAGAGACACAGAGAGACACAGGCAGAGACACACAGAGAGACACAGAGAGACACAGAGAGAAAGAGAGAAGACAGACAGACAGAGACAGAGAGACATACAGAGACAGACATAGACAGACAGGCGACAGACAGACAGACAGACAGACAGACAGACAGAGAGAGACTCATCAAACAAAGTGATGAAAATAATGTCGTGAACTAGGCAACACAAGCGATGAAGGGAACAGCAAACACTGCAACGTTCAATACAGCATGTCGCCCGGTGTGTCTGTGTGCGTGTGCATACACCCATAACACCACACAATATTTAACAACCACAAATCGATTCTGTCAACAACAAAAAACAAACAAAACACTAAACAAAAACAACAAGCAGACCTAGCTTAACTTTATACACATCGGATGGGGAAGGTGGAGGTGGGTGGGGAAGGTGGGGTGGGTGGGGAAGGTGGAGGTGGGTGGAGGTGGGTGGGTGGGAAGGTGGAGGTGGGTGGGGAAGGTGGAGGTGGGTGGGGAAGGTGGAGGTGGGTGGGGAAGGTGAGGTGGGTGGGGAAAGGTGGAGGTGGTGGGGAAGTTGGGGTGTGGGTGGGGAAGGTGGAGGTGGGTGGGGAAGGTGGAGATGGGTGGGGAAGGTGGAGGTGGGTGGGAAGGTGAGGTGGTGGGGAAGGTGGAGGATGGGGGGGGGGAGAGTGGGTGGGAGGTGGGTGGGTGGGGGAGGTGGAGGTGGTGGGAGGTGGAGATGGGTGGGAAGGTGGGTGGGGGAGTAGGTGGAGGTGGGGTGGGAGTGGAGTGGTGGGGAGGTGGAGGTGGGTGGGGAAGGTGGAGGTGGGTGGGGAAGGTGGAGGTGGGTGGGGAAGGTGGAGGTGGGTGGGGAAGGTGGAGGTGGGTGGGGAAGGTGGAGGTGGGTGGGGAAGGTGGAGGTGGGTGGGGAAGGTGGAGGTGGGTGGGGAAGGTGGAGGTGGGTGGGGAAGGTGGTGGAAGGTGGAGGTGGTGAAGGTGGAGGTGGGTGGGGAAGGTGAGTGGGTGGGGAAGGTGGAGGTGGGTGGGGAAGGTGGAGGTGGGTGGGGAAGGTGGAGGTGGGTGGGGAAGGTGGAGGTGGGTGGGGAGGTGGGGTGGTGGGGGAGGTGGGTGGAGTGGGGAAGGTGAGGTGGGTGGGGAAGGTGGAGGTGGGTGGGGAAGGTGGAGGTGGTGGGGGTGAAGGTGGGGGAGGTGGGGTGGGAAGGGTGAGGTGATGGTGGGAAGGTGGAGGTGGGTGGGGAAGGTGGAGGTGGGTGGGGAAGGTGGGGTGGGTGGAGGTGGTGGGGGGGAGTGGGTGGGGAGGTGGAGGTGGTGGGGAAGGTGAGGGGGTGGAGTGAGTGTGGAGGGGGGGGAGGAGGGGTGGGAGGTGGGGTGGGAGGTGGGTGGGAAGGTGGAGGTGGGTGGGTGGAGTGGGGAAGGTGGGGGGTGGGAGGAAAGAGGATGAGAGGAAGGAGAGAAAGAGAGAGATTCAGAGTTCATGCTTGTATTCAACATGCTACAAACCTCTATTGAAAAGGGGCTGCTCACAATGATTTGCACAAAAAGTACCATTAAACACAAAAATACAACTTTTTTTTTTTTTTTAAACTTATTTTTAATTATTTTTTGACAAAACACAAATAATACACACATCATTGAGAAAACTGAACAAGATTTGCATACAATGGATTGAACAAAACTCACATACATACGTCATATCTATTAGTCCAATACAGCATTATTAATCATTTAACTAGAAACAACCGCAAGGGTTCAGATGGGACTTCTTGTTAAACAGTTACTGGGCATATTCGTCACAGAAATACAACATCGTTAACAATTAACGACAAAAATAACAAATTACCTATAAGGGTTGATACTTTCTCATTATTTTTAATTAATGCTTTGATCAGAAACAAAACGACGCTTTAACATAATAAAGACACGTTGAGCTAAATAACAAACATACATATATGATCTTCCATAGAACTTTGAGTGAATAAACTTCTTCCGAAGATCATGAAATGCTGGGCAGCAAAAGACGAAAATGTACATCATCTTCCTTTGTTTGCATGCATCATGGCCAGATCATATCTGAGGCTCTGTGTTTCCTGTTTCTGAAATGATATACTTTCCAGTTTGTCGCACCAGGTCTACATATAGTTGTTGATTGGGTTGGGTTTTTTTTTCTTCTCTCAAACAGATGTCCAAATCAATATTTATATACTGGCTAACACTGTGGGAATTCATAAAGGTTCTTTAAAGGTCATGTCTTTCCCTATCAGGG
>CM060308.1:17665936-17668436 GCA_030674185.1 Monoplex corrugatus | reverse complement strand
AGCTATACAAGTAAGAAGACACATAAGAAACCACAGAATATTAAAATTTAAACACTGACTTATGTAATGAAGAAAGATTAACAGATTTTTCATATGAATAAAGAGGCATACTGTGTTTATATATTGCTGCGTGTGTGTGCTTGCATACGTGTGTGTGTACATGTGTGTGTGTGCGTGCGTGTGCGTTGCTGTGCGCGTGTGTTTGTAAGAATGTGTGTGTGTGTTATGTGTGTGTGTGTGTGTGTGTGTGTGTGTGTGAGAGAGAGAGAGAGAGAGAGAGAGAGAGAGTGTGTGTGTGTGTGCGTGTGCTATGTTTGCATGCGTGTGTGTGTGTTTATGCATGCAATAGTTGTACATAAAATTATAATCAATATTTTGAATGAAGATAAAAACAGAAAAATTCTAATCCATATACAGGAAAAACATTACAACTTCAGTATTACAGCATTAATACCTTGACAATCAAAATTCCTCACAAATTATGAACTATTCGCATATCATACATCACAATTTACATACAAACAAAGATTTGAAAAAGTTTCTTAAAGTATTTCAGTCTCTTTCCAACTCAATTTCTCCCCTATCCCTTCCTCAGCTGTACACATACAGTGATACACACACATGCTCACTCAAGCACACACACACACACACACACACACACACACACACACACACACACACACACACACACACACACACACATACACACATACACACATGCACGCACACACACACCTTGCTCTATAGGCCCTTATACAAAATACTGTTATACAGGCAGGAGAGATTAGTCTGATGACAGACTTGCAAACTAAGGCTCTTCAGGTTAGATGAGTTTGAAAGAGGTGGGTTTTCAGGTGCCGTTTGAAGGTTGAGAAACACTTAGTTTTTCTGAGAGACAGTGGTAGAGAGTTCCATACATTTGGGCCAAAGACAGAGAAAGATTTTTTACCAAAGGTGTCTAGAGAGAAGCGAGGAACAGTCAACAGTGAGGTGTCAGAAGAGCGGAGCGTTCGAGAAGGTTTGTAACCCTGCAGGAGGTTGGCAAGATAGGATGGCATGTTCTCGTGATAGATACACTGAAAGCAGAGACAGGCAACTTTATATTGAATCCTAGCCTTTACCGGGAGCCAATGAAGTGTTCTAAGCAGAGATTTTGCACTCTCACGCCTGGGCTTGCGGAGAACAGGGCGAGCCGCGTGGTTCTGTATGCGCTGAAGTTTAGATAGTTGATTGTCATGGAGACCTGCGAATAGAGAGTTACAATAGTCCAGTCTAGATAGTATGAAAGAGACAGCAAGCTTGTTGGTAGCATCAGTGGAAAGGAAGGAGCGAATCTTACCAATTCTGCGTAGCTGATAGTACAGAGTACGGCACAACTGTTTGACATGGGCTTCCATAGACAGGGGCTTCCATAGAAAATACCTGGTACAACCGTTTACTATCTCATCTGAAAGGCTACTACTAGAGGGAGGGCAGAAATCGAACCCCAGCTCTCTGGATCCTGTACTTCCCAGGATGGTTGATACTTAATCCACTAGGCCCACATTCTGTGACAAAGGGTTAAGTGGATAAACGTCAAACTTCTGATCGGAAGATCCCAGGTTCAATCCGCCCAGACATCTCCGCATCGTGAATAAAGGGTTGGAGGACTTTCCCCAACTCCCAGCTCAACAAGTGTGTAGACTTGCCAGAGTTTAAACCCTCCCCGTGTGTGTATATTCACGCAGGATATCAAAATCAAATAATTATGCTGTTAAAGATCCTGTTAAGTCTTGCCAGAGGCTGATTTTGGGAAATATGAGAACACCCGTAGTGGATGAAGACAGAGAGGGTGGGAAATGTACTTGCAGCAACAAAAGATAGTTTCGTTTGAAGGGCCATGATCGCCAACGCCATGCGGTAGGGCACATGATGATGATGATGATGATGATGATGATGATGAGGTGATGGATGAGGATGATGATGATGATGATGGGTGATGATGGTGATGATGATGATGATGGTGTGGTGTGATGAATGGTGGTGGTGGTGATGATGATGATGATGATGATGGATGATGATGGTGGTGGTGGTGATGGTGATGATGTGTGGTGTGATGATGAATGATGATATATGATGATGATGATGATGATGATGATGATGATGATGTGATGGTGATGGTGATGGTGATGTGATGATGGATGATGATGGTGATGATGGTGATGATGACGATGATGATGATGATGAGATGATGATGATGAGATGATGAGATATGAAGATATGAGATGATGGATGTGATGGATGTGAAGATAATGATGATGATGAATGATGATGATGTGATGATGGTGATGATGGTGATGATGATGATGATGACGATGAAAGCACTCAGAATACATGCCCACCAAAGATGCAGACTGTACCACAACACAAAAGAACACGGTCAGCTGGCCTGACAGCTTGAGTTCTTTGTACTCCACCAAAAAGTCTGATTATGTGTAATACACAGTGAGTCCAGTTGAGT
>CM060308.1:17638436-17653436 GCA_030674185.1 Monoplex corrugatus | reverse complement strand
ACAACAACAACAACAACAATAATAATAATAATAATAACAACAACAACAACAACAAGGATGATGATGACGACGACGACGACGAAGATGATAATAATAATGATGATAATCAGCCGCCAAAAGCACTCAACCCGTTCCACAGTGTGCACCTTTGGTGGCCATGCAAGCCAGGTATCATGTTTCCATAAGCCAGCCATTGACGTGACCGACAAGATCTCTATCGTGCATATGTCTGATAGTCTGCATGCACACGCGTGCACACAAAGTGGCTTTAGACACTGACAGGTTTGCATACCTGTTCACCTGGGAAATGGGGCGGGGGGGGGGGGATCTCCCCCCTTCACCCACCAGACGGAGATGTCAAGGAGGATCGAACCGAGGACCTTCTACTGGAAGTCCAACGTTCACCAGCTTGACAGTTGTGCTCGTCTATGTATACAGGAAGATATGGTGTTTTTTTTCATTACACATCGCCCACGGTACTCGATGGTCACCCATCCAGACACTAACCGGGCCTGACTTTGTTTAGCTTGGGTGGTCGGATGAGAGCCGGTGTTTTCGACGTGGTGTAGCAACATGAGTAAGAGGGAGGGGGAGAGAGAGAGAACTCAGAACTCAGAACTCAGAAAATGTTTATTGTACATCGGCCTTAGGCCACAATACATGCATGGGAAAGGGGAGGGGAGGAGATCAGGTTTTCTTATACATTCATACAAGTTATACTATCAAACTGCAGTGAACTCTGTCACATTGTCCCCTTCTATCGTTTACCGTCACATAAGCTGGGATACATTCATCTTTGCATTTACAGTGGTCCTTTCATTTGTATTCTAGTCCATATTCCTTAACTGGCCAGCTAAGAATATTTGTCATTAACCGCATCTATATCATTCATCCAACTGTCAATTTTACAATAACTGGCTATCAGACAAACAAACCATTCAATTAGTGCACAGATCTGACGTTTCTTGTACCCTTCAGTGATCATAGTTGATCAATATATTCAACCACAGCTACTTGACATAAACACTCAATCCATCAATCGATCAACCAACCAACCAATCAATCAATCAGTCAACCAATCAATTAACCAATCAATCAACTGATCTATCAGTTGATCAATCAAATAATCCGCCATTCAGCCCGTGAATCAACTGACAAATCAGCTTTCAATTGACTGGGTCAGATACATCATCCAACTGTACAATCGATATCACTTCAGTAACAATCACTTCACGTAATCACTCCCTCACTCAATCAATCAATCGATCAATCATTTAACCAGTTAATCAGTCATCCAGTGACTTAATCGACCAGATAACCTAGAAATATAGGGTATGGTACCAAAAACAAACTTACTAAGAGACAGACAGACAGACAGACAGACAGACAGAGACAGAGAGGGAGGCAGACAGGCACAACAGATAGTCAAATTTCAAACTAGGCAGAAAGAGAGAATGAAGGGGGGGGGGGACAGAGAGAGAGAAAGACAGACAGACAGGCAGACAAACAACAGACAGACAAACACACAGACAGACAGAGACAGACAAACAAGACAGACAGAACAGACAGATATGGAGACAGAGTCGTGGGGGAAGGGAAACAACATGCCAATCTACAAAAAGAGAAACAAGCCAGTCAAACTTCATACCAGACGAAGAGACAGACAGAGACAGACAGACAGACAGACAGACAGGCAGACAGGCAGACAGAGACAGACAAATTTCAAACTACACAGAGACAGACACAGACACAGACAGACAGACAGACAGAGAAAACAGAGTCAAACTTCATACTAGAGAGACAGACAGACAGATAGAAGGCAGATAGAGTCAAACTTCATACTAGAGAGACAGACAGACAGACAGAAGACAGATAGATAGAGTCAAACTTCATACTAGAGAGACAGACATACAGACAGAAGGCAGATAGATAGAGTCAAACTTCATACTAGAGAGACAGACAGACAGACATAAGACAGAAAACAGAGTCAAACTTAATACTAGAGGAGACAGACAGAAGACAGATAGATAGAGTCAAACTTCATACTAGAGAGACAGACAGACAGACAGACAGAAGACAGATAGATAGAGTCAAACTTCTAACTAAGTAGAATGAGAGAGAAACAGAGATAGAGACAGAGACAGACAGAGACAGACACAGACAGAAACAGAGTCAAACTTCATACAGGAGACAGCAGACAGACTAAGACAGATAGTAGAGTCAAACTTCATACTAGAGAGACAGACAGACAGACAGAAGACAGTAGATAGAGTCAAACTTCATACTAGAGAGACAGACAGACAGACATAAGACAGAAAACAGAGTCAAACTTCATACTAGAGAGACAGACAGACAGACAGAAGACAGATAGATAGAGTCAAATTTCGTACTAAAGAGACAGACAGACAGACAGAAGACAGATAGAAAAGAGTCAAACTTCATACTAGAGAGACAGACAGACAGACAGACAGAAGACAGATAGATAGAGTCAAACTTCAAACTAGGTAGAATGAGAGAGAAACAGAGATAGAGACAGAGAGAGACAGAGACAGACAGACAGACAGAGACACACAAATTTCAAACTACACAGAGACAGAGACAGACACAGACAGACAGACAGACAGAAAACAGAGTCAAACTTCATACTAGAGAGACAGACAGACAGAAGACAGATAGATAGAGTCAAACATCAAACTAGGCAGAATGAGAGAGAAAAAGAGATAGAGACAGAGAGACAGACAGACAGACAGACAGACACAAGACAGACAGATAAAGTCAAACTTCAAACTAGGCAGAATGAGAGAGAAACAGAGATAGAGACAGAGACAGAGAGAGACTGAGACAGACAGACAGACAGATAATAATAATAATTAATAATAATTGCAATATTTATATAGCGCAAAATCTTGATAAAATCAATCTAAGCGCTGAAAGACACACACACGCACGCACGCACACACACTCACGCACGCACGCACGCACGCACACACACTCAGCACGCACACACACACACACACACACACAACACACACACCACACACACACACACACACGCACGGCTATAAATGGGGAGAAAGAATAAAAGCAATGGAAAATTATAGAGAGCATACTATATACAATTATATATTGCAATGTGATTCCCCTCCGAGTGGAGACAGGCTGCAGAGGGGATTGAGTGAGGTCAGGATTTTATGCAGAGGAGAAAAGGTGAGTTTTGAGAGCGGACTTGAAGGAGACAAAAGTAGGTTGCTGACGGACTGAGAGAGGAAGTTTGTTCCAGGAGAGCGGACCAGAAACAGAGAAGGCTCGTGGACCATAGGTATTGAGCTTAGTGCGTGGAAAGCGAAAAGTCAGGGATCGGAGGCAAAGCGGAGGGTACGTGAGGGAAGATAGATCTCAAGTAGGCTTGACAGGTAATCGGGGGCTGCGTTATTGAGGCTTTTGTAGCATATGGTGTCTAGTTTGTACTGTATGCGCTTTGATACAGGGAGCCAGTGAAGTTGTGCCAGGAGAGGAGATATGTGGTCAGCTTTTTTCTTTTTGAGTACAAAGCGTGCAGCATTGTTTTGAATGCGCTGTAGGATGTGAGTGGTGGAGGCAGGAAGACCGGACAGGAGTGAATTGCAATAGTCAATGCGAGACATTATGAAGGAGAGAACGAGTTTTGCAGTTGTTTCCACAGAGAGATACTTCCTGATCAGGCTTATACGATGGAGGTGATAGTAGCAAGATCTGGCAGTTTGAAACAAGTTGTTCATGGAGAGGGTAGAGTCAATGCAGACACCAGGGTTTTTAGCTGAATCAGAAATTGGGACTGATGTGTTACATAATGGGAGAGAAAGAGGAGGCAGCTGAGAAAGTTTCTGACGGGTGCCAATGAGGATAGCTTCTGTTTTGTCATCATTTAGCTGAAGTTTGTTGTATGTCATCCAATTTTTAATGTCCGTGTAACACTCAGTGGTGCGAGTCAGGAGGCGCTGTATATTGTCAGGTGAGTCACTGTCTTGAAGTTGGGTGTCATCAGCATAGAAGTGGTGTTTTATAGAGTGGGAGTTGATGATGGTGGACAGGGGGGAGGTGTAAAGAGTGAAAAGAACAGGGCCAAGGACAGATCCTTGTGGAACACCACAGGTCAGGTATGCAGGTTGAGAGTAAGTGACATTGATGAGAACAGTTTGTTTTCTGTTTGATAGATATGAAGTGAACCAGGAGAGAGCAATGTCAGAGATGCCAAAAGTATGATGAAGTCTAGAAAGGAGAATACCATGATGAATGGTATCAAAGGCTGCAGACAGATCAAGGAGTGTGAGGAGAGAGACTTTGCCAGTATCAGTTGCAAGGAGGAGATTGTTGAGAATGTGTAGCAAGGCAGTTTCAGTGCTATGGCACTGGCGGTAGGCTGACTGGAAATGATTGAGGAGATTGTTGGCAGACAGGTGAGAGTTCAGTGGTTGAGGACAACTTTTTCAAGCAGTTTTGACAAGAAAGAGAGATTAGAGATAGGCCGGTAATTTTTCAGTTCATTTGGGTCTGAATTGTATTTCTTGAGGAGAGGGAACATAGCAACTGAAAGAATCTGGGACAGTTCCAGTTTGAAGAGAAGTGTTGATGATGTCAGTGATGAATGGGAGGAGCGTAGGGAGACAGTCAGAGTAGAGAGAACCTGGAAGAGGATCCAGTTCGCAGGTTTTCAACGACATGGATCTGATTGTGTTGAGAATTTCTTCTTGTGAGACTGGGGTAAAAGTAGTAAGAGGTGTGCCAGAGAAGGAAGGGTCAGGTGGGCATGGTTGACAGGGTGTCCTGTCAAAGCCTGTCACGAAGAGTTTGTATTTTGGTGGTGAAATACTTGGAGAATACAGATGGGAGTTCTTCATTTGTGTGTTTTGTTGGGAGAGGTAAATCTTTTAGTGTGCCAAGGAGATGATTCATGGTTGTAAAGAGATAAACAAATAGACAGAAACATAGAAAACACAGAGACAGAGAGAGACAAAGAGAGAGAAGCAGAGAGACAAAGAGAGACAAAGAGAGAGACAGAGACAGGAGTGATCAGTCATATCAGATGACGTATTGTCAGAAGCAGACAGAAAACAGTCTGGCGGATAATTATGGAAGGAAATCAGATCATTAGACCCGTCTGAGTGTATCGATACTATGGCTATGTGGACATCATTCTCTCCCTATCCCCACCTCTCTCCCTCCCTCCCTCCCTCCCTCCCTCCCTCCTCTCTCGTCTCACTCCCTCCTCTCTCTCTCTCATCTTTCCCTCTCTCTCTCTCTGTCTCTGTGCTCTGTCTCTCTCTATCTCTCTCTGTCTCTGTATCTCTCTCTCTTTCTCTCTCTCTCTCTCTTTCCCTCTCTCTGTGTCTCTCACTGTCTATCTGTCTCTGTCTGTCTGTCTGCTGTCTGTCTGTCTCTCTCTCCTTCTCTTTCTCTCTCTCTCTCTCTCTCTCTTCCTTCTCTCTCTCTCTGTGTCTCTGTGCCCCTGTCCTCTCTATCTCTGTCTCTTCTCTGTCTCTGTATCTCTCTCTTTCTCTCTCGCTCTCTCTTCTCTCTCTTCTTTCTCGTTCTCTCTGTCTCTCGTCTCTCTCTTTCCCTCTCTCTCTCTGTCTCTCGTTGTCTATCTGTCTCTGTCTGTCTGTCTCTCTCTCTCTTTCCCTCTCTCTCTTTCTCTTTATCTCTGTCTCTGTGCCTCTGTCTCTCTCTATCTCTGTCTCTGTCTCTGTATCTCTCTCTCTTTCTCTCTCTCTCTCTCCCTCTTCTTTCTCTTTCTCTCTGTCTGTCTGTCTCTCTCTCTTTCCCTCTCTCTCTGTCTCTCGCTGTCTATCTGTCTCTGTCTGTCTCTCTCTCTCTCTCTTCTCTCTCTCTTCTCTCTGTCTCTGTGCCTCTGTCTCTCTCTATCTCTGTCTCTGTCTCTGTATCTCTCTCTCTTTCTCTCTCTCTCTCTCTCTCTCTCTCTCCCTTTCTTTCTCTTCTCTCTGTCTGTCTGTCTCTCTCTCTTTCCCTCTCTCTCTGTCTCTTTGCTGTCTATCTGTCTCTGTCTGTCTCTCTGCTCTCTCTCTCTCTTCTCTCTCTTTCCCTCTCTCTCTCTCTTTCTCTTTTCTGTCTCTGTCTCTCGCTGTCTGTCCTGTCTGTGTGTCTGTCTGTCTGTGTGTCTGTGTGTCTGTGGTGTGTGTCTCTCTCTCTCTCTCTCTCTGTCTCCGCGCATGACCTATTGGAATATATGCATCTATATAATTCAATATTTCATCTCAATTTGATTCTGTAACTTGCTTTGCATTGCTTTTTTTCCCTCGTGTGCTTATAATCATCGTGTGTAGAGCAGCAAGAACAAGCTGTAAGATGGGTCCAGTGGGACCTTATGCTAGCATCCTTGAATAATAAAGTTCTGAAGTCTGATCTCTCTGTCTCTCTGTTTCTCTGTCTCTCTGTCTCTGTCTCTGTTTCTGCCTCTGTCTCTTTCTCTCTCTATCTCGCTATCTCTCTCTGTCTCTATCTCTGTCTCTCTATCTCTATCTGTCTGTATTCTGTCTGTCTGTCTATCTGTCTGTCTGTCTGTCTCTCTCTCTCTCTCTCTTCCCTCTTTCTCCTCTCTTTCTCTATTTTTCTCTCTTTCTTTCTCTTTGTCACTTTCTTGCTTTCTCTTTCTCTCTCTTTCTTATTTTCTCTTCCCCTTCTCTCTGTCTTTCTCTCTATCTCTGTCTTTCTCTGTCTCTCTGTCTCTGTCTCTGTCTCTCTATCTCTCTGTCACTCTGTCTCTCTGTCACTATCTCTCTCTCTCTCTCTCTCTCTCTCTCTCTCTCTTCTCTGTTTCTGTGTACAGTTTTAGGTAGGAAGCATGTAACTATATTCACTTGCTTAAAATGTAGTGGAGAGGGACAAAAACCTGTCTGTTAGGTCATTCCATCAGTCATTTGAACACGGGTTTCACTGAAAGTGCTTTAACCATTAAACCACAAAGACTCCTTCTTTAATTTCTTTTTTCTTTTCTTTTCTTTTCTTTTCTTTTTTTTTAAATTTTTGCTCGTGTCTTTATTGCCCTCTGAGCCAAACTATCAGAGCAGACTCACTGCGTATCTCCAAGACTCGATTGAACGTATCACGAAAACGAAATGGAAATAGGCTGGAAACATGGCTCTCATGAAAGACAATAGATGGGACGATGTGAGAAAGGGAGATAATAGAGGGCGCGAGATCAGCTGGGAGACTTGAAACGTCTTTTGGAGAGATGACTGTCAAGCGGCAGCAAGGAGGAACGTGGTCAAGGACAGTGAAAGACAGAGACAGTTGCAGGACTCTGAGAGAGGACTATTTCCTGCAGTGGAAGGGCACAGCCTTGAAAGAAAGAGAAGACATAAAAGAAGCCTCATAACATCTCATCAGGGACTACTTGCAATAAAACTGGGATCGTTGGATCTGACGGCGTCAATCGATGGAAGACTGACTGTTGATCATGGATTGATGGTGGAGACGATGGATGTGACTGGTATGGTGGAAGATGATGATGGTATGGTATGGTATGGTATGGTATGTATGGTATGGTATGGTATGGTATGATGTATGGTATGGTTTATGGTATGGTAGATGGTATGGTATGGTATGGTATGGTATGGTATGGTATAGTTATGGTATGGTCTGGTATGGTATAGGTATGGTATGGTATGGTATGGTATGTATGGTATGGTATGGTATGGTATGGTATGGTATGGTATGGTATGGTATGTCATGGTATGGTATGGTATGTCATGTATGGTATGGTATGGTCATGTATGGTATGGTATGGTATGGTATGGTATGGTATGGTATGGTATGGTATGGTATGGTATGGTATGGTATGGTATGGTATGGTATGGTATGGTATGGTATGTATGGTATGGTATGGTATGCTATGGTATGCTATGGTATGCTATGGTATGCTATGTCTGGTCTGGTAGGGCTGTGCTATGCTATGCTATGCTATGGTATGGTATGATATGGTATGATATGGTATGGATGGTTGGTGTGTATGGTATAGTATGGTATGTATGGTATGGTATGCATGGCTATGCTATGCTATGCTGTAGCAGGTATGGTATGGTATGGTATGGTATGGTATGGTATGGTAAGTCATGTATGGTATGGTATGGTATGGTATGGTATGGTATGGTATGGTATGGTATGGTATGGTATGGTATGGTATGGTATGGTTGGTTGGTCATGGTCTGTATATGGTCTGGTCTGGTATTGTATGGTATGGTATGGTATAGTATGGTATGGGTATGGTTTGCTATGCTATGCTATGCTATGCTATGCTATGGCATCGATGGTATGGTCTGGTATGGTCTGGTATGATAGCTATGCTATGCTATGGCTATGCTATGCTATAGCATGTATGGTATGGTATGGTATGGTATGGTAGGTATGGTATGGTATGGTATGGTATGGTATGGTATGGTATGGTATGGTATGGTATGGTATGGTATGGTATGGTATCTATGATATGCTATGCTATGCTGTGCTATGCTATGGTTCATACGATGCACAGACAGCCCCACTCCCCACTCCTGCTTGTTTGATGAAATGACTATCTAGTGGCTTTGGGAGCTTGGGAGGTGATTACCCAGAGAGTGTGGAGGCATTGGTGCTTCAGGTCCCATCTGCACCCTCGTGGTGTTTCTTGTTAACCTCTTGTTAACTTGTGAACTGGTCTGGTACCGTACGGTGTTCTGATCCTTCGACAGTACAGTGGACATCAATGGATTTGGTGATTGCCGGGGTGGCAGGTCATGGTTCCAAGGAAAGCTCTGCCTTTAGAAGGTTGAACAAGAGATTTGTGGCAAGACCAGGCATTGGGCTGGCCACATAGATTTTTTTTTTTTTCAAACTTATTCTTGATTCGTTTTGGACAAAATACACATAAAGACAATGTTTGCTGAACGTTGTTACGATATTGAGAAAACTGAACAAGATTTATATATACAATGGATTGAGCAAAACTCATATACATACGTCACATCTACTAGTCTGTTGTATGTTTTTTAAACAATACAAAGTCATTTGATTTATACGGTTTCAGATTTCAGTTGGTGGGTGGTGGTGGTATTTGTTTGTTTGTTGGTTGGTTGGTTGGTTGATTGGTTGGGTTGGTTGGTTGGTTGGTTGGTTGGTTGGTTGGTTGGTTGGTTGGTTGGTTGGTTGGTTGGTTGGTTGGTTGGTTGTGGTTGTTGGTTGGTTGGTTGGTTGGTTGGTTGGTTGGTTGGTAGGTTGGTTAGTGTGTTTGTTTGTTTGTTTGTTTGTTTGTTTATTTGTTTGTTTGTTTGTTTGTTTGTTTGTTTGTTTCAACTTATTTGTATTCGTTTTCAACAAAATACAACGATAAACGTATTAGCAAAGCAAGATCATTTGTATCAGACATAAAGTTCAAAATACATGCAAACGTCTACATCTTCAACAAAGGGTCTATGTGCATGAATTTACACTCATTATTAATTACGTATAAAACAAACATTCAAATATAAACAGGCAGTCACACAGAAACCATGCAGGAAATGGCATCACAATGAGACAAGTTGGTAAGTTTAAATATCTAGGAACAGTCATCTCACCAGATGGCGGATGCAGATTAGAAATAGCCAGCAAAATAGGCCAAGCTAAAACAGCAATCAAAAAACTGAAAAGAGTTCTTACCAACAACTGCCTATCAACAAAATCAGGAAAAGAGTTCTTTAGTGATATATTCCTGTAGAACCGATATTGTTGTACGGATTTGAAGCGTGGACAGTCAGCAAGCAAAGCCAGAACAAGACTGAGGCAGCGAGATGTGGTTTCTAAGACAGCAAAGAAAACAAACGAGACAGTCTTGAAAGAGGCAGACACAAAAAGAACATTAATGAAGAAGATTAGGAAAAGACAAGCAATATTTATAGGACATTTTGTGAGGAAAGAGAAAGTAGAGCACCTGGTCACAACAGGAAAGCTGGAAGGAAAAAGAGAACCAGGTAAACACCCAAGGAGAAAATACCGGACAGACTTGCGGAGTGTATGAAGACAGAGAGGGTGGGAGATGTACTTGTAGCAACAAGGGAAGATTCGTATGGAAGGCCATGATCGCCAACGCCATGCGGCAGGGCACATGATGATGATATGATGATGTTTACACAAGATCTGCAGCATCACACAGCAGAATTGAGTGTCCAACCTTGTAGTTGTGAAGAAGTGTGGCTTGCCAAGTCTGGAGAGTCTGAACTCATCAAATGCCAGTTTCGTTGGACAGGCCACGTCGTCCGTGCCAAATTAATGCATTATAAAGATGACGACCTCTCCACCACCCCAACTTTATACTGTATTAATGTATGAAAATAACAACTCTTCACCCCCCCTCCCCTCCCACTTCACCCGAACTTTGTACTGTATTAATGTATAGACATGGCAACCCCTATCCAACCCCAACTTCTAGTCTGTGTTAAGTGCAACGTTAATGCTTTGGAAAAGACTGTTTGCTTTAAACAAATGGACTTATCTTTAATAGCTATCTATGTATCTATCTATCTAGCTATCTGTCTATCTATCTTTTATCTGTCTTCTATCTATCTAGCTGTCTATCTCTCTGTCTGTCTGTCTATCTGTCTGTTTATCTATCTATCCATGCAGTAATATATATATATATATATATATATTTTGTGTGTGTGGGGTGTGTGGTGTGTACATATGTGTGTATGTATGTATTTGTATACATATATGTATATATGTATGTATATAATACATATCTTTGTGTGCATGTGTGTATATACACATTACTGTTATAAATATTGTTATTATCATTATTCTCATCATCATCATTGCTATTTAACATTATTATCATACATAATACAATGCACTGGAATGCACGCCAGTACGTACATAAAACACACACATTACTCCTGCACACGTACATGAGACCGCTTTTATGTCTGCAGTTGTGCCTGTATCCGCACCGTACACGCACACACGCGTAACCTACACGCGTTCGTGCGCGTGTATGCATACATCCACGCGTGCGTGCGAGTGAGCGTGCGTGCGTGCGTGCGTGTATGCATACACGCATGCGTTGGGGAGTGTGTGTGTGTGTGTGTGTGTAGGCAGTGAATGTCAGAGCAGTAATAATCCCTGGCAGCTACAGTCCCCCTGTATTATTGATGCCTACAAGGGTCGAAGCACCCGCATTCACCCCCTCCCTCCCCTCCCTCTCCCACCCCCCTCTACCACCTCAACCCCCGTCCCAATCAGCTCCACCCTCTATCTCCCCCCTACCCTTACTCCGATGCCCACCCTCTGTCTCCACCACTCCCCTACCCTTACCCCCGATGCCAGAAGACAAGAGGGTAGGGGAGAGAGGTGGTAGCGACGTGGGGGAGGGTGGGTGGGGGGGAGGGTGTACAGAGGATCGGTCAATACTGGTGCAACGCCAGTCCTGGCAAGCCACGGGTTCCCCTGGGATCTCTGTCTCCGTCTCTCTCTCCCTCCCCTTCCCCCTTTCCCCCTCCCCCTCTCCCCCTCCCTCCCCCCCCCGCCCCGCTCCGCATTCCCCAACGCACACAAACGTATACACCATGCCAAACAACTCTCTTTGTATCTCTGTCTGTCTCTGTCTGTCTTTCTGTCTCTGCTTCTATCTCTTGTCTCTTTCTCTGTCTCTGTCTCTATTTTTCGCTATATATCTTCGTCAGTTAGTCTCATTGTCCCTTCGTCTGTCTATCTATCTTTGTATGCATCTATAAATGTATCTATGTATGTAGCTATGTATCATCTACTGTCTGTCTGTCTGTCTGTATGTTTGTTTATCTATCCCTTTATCTATCTGTCTGTCTATCTGTCTGTCTGTTTGTCTGTTTGTTTGTCTGTCTATTTCGCTTGCTTACGAACAGGCATCGTCACGCTCTCTCTCTCTCTCTCTCTTCTCTCTCTCTCCTCTCTTTGTCTCTCTCTCTCTCTCTCTTTGTCTCTCTCTCTCTCTCTTTGTCTCTCTCTCTCTCTTTGTCTCTCTCTCTCTCTCTTTGTGTCTCTCTCTCTCTCTTCTTCTGTCTCTCTCTCTTCTCTCTCTTTGTCTCTCCTCTCTCTTTGTCTCTCTCTCTCTCTCTCTTTGTCTCTCTTGTCTCTCTCTCTCTCTCTTGTCTCTTTCTCTTCTTCTTTTGTCTCTCTCTCTCTCTTGTCTCTCTCTCTCTGTCTCTCTCTCTCTTCTCTTTGTCTCTCTCTCTCTTCTTTGTCTCTCTCTCTCTCTCTCTCTTTGTCTCTCTCTCTCTCTCTTTGTCTCTCTCTCTCTCTCTTTGTCTCTCTCTCTCTCTTTGTCTCTCTCTCTCTCTCTTTGTCTCTCTCTCTCTCTCTTTGTCTCTCTCTCCTCTCTGTCTCTCTGTCTGTCTTTCTGTGTGTGTGTGTGCCTCTCTCTGTCTCTGTCTGTCTGTCTGTCTCTCATTCACTCTCCCTTTCATTCTCTCTCTTTCTTTCTCTCTCTCTTTCTCTCTCTCTCTGTCTTTGTCTCTGTCTGTATGTGTGTGTCTCTCTCTCTGTCTCTCTCTCTCTCTGATTCATTTAAAAGCGTTTAATAAAATCACTCCATACTATACACACAGTGTTGCCATGTTGTGTCCTGTTCCAGTCATAACCCTTCACAAGAAACCCAACACAAAGGCACCATATAATCCAAGTGTACTTTTCCCCTCAAACAAAAATAGCCATAATTGTTCCAATAACACAGACTGAGACCAAGACTAGTGAAAAGAGACAAAACCCATAGCTTAGGTAGGATCACAGAGCCTGGCCAGATCATGGGTTCATGTGCAGGTTTAAGACTTGTGCCATGATCGTTTTGGGTCTTCTCAGATCATGGGTTCATGTGCAGGTTTAAGACTTGTGCCATGATCGTTTTGGATCTTCTCAGATCATGGGTTCATGTGCAGGTTTAAGACTTGTGCCATGATCGTTTTGGATCTTCTCAGATCATGGGTTCATGTGCAGGTTTAAGACTTGTGCCATGATCGTTTTGGATCTTCTCAGATCATGGTTCATGTGCAGGTTTAAGACTTGTGCCATGATCGTTTTGGGTCTTCTCAGATCATGGGTTCATGTGCAGGTTTAAGACTTGTGCCATGATCGTTTTGGATCTTCTCAGATCATGGGTTCATGTGCAGGTTTAAGACTTGTGCCATGATCGTTTTGGATCTTCTCAGATCATGGGTTCATGTGCAGGTTTAAGACTTGTGCCATGATCGTTTTGGATCTTCTCAGATCATGGGTTCATGTGCAGGTTTAAGACTTGTGCCATGATCGTTTTGGGTCTTCTCAGATCATGGGTTCATGTGCAGGTTTAAGACTTGTGCCATGATCGTTTTGGGTCTTCTCAGATCATGGGTTCATGTGCAGGTTTAAGACTTGTGCCATGATCGTTTTGGATCTTCTCCATCACATGGCACCAGTGGCGTTAGTGCATATGGATTTTTTTTTTTTCCAAGCGTGGAGACGTTATCTTGAGAAACTGAACATGAAATTGACACCCAACGAAAGAAAGGACTCTCGTCACACCAGGAAATATCCAGTCGTTCTATCATAACCAAGAAGTGACCTTTTCAAGTCTGTCTTTTTCGTTTTCTGGTACTCTTCTTGGGAATAAGATAACCAACTCTCTTACACAATCTCTGCCCATCAAATAAATCTTTCACGAAAAAAATTTACATCATTTTGTTTTTGATGAAATTCTGTAATGTAACTATCATCGTCGTTGTCGCTAGCTTCTTAGTACGTATGCACTCGTACAAATGCTTATAGATGTGTGTGTAAGTGTGTGTGTGTGTGTGTGTGTTTGTGTGTGTGTGTGTGTGTGTGTGTGTGTGTGTGTGTGTGTGTGTGTGTGTGTGTGTGTGTGTGTGTGTGTATGAGTGACTATGTGTATGCGTATGTGTTTGTGTGTGTGTGTGTGTCTAAGTGTTTGTGTACGTGTGTGTCTGCGTCTGTGAACGTATATGTGTATGTGTATGTGTATGTGTATGTGTGTGTGTGTATGTGTATGTGTATGTGTGTGTGTGAATCTTGTCTGTTTGCGTATATCTGTATGCAAGTGTCCATGTCTCTGTCTGTCTATCTGACTGTCTGTCTGTGTCTGTGTGTGTGTTCGTTCGTTCGTTGCTTGATTTAACGTCTTTTCACTATAAGTGATATTAGACAGCAATGTGTGTGTGTAAGAGGTATGTCTGTGAGTGTATGTGTATGTATCTCTGTGTGTATATGTATGTGCGTGTGCTTCTTTTTATCATTGTGTGTGTGCCTGTGGATGTCGGTGTGTGCATGTGCATGTGTCCGTGTGTCTGTGTGTCTGTCTGTGTGTATGTGTGTCTGTGTGTGTCTGTGTGTCTCTCTGTGTGTATGTGTATGTGTGTCTGTGTGTGTCTGTGTGTCTGTGTGTCTCTCTGTGTGTATGTGTATGTGTGTCTGTGTGTCTCTCTGTGTGTATGTGTATGTGTGTCTGTGTGTGTGTCTGTGTTTGTGCATGTTTGATGTGATGGTTTAGTAGAACAGTTAGCCATGTACCAACATGTTCCTCCATACCTATCAATAGCTGTGATGTAGTGGTTAGCGCAACGGACTACCGATTGGAAGGTTGTGGGTTCGAATCCCCATCAGTACCTTCATAATCGTTTGGGATTTTCCAGTCCCGACCTGTTTCTACCAAGAGTTGAGTGGGGAATGGGCTCATCAGGAAGATTGGGGCCTTACAGTCCATTCTCACCCACTTCGCGGATGCATCATTGAAGATGCTGCTCAAATCTTCTGACCAAAATCGCAGATGTCTGTGTCTCTCGGGCCTGGTTGATGCCAGGATATAGTATGACAGTAAGCATGGAGTACAGTCCTGTCACATAGTCTCAATCCTAGATGGAACTTCATAGCGTCATGATTATCATCCTCATCGTCATCATCATCATCGCATTGTAAAAACTGTCCCAGCCTCTGTGGCCATTAGGTAGCCTATAAAATGGAAGCTGGGGGTGAAGA
>CM060308.1:17620936-17633436 GCA_030674185.1 Monoplex corrugatus | reverse complement strand
ACGACACTGTCTAGATTTTGGTTTCGATCCGACTGTTGTTTTCTGTCTTCTGCGAAAACGCTGCCAATGTATTAAGAGTTCGAAGTTTGTTCAAGAGGGATTCAGCGTACACATCTACCAAAGATACAAGACTGTACTGTACAACAACATAGTGGAATGTAGTCAGCTCCCATAAGTGTTGTAGATCTCCATGCTCCACTATAACGTCTGATTTAGATCTCCATGCTCCACTAAAACGTCTAATTTAGATCTCCATGTTCCATTAACATCTGATTTAGATCTCCATTTTCCACTAAAACGTCTGATTTAAATCTCCACGCATCAACGTCTGATTTAGATCTCCATGCTCGACTAAAACGCCTGATTTAAATCTCCACGCTTTACTAAACGTCTGATTTAAATCTCCACGCTTCACTAAAATGTCTGATTTAAATCTCCTCGCTTCAATTAAACGTCTGATTTAGCTCTCCATGTTCCACTAAAACGTCTGATTTACATTTCCATGCGCCACTAAAACGTCTGATTTAGATCTCCATGTTCCATTAACGTCTGATTTAGATCTCCATGTTCCATTAACGTCTGATTTAGATCTCCAAGCTCCACTAACACGTCTGATTTAGATCTCCTTTCTCCACTAAAACGTCTGATTTCAATCTCCACGCTCCGCTAAAACGTCTGATTTAAATCTCCATGCTCCAATAAAACGTCTGATTAAGATTTTCCATGCTCCACTGAATGTCTGATATAAATCATGTTCCACTAAAACGTCTGATTTAAATCTCCACGCATCAACGTCTGATTTAGCTCTCCATGCTCCCCTGAAACGTCTGATTACGTGTAATACATACCGAGTCCAAAGAAAAGCGCTCTAAGAGACGAATGATTATAATCATAATTTCTTCTACACTTACTCTAAGTATCATGTACCCTGCTACATGGCATTGGCGACCACGGCGGTACAGCCCTCCACCTGTATCTATCCCCTACTCTAAATAGCCCTAAGCGCTCACAAACTCGGAATATGTACACACACACAGAATATGGAGTTTTGTGTTTATTCTAGAGGGATTCGTCGTGCTCACACAGTTCTATATGCATTCCATCCAATCTGCTGTTCCATTATCTGGCAGACTCCCTGACCTGCACAAAACCCTATGTGCTGGCGAGGTCTTGAAATGGAGAGGGGCAGGATCTATGAGGTACTGACACTTTTAAAATGATTGGAGCATTAAGATGGGCGAAGAACAGGCCGACGTTTATATTGCTGACTGGGGTTGTACTCAAGACATCAGATCTTTAGTCCATGGTTTTATTACAAGAACAATAGATATAAATCAGAACTTTAGTCCATGGTACTATTACAAGAACAAAAGATATAAATCAGATCTTTAGTCCATGGTACTATTACAGGAACAAAAGATATAAATCAGATCTTTAGTCCATGGTTCTATTACAAGAACAAAAGATATAAATCAGATCTTTAGTCCATGGTTCTATTACAGGAACAAAAGATATAAATCAGATCTTTAGTCCACGGTTCTATTACAAGAACAATAGATATAAATCAGATCTTTAGTCCATGGTACTATTACAAGAACAAAAGATATAAATCAGATCTTTAGTCCATGTACTATTACAGGAACAAAAGATATAAATCAGATCTTTAGTCCATGGTACTATTACAAGAACAAAAGATATAAATCAGATCTTTAGTCCATGGTTCTATTACAGGAACAAAAGATATAAATCAGATCTTTAGTCCATGGTTCTATTACAGGAACAAAAGATATAAATCAGATCTTTAGTCCATGGTACTATTACAAGAACAAAAGATATAAATCAGATCTTTAGTCCACGGTTCTATTACAAGAACAATAGATACAATAATACAAGTAGTGATAAACACAAATTTATAATTATGCATTTATGAATAGTATCTGCACTTTCAGGAATTTTAGTATTGAAACTTTCCCCTTTTCTGTCATTCTCTACGGGTTGTTGTTCGTGGTGTTGTTGTTGATGAGAGGTTCCCTGTATTTTCCCTCTTTTGCTTCCTTCTCAATCCATTGATCTTTACATTTTCTATAAATTCTTTACCTCTTTTTTTTTTCCTTTTGTCATTCTGATGGCCATCTACTGCCCCCTGAAGATCGAGCATGCTACAACGTATTTTGCCCGCACATCCATGACAACGTTGCTTGAAGGCACGAACAAGCATCATGTTGACTTTGCTTCGAACGGGGAAAAAATGCCAGTTGATGGCAATATCTTCAAGAGCGTATCAAGCTCCAAGCTGAGTGTTTGTCCTGAAAAGTCTGTATCTCACACAATAACGAAGCTGACAAAACATGCACGTGCGCAACGCTCGTTTCTCTTGGACACGTGAAGCAGGGGAGACGATCGATACATGTCATTCTTTTCTCTGAAGATCTTCCTCGTCAGGAAACTTTATACAAGTTGGTCGAACCACACTGCCATTTTCTTTTTCTTCTCTCTGTCTGTCTCTCACTCTCTGTCTCTCTGTCTCCCCTGTCTCTCTGTCTGTCTGTCTGTCTGTCTGTCTCTCTCCCTCTCTCTCTCCCTCTCCCTCCCACCCTCCCTCTCTCTCTGTCTCTGTCTCTGTCTCTCTCTCTCTCTCCCTCTATCTCAGTCTGTCTCTCTCTCTCTGTCAATCTCTCTGTCTCTGTCTCTCTCTCTCTCTTTTTTCTTTCTTTCTTTGTCTATCTGTTTGTCTCTCTCTTTCTTTCTCTCTCTCGCTCTCTCTCTCTCTCTCTCTCTCTCTATCTATCTATCTATCTATCTTTCTATCTATCCATCTATCTAGCTATCTAGCTATTTAGCTATCTATCTATCTTTCTCTCTGTGTATCTCTGTCTGTCTCTCTCTCTGTTTCTCTGTCTCTGTCTCTGTCTCTCATGCTCGCTCTCTCTCTCTCTCTCTCTCTCTCTCTCTATCTATCTATCTATCTATCTATCTATCAATCTATCTATCCATCTATCTAGCTATCTAGCTATTTAGCTATCTATCTATCTTTCTCTCTGTGTATCTCTGTCTGTCTCTCTCTCTGTTTCTCTGTCTCTGTCTCTGTCTCTCATGCTCGCTCTCTCTCTCTCTCTCTCTCTCTCTCTCTCTCTCTCTCTTTCTCTCTTATTTGTCCACTTGTAGCATCATAGATGTCTGGGGAAGAAAGAATTCACAGTCAGCAGTGGCTTGGAAAGCTTTTAAAGTTGAAAAATGTCGCGTTAGATTTATCCCCCTTTCACACCATTGATCCAGATCTTCCTTGTTCTGCCATCTCGTTATTACTTTAAATCCACATAGCACTTTTGTTATCTGCTCGTTGTGCCAGCTGGTGGAGTTGTGCGCTGGTCAGATGATCAGATCACTTAATTCTCTCTTGATAATTGTGATGTTACATTCTAATCATTCCTCCGTGGGGATGCTGGGGGGCTCTTTCAGAATAATTAGTATCATCACCTTCTGGAAATTCTGTGCTAGAAATTTCCTCTTTTCTGTCACTGTCTGTTTCTTTCTTCCTCCTTTGCTTTCTGCCTTTTCTTCCTATTAGTTTCTGCCTTGCTGGTCCATTCGCCTGTATGTGTTCGATAAAGTCTTACGTACTTTCTGTTAGAATTGATAACTGGGTACATCTATTAAGTATCATTTTTTGGCTCTAGGGAAATGAGATATGCAGAAGCAATTTTAGGCAAT
The DNA here is from genome assembly GCA_030674185.1 of Monoplex corrugatus. Classification (NCBI taxonomy): domain Eukaryota; kingdom Metazoa; phylum Mollusca; class Gastropoda; order Littorinimorpha; family Ranellidae; genus Monoplex; species Monoplex corrugatus. The sequence continues at coordinate 17,629,725 of CM060308.1, read as the reverse complement.
TTAGGCCCTTTTATGGTTTAACGTCCTTAGTTGTAGTCAAATTTGTATTCAGGTATGTTTATTACAGCCTCTATATAATAAATTGGACGGAGTGGTCAACGCCAAGGGCATCTCCTTGGATTATGTGCGCGAATGCATTGATATGAGTATATAATTCTCTTTTCCTTTTTTCTTCTGTTGAAGTATTGTGTATGTTTTGAAACAGTTACAGCCCTGATACGGCTCTACGCAGTCGGCTGGGCTTTAAACAAAAAATAACAATAACCATCACATTCTTCGGCTTTAACCGGCTCCTACCTACAGTTGGCCGTGCTATGGGCTCATTGGGAAGACTGGAACCACACAGTCGAGTCGCATCCACTTCACGGATGCACCTTTGAGAGTGTTGCTCAAATCTTCTGACCAGCACCACAGGTGTCTGTATCTCTCGGGCCTGGTTGACACCAGGATACATTATGATAGTTAGCGTAGAGCACAGCCCTGTCACGCAGTCTCAATCCTACATGGAACTCCATAGCATCATGATTATCATCCTCATCGACATCATTATCATCATCGCATTGTTAGAAACCGTACCAGCTTCTGTGGCCATTAAGGTGGCGTAGAAAATGGGACAATGATAAAAAAAAAAGGGGGGGTAAGCGCAAAGGTAACCTCCCTGAGTGTGATGATCCTTAAAAAAAAGATGGAAGAACGAAAAGTCGTTGAAGTGATGACATTAGATGGTAACAAGGAGCAACATGATCAGAGACATGGTCAAAGACAGCAAAAGACAGTGACAGAAGGAGAACTTTGGCGGAGGACACTTCCTACAGTGGAAGGACACATCATCATCATCATCATCATCATCATCATGTGCCTTGCCGCATGGCGTTGGCGATCACGGACCTCCATATGTATCTATCCCTTGCTGCAGCAAGCACATCTTCCACCCTCTGTCCTCAGCCACCCTGCAAGTCCGTCCAATATATTCTCCCTGGGTCTACCTGGTGCTCTCTTTCCCTCCAGCGTTCCTGTTGTGACCAGGTGCTCTAATTCCTTTTTCCTCATAAACTGGCCTATAAATGTTGCTTTCTTTTACTGTGATGTTTTCTCTTTTCCTTTTTTTTTTTCTGGGCTGTCATTTTTCCTGGGAAGGACACAGCCAAGGAAAAAAAAAAAAGAAAGAAAGAAAGTTTGGCAGTCGAGAGAGATCCATGACCAAGAGCTGTTCATATTTCGGGTCAGAGTGACCTCAAACACATATCAAGCTCTCATCAAGGAGACGCCCTGGCGCTAGCGCCAGTTTGGTAAGGCTCAGGTTTTGTCATTATCAAATTTGCAGGGATCAAATTTGTTTAAAGCAAATATATCAACAGCTCAGAAATTCTCGCTGACTCATTTGTTCGCACACATGTGACGGACAGGCAGGCAGGCAGACAGAAAAACAAACAGACAGGCAGGCACAAACAGACAGAGTTAGATAAACTGACAAAAACAGACATAAACAAACACACACACACACACACACACACACACACACACACACTCACTCTCACACACACACACACACACACACCACACACACGTACGCGCGCACACACCCACACCCACACCCACCCACCTACAACACACACACACACACACACACCAAAACACAACACAAAACAACACACACACACTCACTCACACACACACACACACACACACACACACACACACACACACACACACACACACACACACACACAGCGAGAGAGAGAAGGAGAGAGGGAGAGACAGACACACAGACAGACAGACAGAGAAAGGTTAATACAGACAGATAGACACACAGAGACAGACAGACACAGACAAAACTTCAATACACGTTATCGCTCAGAGATAGTAGCATTAGGTCCCACTAGACCTGTCTTACAGCTAGTTCTTGCTGTTCTGCACATTAGGTGCAAGCTTATTAACACAGCCAGAGACATTAGACAGAAACAGATAGGCAGGCAAAGACAGATAGACACACACAGAGAAACAGATAAAACAGACAGACAGAGAGAAACAGAGATAGATAAAGACAGGCACGCAAAAGATAGATAAAACAGAGACAGACAGACAAATAGACAAGCAGACAGAAAGATAAAGGAAAAGCTTCCCATCGACCCAGTCTAAAAAAAATATTCGCTATTTCATTAAAAAAGACAGAAAATATAATGACAGACAGATAGAAAGATAAAGAAAAACCCTTCCACCGACCAGCCTGACAAAATCTTTATTTTTACATTAAGAGAGACAAAAAACACACACACAAAAACAAAAAACTAACAGACAGACAGAAAGATAAAGGAAAAAAAAAACGTCCCACCAAACATCTAACAAAATCTTCGCTTTTACATTCAAAAAGACATAGAAACAGAAATAACCAATAACCCAAGTGCCCCAAAACACATCATGTGCCTTCTCACACACCCTGTCACAGCAGACAGCCAGGCAAACATTTCCAGCATCAGACATGCCAGCCAACATGATAGGGCTTTACATTCTGATCTCCTATCTGTAACCCTTTCGCTCCCTCACCCTGATTATTGGAACATCACAGTAATAAAGCTGACTGTTGGAACATCACAGTAATAAAGCTGGCTGTTGGAACATCACAGTAATAAAGCTGGCTGTTGGAGTATCACAGTAATAAAGCTGGCTGTTGGAGTATCACAGTAATAAAGCTGGCTGTTGGAGTATCACAGTAATAAAGCTGACTGTTGGAACATCACAGTAATAAAGCTGGCTGTTGGAGTATCACAGTAATAAAGCTGGCTGTTGGAGTATCACAGTAATAAAGCTGACTGTTGGAACATCACAGTAATAAAGCTGGCTGTTGGAGTATCACAGTAATAAAGCTGGCTGTTGGAGTATCACAGTAATAAAGCTGGCTGTTGGAGTATCACAGTAATAAAGCTGGCTGTTGGAGTATCACAGTAATAAAGCTGGCTGTTGGAACATCACAGTAATAAAGCTGGCTGTTGGAGTATCACAGTAATAAAGCTGGCTGTTGGAGTATCACAGTAATAAAGCTGACTGTTGGAACATCACAGTAATAAAGCTGACTGTTGGAACATAACAGTAATAAAGCTGTCTGTTGGAACATCACAGTAATAAAGCTGACTGTTGGAACATAACAGTAATAAAGCTGTCTGTTGGAACATCACAGTAATAAAGCTGACTGTTGGAACATAACAGTAATAAAGCTGTCTGTTGGAACATCACAGTAATAAAGCTGACTGTTGAAAACATCACAGTAATAAAGCTGACTGTTGGAACATCACAGTAATAAAGCTGGCTGTTGGAACATCACAGTAATAAAGCTGACTGTTGGAACATCACAGTAATAAAGCTGTCTGTTGGAGTATCACAGTAATAAAGCTGGCTGTTGGAGTATCACAGTAATAAAGCTGACTGTTGGAACATCACAGTAATAAAGCTGACTGTTGGAACATAACAGTAATAAAGCTGTCTGTTGGAACATCACAGTAATAAAGCTGACTGTTGGAACATAACAGTAATAAAGCTGTCTGTTGGAACATCACAGTAATAAAGCTGGCTGTTGGAGTATCACAGTAATAAAGCTGGCTGTTGGAGTATCACAGTAATAAAGCTGACTGTTGGAACATCACAGTAATAAAGCTGACTGTTGGAACATAACAGTAATAAAGCTGTCTGTTGGAACATCACAGTAATAAAGCTGGCTGTTGGAGTATCACAGTAATAAAGCTGGCTGTTGGAGTATCACAGTAATAAAGCTGTCTGTTGGAACATCACAGTAATAAAGCTGACTGTTGGAACATCACAGTAATAAAGCTGTCTGTTGGAACATCACAGTAATAAAGCTGGCTGTTGGAACATCACTGTAATAAAGCTGACTGTTGGAATATCACAGTAATAAAGCTGACTGTTGGAACATCACAGTAATAAAGCTGACTGTTGGAACATCACAGTAATAAAGCTGACTGTTGGAACATCACAGTAATAAAGCTGTCTGTTGGAACATCACAGTAATAAAGCTGTCTGTTGGAACATCACAGTAATAAAGCTGACTGTTGGAACATCACAGTAATAAAGCTGGCTGTTGGAACATCACAGTAATAAAGCTGGCTGTTGGAACATAACAGTAATAAAGCTGGCTGTTGGAACATAACAGTAATAAAGCTGGCTGTTGGAACATCACAGTAATAAAGCTGGCTGTTGGAACATCACAGTAATAAAGCTGGCTGTTGGAACATCACAGTAATAAAGCTGGCTGTTGGAACATCACAGTAATAAAGCTGGCTGTTGGAACATCACAGTAATAAAGCTGACTGTTGGAGTATCACAGTAATAAAGCTGGCTGTTGGAGTATCACAGTAATAAAGCTACTGTTGGAGTATCACAGTAATAAAGCTGACTGTTGGAGTATCACAGTAATAAAGCTGACTGTTGGAGTATCACAGTAATAAAGCTGGCTGTTGGAACATCACAGTAATAAAGCTGGCTGTTGGAACATCACAGTAATAAAGCTGGCTGTTGGAACATCACAGTAATAAAGCTGGCAGTTGGAACATAACAGTAATAAAGCTGGCTGTTGGAACATCACAGTAATAAAGCTGACTGTTGGAACATCACTGTAATAAAGCTGACTGTTGGAACATCACTGTAATAAAGCTGGCTGTTGGAACATCACTGTAATAAAGCTGACTGTTGGAACATCACTGTAATAAAGCTGACTGTTGGAACATAACAGTAATAAAGCTGTCTGTTGGAACATCACAGTAATAAAGCTGACTGTTGGAACATCACAGTAATAAAGCTGCCTGTTGGAACATAACAGTAATAAAGCTGTCTGTTGGAACATCACAGTAATAAAGCTGGCTGTTGGAGTATCACAGTAATAAAGCTGGCTGTTGGAGTATCACAGTAATAAAGCTGACTGTTGGAACATAACAGTAATAAAGCTGGCTGTTGGAACATCACTGTAATAAAAGCTGTCTGTTGGAACATAACAGTAATAAAGCTGACTGTTGGAACATCACAGTAATAAAGCTGACTGTTGGAACATCACAGTAATAAAGCTGACTGTTGGAACATCACAGTAATAAAGCTGGCTGTGTGAGTATCACAGTAATAAAGCTGGCTGTTGGAGTATCACAGTAATAAAGCTGTCTGTTGGAACATCACAGTAATAAAGCTGGCTGTTGGAGATCACAGTAATAAAGCTGGCTGTTGGAGTATCACAGTAATAAAGCTGTCTGTTGGAGCATCACAGTAATAAAGCTGGCTGTTGGAGTATCACAGTAATAAAGCTGGCTGTTGGAGTATCACAGTAATAAAGCTGGCTGTTGGAACATCACAGTAATAAAGCTGGCTGTTGGAACATAACAGTAATAAAGCTGACTGTTGGAACATCACAGTAATAAAGCTGGCTGTTGGAGTATCACAGTAATAAAGCTGGCTGTTGGAAGTATCACAGTAATAAAGCTGGCTGTTGGAACATAACAGTAATAAAGCTGGCTGTTGGAACATCACAGTAATAAAGCTGGCTGTTGGAGTATCACAGTAATAAAGCTGGCTGTTGGAGTATCACAGTAATAAAGCTGACTGTTGGAACATCACAGTAATAAAGCTGACTGTTGGAACTAACAGTAATAAAGCTGACTGTTGGAACATCACAGTAATAAAGCTGACTGTTGGAACATCACAGTAATAAAGCTGACTGTTGGAACATCACAGTAATAAAGCTGTCTGTTGGAACATCACTGTAATAAAGCTGTCTGTTGGAACATCACTGTAATAAAGCTGACTGTTGGAGTATCACAGTAATAAAGCTGACTGTTGGAACATCACAGTAATAAATCTGGCTGTTGGAACATCACTGTAATAAAGCTGACTGTTGGAACATCACAGTAATAAAGCTGGCTGTTGGAACATCACAGTAATAAAGCTGGCTGTTGGAACATCACAGTAATAAAGCTGGCTGTTGGAACATCACAGTAATAAAGCTGACTGTTGGAACATCACAGTAATAAAGCTGACTGTTGGAACATCACAGTAATAAAGCTGGCTGTTGGAGTATCACAGTAATAAAGCTGTCTGTTGGAACATCACAGTAATAAAGCTGACTGTTGGAACATCACAGTAATAAAGCTGGCTGTTGGAGTATCACAGTAATAAAGCTGTCTGTTGGAACATCACAGTAATAAAGCTGACTGTTGGAACATCACAGTAATAAAGCTGGCTGTTGGAGTATCACAGTAATAAAGCTGACTGTTGGAACATCACAGTATATAAAAGCTGACTGTTGGAACATCACAGTAATAAAGCTGGCTGTTGGAGTATCACAGTAATAAAGCTGGCTGTTGGAACATCACAGTAATAAAGCTGGCTGTTGGAACATCACAGTAATAAAGCTGGCTGTTGGAGTATCACAGTAATAAAGCTGACTGTTGGAACATCACAGTAATAAAGCTGACTGTTGGAACATCACAGTAATAAAGCTGGCTGTTGGAACATCACAGTAATAAAGCTGGCTGTTGGAACATCACAGTAATAAAGCTGGCTGTTGGAGTATCACAGTAATAAAGCTGACTGTTGGAACATCACAGTAATAAAGCTGGCTGTTGGAGTATCACAGTAATAAAGCTGGCTGTTGGAACATCACAGTAATAAAGCTGACTGTTGGAACATCACAGTAATAAAGCTGACTGTTGGAACATCACAGTAATAAAGCTGACTGTTGGAGTATCACAGTAATAAAGCTGACTGTTGGAGTATCACAGTAATAAAGCTGACTGTTGGAGTATCACAGTAATAAAGCTGACTGTTGGAACATCACAGTAAAAATTCTGACTACTGTCAACTCTGGTTGGTCACACCATACAAAGAATGTTCAGTATTTTCATTTGGTTTCATTAATTAGAATTAATTAGGTGTGGGGTTTTTTTGTTGTTTTTTTTTGTTTTTTGTTTTTGTTGTTTTTGGGGGGATCTTATCTCATCTCCTGGACAGGAGAAGACGGAGGAGAAATTGCAAGAAATCGTATGGATAGCAGGACACAAAAAACAGGATGGCATATAAAGTAAATAAAAAAATAACTAAAGGTATGAATCACAACACAACTAGCTATTCTGTATAAACTTGTATCACATACCAGAAAGACACCCCCCAGCCCCAAGCAATGCACAAAGTCTCAGCTGTCCATCAACTAGATGAAGATAATATTTTCTTAATTAATCATAGGCCTGCCAGCCTGTCGTTCACTTCCGAGGAAAGAAAAGTTATACTTATCTATTTGCCTCTTTTCTTTCCTCGGAAGTGAACGACAGGCTGGGGGAGCCATTATTCACTACTACCAAAATAACAGAAACTGCAGGATTCTGAAGATAGGTTCAAGGATTGAAAAGGTTAACAGAGGCCAGCGTGTCTGTGAAGATAGGGTCAGGGATTGAAAGAGTTAACAGCGTGTCTGTGAAGATAGGGTCAGGGACTGAAAGGGTTAACAGCGTGTCTGTGAAGATAGGGTCAGGGACTGAAAGAGTTAACAGTGACCAGCGTGTCTGTGAAGATAGGGTCAGGGACTGAAAGGGTTAACAGCGTGTCTGTGAAGATAGGGTCAGGGATTGAAAGAGTTAACAGCGTGTCTGTGAAGACAGGGTCAGGGATTGAAAGAGTTAACAGCGTGTCTGTGAAGATAGGGTCAGGGACTGAAAGAGTTAACAGCGTGTCTGTGAAGACAGGGTCAGGGACTGAAAGAGTTAACAGCGTGTCTGTGAAGATAGGGTCAGGGACTGAAAGAGTTAACAGCGTGTCTGTGAAGATAGGGTCAGGGATTGAAAGAGTTAACAGCGTGTCTGTGAAGATAGGGTCAGGGACTGAAAGAGTTAACAGCGTGTCTGTGAAGATAGGGTCAGGGATTGAAAGAGTTAACAGCGTGTCTGTGAAGATAGGGTCAGGGACTGAAAGGGTTAACAGCGTGTCTGTGAAGATAGGGTCAGGGAATGAAAGAGTTAACAGCGTGTCTGTGAAGACAGGGTCAGGGATTGAAAGAGTTAACAGCGTGTCTGTGAAGATAGGGTCAGGATTGAAAGAGTTAACAGCGTGTCTGTGAAGATAGGGTCAGGGATTGAAAGGGTTAACAGTGACCAGCGTGTCTGTGAAGATAGGGTCAGTGATTGAAAGAGTTAACAGTGGCCAGCGTGTCTGTGAAGATAAGGTCAGGGATTGAAAGAGTTAACAGTGGCCAGCGTGTCTGTGAAGATAGGGTCAGGGATTGAAAGGGTTAACAGCGGCCAGCGTGTCTGTGAAGATAGGGTCAGGGATTGAAAGGGTTAACAGCGGCCAGCATGTCTGTGAAGATAGGGTCAGGGATTGAAAGAGTTAACAGTGGCCAGCATGTCTGTGAAGATAGGGTCAGGGATTGAAAGAGTTAACAGTGACCAGTGTGTCTGTGAAGATAGGGTCAGGATTGAAAGAGTTAACAGCGACCAGCGTGTCTGTGAAGATAGGGTCAGGGACTGAAAGAGTTAACAGTGACCAGCGTCTATGTGAAGATAGGGTCAGGGATTGAAAGAGTTAACAGTGACCAGCGTCACTATGAAGATAGGGTCAGGGATTGAAAGAGTTAACAGTGGCCAGCATGTCTGTGAAGATAGGGTCAGGGATTGAAAGAGTTAACAGTGACCAGTGTGTCTGTGAAGATAGGGTCAGGGATTGAAAGAGTTAACAGCGACCAGCGTGTCTGTGAAGATAGGGTCAGGGACTGAAAGAGTTAACAGTGACCAGCGTCTATGTGAAGA
>CM060308.1:17608436-17610936 GCA_030674185.1 Monoplex corrugatus | reverse complement strand
ATGATACCACGAAATCAAATAAATTAAATACATTGCAATGAAATATAATGAAACAAAGTTTAATGCAATACATGCAATGAAATACAATGCAATAAATTTCAACACATTACACTAAAAACAACAATTAAACACAACCTAACGCAATGTGATACCACTACATTTGACAAATTATATACAATGCAATGAAATATAATGAAATACAATGTTACGCAGTACTGTAATAAAATATAATGCAACAGATTGGAACACAATACACTAAAATACAGTGCGATGCATAACAATACAAAGAAATGAAACACATTAAAATAACATGCAATGGGGAAAAAAGCAGGAACCAGAAAAAGAACACGAAAAAAGAAGAATCAGAACGCGTATTTAATACAACCAGACAAGACAGGTGCCAAATTTTGGCCAAGTGGCCTTTGTCAAGCGTAGACGTAAGATCACAAACGAACAAACATCAAATACAAAAAGCATTGCAATACGCTGCAATGCAACAGGATGCAACACAATACCATCAAAATCAACACAATACCATCAAAATCAACACAATACCATCAAATCAACATAATACCACAAAATCAACACAATACCATCAAAATCAACACAATACCATCAAAATCAACACAATACCATCAAAATCAACACAATACCATCAAAATCAACATAATACCATCAAAATCAACACAATACCATCAAAATCAACACAATACCATCAAAATCAACACAATACCATCAACACCAACACAATACCATCAAAATCAACACAATACCATCAAAATCAACACAATACCATCAACACCAACACAATACCATCAAATCAACACAATACCATCAAAATCAACACAATACCATCAACACCAACACAATACCATCAAATCAACACAACCATCAAAATCAACACAATACCATCAAATCAACATAATACCATAAAATCAACACAATACCATCAACACAACACAAACATCAAAATCAACACAATACCATCAAATCAACACAATACCACAACACCAACACAAATACCATCACAAAATCAAGCACAATAACCATACAAAATCAACACAATACATCAAATCAAACAATACCATCAAATCAACACAATACCATCACACCACCATACCATCAAATATACAATACCATCAAATCACACAATTGCATCAACACAACACAATACCATTCCCACAATACCATCAAAAATCAACACTACCATCAAAATCAACACAATACCATCAACACCAACACAATACCATCAAAATCAACACAATACCATCAAAATCAACACAATACCATCAAAATCAACACAATACCATCAACACCAACACAATACCATCAACACCAACACAATACCATCAAAATCAACACAATACCATCAAAATCAACACAATACCATCAAAATCAACACAATACAACCCACCTCAATGCAATAAAAATACAGCACATTGCAACACAATACAGTACAATTCAACACATTACCACGCAAGAGGTGCAATACGACACAAAATTATGCGATACAATACAACGCGATACAACATAATACAAAACAAAGCACAACTTACTATATCACATTGCAAACAAAATACAATGTAATCCGATAGAACACAAAACAATACAACACAACACAACACAATGCACTGAAAATAATGCAATTAACATACAACAATACAATATAATGTAATACCATGCAATGCAACGTATTACAATGCATTACGATACTATACGATACGATACAATATTTATAACATCAACTCACACTTTGCGCTCGGCTTCAGACACTCTTTCCCTTCAGGTCCCAAGATTTAAACTATCAAGTGTTGGCCAGCGTTCTTTCGCTGGCTCAGGACCGTACGCCTGGAATAGACTTCCGCTCTGCCTTCGCCTAACACCTACCCTTTCTGCTTTTCAATCCATTTTCAGAGAAAAAAAAAGAGCACTCTCTTTCCAACAATAAATCCTACAACACATTCCTTCCCTCAGTCTGTGTATTAAATATTGCAAGGTGGTCTTTGTTGATTGTATGCCTATGCCTAGTGCGTGAGTGCGCTTTGATTTGAATTGTCAAGATTTGGCGCCGTATAAATACTGTAATTATAATTAAGTACAGCATACACTTAATGCAATGCAAACAATACACTAAATGCAATGCAAAACAACACGATACAAATCGATTAGAGGTATAGTGAACCAACTTTGGTTAACATCCCTCCATTAAACAGTTGAGAACTATTTGCTCACACACACACACACACACACACACACACACACACACACCACACACACACACAACTACACATGCACACATACACATGCACACATACACACACACATACACAATACACACACACAACACACACACAAACACACACACACACACACACACACAAAACACACTCACACACGACACCACACCATTCACTAACTCGCCCACTAACACACACACACACACACACACACACACACACATCACACATACCACACACACATCACATTCACACATGTATCT
>CM060308.1:17600936-17603436 GCA_030674185.1 Monoplex corrugatus | reverse complement strand
TCTTATCATGCTGAGATCCGTTCTTATCATGAAATCTGTTCTTATCATGAAATCTGTTCTTATCATGAGATCTGTTCTTATCATGAGATCTGTTCTTATCATGCTGAGATCCGTTCTTATCATGAAATCTGTTCTTATCATGAGATATGTTCTTATCATGAGATCTGTTCTTATCATGAGATCTGTTCTTATCATGAAATCTGTTCTTATCATGAGATCTGTTCTTATCATGAGATCCGTTCTTATCATGAGATCTGTTCTTATCATGAGATCTGTTCTTATCATGAGATCTGTTCTTATCATGAGATCTGTTCTTATCATGCTGAGATCCGTTCTTATCATGAAATCTGTTCTTATCATGCTGAGATCCGTTCTTATCATGAAATCTGTTCTTATCATGAGATATGTTCTTATCATGAGATCTGTTCTTATCATGAGATCTGTTCTTATCATGAGATCTGTTCTTATCATGAGATCTGTTCTTATCATGAGATCTGTTCTTATCATGCTGAGATCTGTTCTTATCATGAAATCTGTTCTTATCATGAGATCTGTTCTTATCATGAAATCTGTTCTTATCATGAGATCTGTTCTTATCATGAGATCTGTTCTTATCATGAGATCTGTTCTTATCATGAAATCTGTTCTTATCATGAAATCTGTTCTTATCATGAGATCTGTTCTTATCATGAGATCTGTTCTTATCATGAGATCCGTTCTTATCATGAGATCCGTTCTTATCATGAGATCTGTTCTAATCATGTTGAAGTCTGTTCTAATCATGTTGAAGTAATAATAATAATAATAATTACAATATTTATATAGCGCAAAATCTTGATAAAATCAAATCTAAGCGCTGAAGCAGACACACTCGCAAGCACGCACGCACGCACGCACGCACACACACACACACACACACACACACAACACACACACACCACACACACACGCATGGCTATAAATGGGGAGAAAGAATAAAAGCAATAAAAGCAAGAATAAAACCAATGGAAAATTATAGAGAGCATAGCATATACAATTATATATTATAACCATGTGATTCCCTCCGAGCGGAGACAGGCTGCAGAGGGGGGGGGGGGGGTTGAGTGAGGTTAGGATTTTATGCGGAGGAGAAAAGGTGAGTTTTGAGAGCGGACTTGAAGGAGACAAAAGTAGGTTGCTGACGGACTGAGAGAGGAAGTTTGTTCCAGGAGAGTGGACCAGAAACAGAGAAGGCTCGTGGACCATAGGTATTGAGCTTAGTGCGTGGAAAGCGAAAAGTCAGAGGATCGGAGGCAGAGCGGAGGGTACGTGAGGGAAGATAGATCTCAAGTAGGCTTGACAGGTAATCGGGGGCTGCGTTATTGAGGCTTTTGTAGCACATGGTGTCTAGTTTGTACTGTATGCGCTTTGATACAGGGAGCCAGTGAAGTTGTGCCAGGAGAGGAGATATGTGGTCAGCTTTTTTCTTTTTGAGTACAAGGCGTGCAGCATTGTTTTGAATGCGCTGTAGGATGTGAATGGTGGAGGCAGGAAGACCAGACAGGAGTGAATTGCAATAGTCAATGCGAGACATTATGAAGGAGAGAACGAGTTTTGCAGTTGTTTCGACAGAGAGATACTTCCTGATCAGCCTTATACGATGGAGATGATAGTAGCAGGATCTGGCAGTTTGAGAAACAAAGTTGTTCATGGAGAGGGTAGAGTCAATGCAGACACCAAGGTTTTTAGCTGAATCAGAAATTGGGACTGATGTGTTACATAATGGGAGAGAAAGAGGAGGCAGCTGAGAAAGTCTGTTCTAATCATGTTTGACATTCGTTCTTATCATGTTGGGGTCTGTTCTCGTCATGTTGAAGTCTGTTCTAATCATGTTGACATTCGTTCTAATCATGTTGAAGTCTGTTCTAATCATGTTGAAATCTGTTCTAATCATGTTGACATTCGTTCTAATCATGTTGAAGTCTGTTCTAATCATGTTGAAGTCTGTTCTAATCATGTTGACATTCGTTCTTATCATGTTGAAGTCTGTTCTAATCATGTTGAAGTCTGTTCTAATCATGTTGACATTCGTTCTAATCATGTTGAAGTCTGTTCTAATCATGTTGAAATCTGTTCTAATCATGTTGACATTCGTTCTAATCATGTTGAAGTCTGTTCTAATCATGTTGAAGTCTGTTCTAATCATGTTGACATTCGTTCTAATCATGTTGAAGTCTGTTCTAATCATGTTGACATTCGTTCTAATCATGTTGAAGTCTGTTCTAATCATGTTGAAGTCTGTTCTAATCATGTTGACATTCGTTCTTATCATGTTGGGGTCTGTTCTAATCATGTTGACATTCGTTCTTATCATGTTGGGGTCTGTTCTCGTCATGTTGAAATCTGTTCTCGTTATGTTAAGATCTATTTGTGTGTGTGTGTGTGTGCGTTTGTTTTGTTTTGTTGTTGTTGTTGTTTGTTTTAATTAAAGTCCATTCTCTCATGGGATTGATTGTTATTA
>CM060308.1:17570936-17583436 GCA_030674185.1 Monoplex corrugatus | reverse complement strand
GAAGAAATATGGAAGGAGAATAGACGTGGAGCAGTTCAGAGATACACACAGGAGCAGTATCAGTGACAACACTGTAAAGAACACCAGCAAATTATAATATCGTACATCATATCAGTATGCTGTCAAAACAATTCAAGATAAAGCATACATCGATAGACAGAAGCTTGGGCAGAGAGAGGAGTGGAGGGAGGAGGGGGTCAAAAAGTGAAAAGGACAGAGGCGGGGGTCAAACAGTGAGAGGGACAGAACTAACAAGAAGATACTGTACATCAGTTGATTCACCATTGCTCTACACAGAACACCATCACCACCACCGTCACCACCACCACAGGCCGCCATTCTGATCGCACGCACAACCTGATGAATGATTCATGACACTACAGCGCCACCTAGTCTGTTGTCCACACCCCACCCCACCCACCCTTCCCTCCCCACCCCCTCGTTGTCCCAACATCCATTTCTCTGTGTGTGTGCTAATCCGTTGTACCACCTCTCACTCTGTGCTCTTTCTGTGTTGGGCAGCTGGCCGAATTGGCTTTTACGGATGAAATGGTTTGAATAATGGATGACCGTCAACATCTACTGGACCTCTTGTTCTCTGCCCTGTCCATGGGTTGTGTGCAGTCTCTGGGGATGGTAGTGTTATTGTGTGTTACACGTGTGTTGTGTAACAGAGAGTACAACATGATACATAGCAATGCAATAAGTCTGCGATCTGCTCTGTTGTTGTACTGTTCTCTCAGGGTAGGAGCAACACAGTTCAACAAGACCAGACTCTGATAAACATGCTGCTTTTAAAAATGGACATAATGTGCATGATGTGTACAGCTATACAATATTATACAGTGCAAATTGTACATAAGGCAGAGTAGCACAAGACATGTGCAGATACAATGCTTGTAATCTGGAGATCATATGTGTGTTGTGGGTAGCAATATGAGTATTTGGTGGATCCTTACCTGTCTATCTTTAGTTTGATGGATCTTTACCTGTCTATCTTTAGTTTGATGGATCCTTACCTGCCAATCTTTAGTTTGATAGATCTTTACCCACCTATCTTTAGTTTGATGGATCTTTACCCACCTATCTCTAGTTTGATAGATCTTTACCTGCCTATCTTTAGTTTGATGGATCTTTACCCAACCTATCTTTAGTTTGATGATCTTTACCCACCTATCTTTAGTTTGATGATCTTTACCTGCCTATCTTTAGTTTGATACTTACCTCACCTATCTTTATTTGTGGATCTTTACCCACCTATCTTAGTTTGATGGATCTTTACCCACCTATCTTAGTTTGATGGATCTTACCCACCTATCTTTAGTTTGATGAATCTTTACCCACTATCTTTAGTTTGGTATGGATCTTTACCTGCCTATCTTTAGTTTGATGGATCTTTACCCATATCTTTAGTTTGTGGATCTTTACTGCCTATCTTTAGTTTGATGGATCTTTACACCTACTTTAGTTTGTGATCTTACCTGCCTACTTTAGTTTGATGGATCTTTACCTGCCTATCTTTAGTTTGATGGATCTTTACCTGCCTATCTTTAGTTTGATGGATCTTTACCTGCACTACCTTTAGTTTGATGGATCTTGTCTATCTTTCAGATCGATTCTGCATATATCAAACATTACCCATCCCATAATCTTTAAAACGAAAGCTTTTGATGGTGCTGAAGCACAACCTGAAGCCAAGTAATGAGCTTGCTTTCAGTTTTATGGCACTATCTGTTTGGAACTTATTGCCAGCTGATCTGCCCACCTTTCACTCTTCATATACATCATCATCATCATCATGTGCCCTGCCGCATGGCGTTGGCGATCATGGCCCTCCACACGAATTTATCCCTTGTCGCTGCAAGTACATCTCCCACCCTCTCTGTCTTCAGCCACCCTGCAAGTCCGTCCAATATTTTTCCCTGGGTCTACCTGGTGTTCTCTTTCCCCCCAGCTTTCCTGTTGTGACCAGGTGCTGTAATTCCCCTTTCCTCATAATACTATGCCTGTAAATTTCGTTTGTCATTTCCAATCTTCTTTATTAATGATGTTCTTGTGTGTGCCTCCTTCTAGCTTCTCGTTTGTTTGTATTTTGTTTTGTTTTGTTTGTTTGTTTGTTTGTTTGTTGTTTGTTTGTTTGTTGTTGTTTTGTTTTTGTTTTGTTGTTTGGTTGTTGTTTTTTTCTTTTGTTTTGCTGTCCATGGAACTCATGTCACAAGGAACTAGAAACATAAAACTAGAATGAATGAGAAGCAAACATAATATAAAAGAAAAACCAAGATGAAAGCAAATTTTTGGCTAACTGATCTTTGTCAAGCATTAATAAAAAAAAAAAAACAAAGAATAATTACAAAATAATTTAGGGAGGAGGGGGGGAACAGCAGCAAGATTCTGTGATGTTTCACTGAGCAGGAGAAAATAGTAGATATGGTGGATACTTCAAGTCACAGTTAACCCTTTGACTCCTGCACCCTATCCCCATCATCCTGCATTGCCAGCTATGGTAGCAAAGCAAAAACTTAACCCTTTGATTTACTTGTTCTGCGTGTGAGGGTGAGGGTGTCAAAGAGTCAAGTTTTTGAAGTTGGTGGATAGGGTGCAAAAGTCAAAGGGTTAAACACATCCATTTACGCAGCCTTCCATTCTTGATAAAAGAAGTGCTCATCTACCAACATGTATTGATCATGTGGCATTGTGTAGTCATTTATCTGTAGGAATATGACCATGGGTTTACACGTAGGTACAGTAAGACGCTGTTTTTGTTCTGATCGTTCAGACATGCATTTCTTGCCAACAAAGGTGTTGACAATGATTCAGATAGCAGATTCACTATGCATGTGTACAGCAACACACACAGACCGACAATAGTCCGGCAGGCGGCAGGCAGATAGGCAGATAAGACTCAACCAAAAAAGAGAATATAATTTATTCACAGTCATGATCTCCTATTCCGTTTTTATTCACTCTCTCTCTCTCTCTCTCTCTCTCTCTCTCTCTCTCTCTCTCTCTCTCTCTCTCTCTCTCTCTCTCTCTCTCTCTCTCTCTCTCTCTAACTTCATACAATAATTCATATTTTATCATAATTCAATCGAATAACTTCTTTTTCATATTGAATGTGTGTGCTATGATTCGTCAGCTTTATATATATATATGTTTATATCATATTGTAGAATAGCACAGACTAGCTTAAGACAGGTCCAATGGGACCTATGCTATTATCCTTGAATCATAAAGTGTCCTGAAGTTTACGTTGTAAAATTGACCAAACAATTGTGATGTATTGTCTTTACCGTTTGAAAAATGAAGATCTGTCAGTCAAATAATCAGTCCACAGACATTACTGATGTTACCAGTTTTGCATTATTTTCATTGTTTATGCTATTACAATTCATTCGTATTGAAAGAGACACTCTAGATGGGTGTCACAGGGTGCTTGTATTAGGGTAAACTCTCCATAGCTTTTGGTTGGATGTTAAATAGAAAGCAGTAGTCTACTTACCGGTATGCCATTATCCTCTGCTTTAGTAGTCGTGTGGCTTAGTTCATTAGACCGCTACGTTCATGACACAGATGTCGTGGGTTTGATCCTTGTGTGTGTGTCGAGGGGGGGGGGGCACAGGTTTTTACACGGGTGCTTTGGATTTGTGACAGGGATACGGACTCAAGATTTGATTCTCGAGTTCAATCGCAACATGAAAAAAAATGGCCTGTTCGCTGCCCATCGTAATGCTCCAAACATGTTGGTGCCGGTGGCGTCAGCTTAATTTTTCATAGGTTTCCCCCAGCCAGCCTGCTCGTTTCCATTACAGGACCTTGCCACAGCCAAAAGTTTGACACAGGCTCAGAGAGTCTGCCACATTATCACAAGTAATCTGGGTAGAGCGCAAATGGAATGGTGAGAACGGTTGAGTCCTCGAATAAACTCTCTCTCTCTCTCTCTCTCTCCTCTCTCTCTCTCTCTCTCTCTCTCTCTCACCTCCTCTTCTGTCACACACACACATCTCTCTTCATCTCTCTCTCTTCACTCACTCTCTCTCATCACCTCTCATCTCTGTCCTCACTCTCATCTCCTGTCCTCTCTTCTCTCTCTCTGGGGGGCGTGAGTCTGCCTGGAGGCGAAAAGTCACACTTTCAGAACGCTTCCCTGTCAACGCTGATTTTGCCCGACATAGTGTGGAGCGCCGATATCTTGCAAGAGACACCGCAGAGTACCATGCCTTCGGCGCTGTTTGCTTTTAGGCCAGTCATGTGGCACCTTCCATGCAATGTCTGTCTGCCTGTCCAAGAAGGCTGGACAGAAACAGAAGGCAGCCATGACACTCGACACTTTGAAACCTCGTAGCGGGCCACACGGTGTAATCCAAGGGCTGCTCCTCATGCTCACGTTCTGGTGGAGTCTTTGGTTACAGTGCGGTGATGTGAAGCGGAGCCTCAGGCTTCATAGTCAGAGCAGACAAGGCTGACCCGTGTAGGAAGAAGAACTTCTGCTGGGAACAACGATTCTGCTGACAGTGGCCAGATGACCTCATCTCCTCCTCCCCGGGAACCAGCCTTATCCAAGCTGATGGGCTTGCTGACCTCACTGACCGCCAGTTTTAACGACATATTGTTATTTTTATTGTTATCTAAAGGCCAGAACCAACTCTGCAGAGCGTTCCATTGATGTCAGTATGCGGCCGCCTGTGTGATCAGACTTTGGCCGGAGATCCGACATGAGGGTACACAAATAAATAAAGTGCTAGGTTGGACTTTATCGACCACGATAATCGACCATATATATATATATATATACAATACAAGGCCAAGCCGACTGCGTAGAGCCATATCAGCGCTATAACTGTTCACAAAACTTCAACAAGATCAAAAGAGAAAAGAAAATTAAGTACAACCATCAATGCATTCGTGCACATCATCTAAAGACATGCCCTTGGCGTTGACCACTCTGTCCAATTTATTGCAGTGGGGATTGAAAAAAACACGCTTGAATACAAATTTAAACACTCAGGACACCAAAACATGTACAAAAACGGAACTAAAGTATCTAAAATTGCTTCCGCATATCTCACGTCCCTTGACCGAAAATACATTTAATACATGTACTTAATTATCGATTCCCTAAGAAAAAGTACACACACACACACACACACACACACACAAATATATATATATATATATATATATATATATATATATATATATATATATATATATATATACTCACGAAGGGGTGAGGGGGGTAGACATGAGCAGTTCTGTACATATGTTAATCGGGAGATCAGAAAAATTTCCATCCTTTACTCACCAGACAGGAATTATAGGCAAGGTCAAATCCAAATATTTGCAATGGAAGTCACAATGTACTACTCACTTGACTATCGCATCTTTCAAGTTAGGTTTAAAGTACATTGAATTGTGCAATACTTGGTGTCACTGCTGAGGATACAGATACAGATGCATATTTGGGTTTTAATTGCAGATGAAGAGTGATATAGACTACACTATCTTTACATGATCAGTTTGTGGAGTGTGAACCTGCCTAGAATGCAACAAAAAATCTCGGTTTAAAAATTATTGATTGGACACTTTCTGTTTACACATTTCCCTGCCCTGTCCAATCATTCATATGGCACAAATAACAACAAATGCACGCATTAAAAAAACAAAATATAAGCATCTCTCTGCCCACTTACCCTCCCCCCCTCTAAAAATATATAAAGAATGTCAAAAACGATAATGTCTGCACATTATTTTTCAATCCAACGTCAGAAAACAAAAAAAATTCAACTGTAAAATGGGCGCCCCCCTGTGGCGCTGGCGCCAGTTGAAGTTGAGGTCTCTGCCACCTCACTCCCCTACGACCCCAGGGTTATGGAACTACCTAGGTAAGACCTCAGGACCTGGCCAGCTCGTGGGTTTATGCGCAGGCTTAAGGCTTGTGTCGTGATCATTCTGAATCTTCTCCATCACACGGCACCTGTGATATTAGTGCATATGGAATTCATTCCGAGTGCGTAGACGTCATTTTGAGAAATTGAAACAGAAACTGAAACTGAAATAGCCATAAAGAAGAACCTCCAAAAGCAAGAACTGACATCAAAACAAGCAAGATGAAAAGTACATGTACTCCCCCAACCACACAAGTATACGTACTCTTTTTTCTTTATGTATGCACTTACATTCACAAGAATACACACACCTTATTTTTTCAGATAGCTATAGTAGATTGTTGGCTTTAGAAAAGTTGATTGATCGTGGAATCAAAGACAGCAGCAAAATGAATTAAACCCTATTGTTTGGTTCTCCTTCTACACAGACTGCTATAACCACCACCACCACCACTACCAACCAGCCACCATTCTAATCGCACGCGCAATCTGATGAATGATTCATGACATCGCAGCGCCACCAAGTCTGTTGTCCCCTCTTGTTTCCGCAACATCCGTTTGATGCGTGTGCTAATCCGTTGTACCACCTCTCACTCTGTGCTCTTTCCATGTTGGGCAGCTGGCCGAATTGGTTTTTTATGCGTGAGGTGTTTGAATAATAGATGGCCGTCAACACCACTGGGCCTCTTGTTATCTGCTCTGTCCATGGGCTGTGTGCAGTCTCTGAGAATGGCAGCACCACTGTGTGCCACACGTGTGTTGTGTACATAGTACAGTACAGTGGAATGAATAACAGTGCTGTAGGCATGGGACCACAGAACATGGTATAAATATATTTCTAGCACAACAGAAAATGTAATGTGTTTACTTCAATTCAATTGAATACTCCTTTACTAATCCACATTTGGAAACTGAAATGTGCATAACCAGACTCACATCTGCTCACATTCTCACATCTACTTAAAACTTGAACACAATCTGTCATTAAAAAATGTAACAAAAACAAAAATGCCACAACAGATCAAATTGCCCACAAAATATTGCACCCTAACATTATGACATACCATAACTGACATACATAACCTGACATACATGAAACCCCAACTTCTCCCTCCTGCTTTCTACACACTTACACACAAAAAACACACCATCACAAAATCACAAGGGTTTTTTTTTTCAAACTAGGCCAAGTTGAGTAGATCTCCATCCATCATATCTTGGAAGGTTCTGGGTTTGATCCACCCAGAAACCTCCACTTTGTGAATGAAGGACAGAAAGGTTTTGTAAACTCCCAATTCAACATGTGTACAGCTTTGCCGGTGCCTAAACAATCTGCTGTATAGTTTGCATGCATGATATCAAACATGTACTTTAAACATTCTGTAAATTATTCAGTGGCTGGCTTATGGAAACATGAAAACACTCAGCATGCACACCCACCAAAGATGCAAATTGTATTACAGCATCGTGGTATGTGGTCAGTTCACTTGACAGTCTGAGTTCTCCATTCTCCACTAAAACGACTGATCATGTATAATGCGCAATGGGTCGAAATGAGTTTTGAGAATAGAGCCATAACTATATGAATGATTTGTAATAATGATGATATAATAGTAATGATAAAAATAATAATGAAACTGATGATGATGATGATGATGATGATGATGATGATGATGATGATGATGATGATGATGATAGTAATGATAAGTATGTTAATAATAATAATGATATCATAATATCATCATCATAATAATCATGTTCATGTAATAACAATAATAATAATAGTAAAACCAGCAACAAAAGCAACAATACTGATAACGATGATAAGAAGAAGGAAAAAAAAAGAAGGAGGAGGAAGAGGAGGATAGTACTAGCACATTCTAATCTGACTGCGCTGATACATTTGCAATGGTATAATGTATTATGTAAATAAATTAACACTGGTTTGAAACAAAAAGAAAATGCCATAAAAAGTGACATTTCAGAAGTGTAACTGGTGTAGTTCTGAAGATGTCTCCTGCCAATCTGACTGCACGACTTTATAGGGGTTCTAATCCCCTTTAACCAAAACAGTGTAGAGATCCTGTCCACCCAGCTTTAACTTGATATCTGAAATCTTTCAGGGTTGGGAAAGGTAATGCACCAAAGACGAGGTAAAGTGGTGGACCTATAACTTATTTACGATAAACATTTCTCTGTGAATAAGTCTTCAACAAGTATTTATGCATCGTGATGGTTGAATAGTTTGGCGAAGTATAGCGTCAGCCAGTTACCACAAGACTTCAGGACACAGAAGACATCGTTTATCACTTGGTACTTCTTGTCTGGACAGGAGCTGATGGCAGGATGCTGGTATATAAGACTAGAGAGGTAAGGGTGGGGGTTATATGGTGAATGGGGTCCACTACAGAAAAATCACCCCTGCAGGCATTCTCCAATTATTTTGATGGTCTGTCATAATTGGACAGGCACAGTAGTCAAGTGGGTAAAACGTGGTATTTCCAAGGGAAGGTCCTGGGGGTCGGTCCACCCAGACACCTCCGCTTGGTTGGTAAAAGGTGGAGAATTTTCCCATCTCAAGGCTGCAGAATTTTCCCATCTCAAGGCTGCAGAATTTTCCCATCTCAAGGCTGCAGATATTTCCTATTTCAAAGGTGGAGAATTTACCCATCTCAAAGGTGGAGCATTTTCCCGTCTCCCAAGTTAATACGTATGCAGACTGCCAGTGCCTAAACCCCTTTCTCTGTGTGTGTGTGTGTGTGTGTGTGTGTGTGTGTGTGTGTGTGTGTGTGTGTGTGTGTGTGTGTGTGTGTGTGTGTGTGTGTGTGTGTTGTGTGTGTGTGTGTGTGTGCATGCAGTATGTCAAATATGCGTGATAAAAATCCTGTAAGTCATGTCAGTGGCTGGCTTCTGGAAGCATGAAAACACTCAGTATGCACGTCCATTAAGTATACAGACTGCGCCAAAACATACTCAAATATGATCAACTCATCTAACAGCTTGACCTCTCTGTGCTCCACTAAAAAGTCCGATTATGTGTAATGCGCAGTAAGGCGAAATGAGTCTGAAGAATAACAATGATAATGACAATAATGATAACAACAATAATAATAATAATGATGATGATGACGATGACGACGAGAACGACGACTACGACTACGACGACGACGACGACGACGACGATGACGATGATGATGAGGAGGAGGAGGAGGAGGAGAAGAAGAAGAAGAATATAATGATAATAAGAAGAAAAACAAGAAAAAGATGATAAGAAGAAGAAAAACAAGAAAAAGAATGATGATGATGATGATGATGATGATGATGATGATGATGATGATGATGATGATGATGATGATGATGATGATGATGATGATGTAATAATAGATGATGATGATGATGATGATGATGATGATGATGATGATGATGATGATGATGATGATGATGATGATACCAGAGCCCTGACTAACGAAAAGTTAGATCTCTTGCTTTCAAATGGACCATAAACGTTCTAGTCCATCTGGAGACAAACTCATGCGTGTGGCTTTCAGTCCAGCCAGCTGTAAATGACTACCTGACCCTGTTCAGGATTGGGGAAGATAAAGCAGCAGTAGAGACGTAACTGACTGAGAAACCTTGTCAAACGAGGAAACATTTTGTCAGCAATGGAGAGCCCTACTCCATGCTTCGTGGTACGTGGATAGTGTTGCGAGGTGTAGAATCCAGTCAATACTATTGGCCTTCAGGGCACAGACGGCACACTTTCACTGTATGGCACTTCTTGTCTGGACAGGCAGCGAGGGGGGGGGGGTTAGGTGTTTAGAGACAGACGTGTAAGGATGGGGGGGGGGGTAGACTGATATCGGGAAGGGACGTGTCCACGCTGGGAAAATCAGCCCTGCAGGCATTGAGCACCAATTATTTGGATTGACTGAATTATCAGTGACCTGGTAACCTGATAGACATGGAGTTCCCATCTTCCCAGTGTGACTGCTTCTGTCCATGGAGTGATACAACTGTCTATGGACTGACGCTAGGAACAGTTCAACGTTTCACTAGTCTGGGACCTGTCATCAGCAATAAGAGGTCCAAAACAGAAATCCCTCTCAAGGATGGTAAAGACAACCATCAGTACTGCCAGATTGAACAAGACAAGAACATGGCAACGACAACATCAGTACTGCCAGATTGAACAAGACAAGAACATGGCAACGACAACATCAGTACTGCCAGACTGAACAAGAAAAGACAACAACATGCAACATCAGCACTGCCATGCTGAACAAGACAAGACAAGAATATGGCAAAGAAATACCAGCACCGCCATGCTGAACAAGACAAGACAAGAATATGGCAAAGACAACATCAGCACTGCCATGTTGAACAAGACAAGACAAGAATATAGTAAAGACAACATTAGCACCGCCATGCTGAACAAGACAAGACAAGAATATAGTAAAGACAACATTAGCACTACCATGCTGAACAAGACAAGACAAGAATATAGTAAAGACAACATTAGCACTGCCATGCTGAACAAGACAAGACAAGAATATAGTAAAGACAACATTAGTACTGCCATGCTGAACAAGACAAGACAAGAATATGGCAAAGACAACATTAGTACTGCCATGCTGAACAAGACAAGACAAGAATATGGCAAAGACAACACCAGCACTGCCATGCTGAACAAGACAAGACAAGAATATGACAAAGACAACATTAGCATTACCATGCTGAACAAGACAAGACAAGAATATGGCAAAGACAACATTAGCACTACCATGCTGAACAAGACAAGACAAGAATATAGTAAAGACAACACCAGCACTGCCATGCTGAACAAGACAAGACAAGAATATAGTAAAGACAACATTAGCACTACCATGCTGAACAAGACAAGACAAGAATATGGCAAAGACAACATTAGTACTGCCATGCTGAACAAGACAAGACAAGAATATAGTAAAGACAACACCAGCACTGCCATGCTGAACAAGACAAGACAAGAATATAGTAAAGACAACACCAGCACTGCCACACTCAACAAGACAAGAACATGGTAAAGACAACATCAGCACTGCCACACTCAACAAGACAACAACATACAACATCAGCACTGCCACACTCAACAAGACAACAACATACAACATCAGCACTGCCACACTCAACAAGACAACAACATACAACATCAGCACTGCCACACTCAACAAGACAACAACATACAACATCAGCACTGCCACACTCAACAAGACAACAACATACAACATCAGCACTGCCACACTCAACAAGACAACAACATACAACATCAGCACTGCCACACTCAACAAGACAACAACATACAACATCAGCACTGCCAGGCTGAACAAGACAAATCAAGAACATCTCCACGAAACACAAGATCAGCCTCTTACGTGCACTGGTGTTTTCCATCTTTCTGTATGCGTGCCAGACACGGTCCTTCACAAATACACTGATCATGTAACCAGTGAAGAAGTGCGCCAAACGATCAATCAGCACATTGGACCATTTGAGATCTGCTGACAGACGTGTAAAGAGTGGAGATTGGACTGAGATGGGAAGGAACGTGTCCACGTTGGGAAAGTCAGCCCTGCAGGCACTGAGCACCAATTATTTTGATTGACTGAATTATCAGGGATCTGGTTGGCTGATACGTGTCTGCTGAAATGTGGTTTCTAAGAAGAATGTTGAGAGTTCCATGGACAGCAAAGAAACAAACGATACAGTCTTGATGGAGGCAGACACGAGAAGATCATTCATAAGGAAGATTAGGAAAAGGCAAGCGACATTTAAAAGCCATTGTATGAGGAAAGGGGAATTAGAGTACCTGGTCACAACAGGAAAGCTGGAGGGAAAGGGAACACCAGGCATACCCAGGGAGAAAATATTGAACGGACTTGCAGGGTGGCTGAAGACAGAGAGGGTGAAAGATGTGCTTGTGGCGATAGGGGATAGATGCGTATGGAGAGCCATGATCGCCAATGCCATGCGGCAGAGCACATGATGATGATGATGATGATGATGATGATGATGATGATGATGATGATGATGATGATGATGATGATGATGATGATGATGATGATAATGACTTCAGTTAAGAAAAAAAGTATGTTTCATATGGCCGTGCGACAAGTTCCAATGGGTCTTGTTAAATCAGTTCTTCAGGGAACTGCTGATGGAGGGAGACTCGGGGAAAGACAAAAAAATGACTGATAGGATTATAGAGTTATAAATAAATAGTGTTTGAATGTGTCGACCCGCCTTTTTGGGATTCAGCTTGGTGTGACTTGTTGTATCTGTGGTGGTAGCAAGACGAGGTTGGATTTTGGGAGGTTTTCGTTTTCTTTTTGTTCGCGACTTAGCATGGCAGTGGCTCTGATACAAGGGTTTGAGTCTGTTTCAAGAAATAAACTGTGTGTATATAGCTTCAAGTCCACCCAGTGGCGAGTGGGTACTTGATCCTGTACAGGGTTGAGGAAGGTAAAGGAGAGAGGGAGAGGAGATGGGCACCAGCCTCATCATGCAAGACCCAATAAAAGCAAAGGAAGCACACAGTCCAGTCTAATCCCGGGATGCGCTACATCAAAACTGCGAGCT
>CM060308.1:17548436-17565936 GCA_030674185.1 Monoplex corrugatus | reverse complement strand
CAAATGATGGAGAGCATGTTCATAGACAAATGGATGGATGGAGAGCACGTTCATAGACAAATGGATGGATGGAGAGCACGTTCATAGACAAATGGATGGATGGATGGATGGTATGTTCATAGACAAATGATGGAGAGCATGTTCATTGACAAATGGATGGATGGATGGATGGTATGTTTATTGACAAATGGATGGATGGATGGATGGTATGTTCATAGACAAATGGATGGATGGAGAGCACGTTCATAGACAAATGGATGGATGGAGAGCACGTTCATAGACAAATGGATGGATGGATGGATGGTATGTTCATAGACAAATGATGGAGAGCATGTTCATAGACAAATGGATGGATGGAGAGCACGTTCATAGACAAATGGATGGATGGATGGATGGATGGCACCCGTCAGAAACTTTCCCAGCTGCCTCCTCTTTCTCTCCCATTATGTAACACATCAGTCCCAATTTCTGATTCAGCTAAAAACCTTGGTGTCTGCATTGACTCTACCCTGTCCATGAACAACTTTGTTTCTCAAACTGCCAGATCTTGCTACTATCATCTCCATCGTATAAGCCTGATCAGGAAGTATCTCTCTGTCGAAACAACTGCAAAACTCGTTCTCTCCTTCATAATGTCTCGCATTGACTATTGCAATTCACTCCTGTCTGGTCTTCCTGCCTCCACCATTCACATCCTACAGCGCATTCAAAACAATGCTGTACGCCTTGTACTCAAAAAAAAAAAGCTGACCACATATCTCCTCTCCTGGCACAACTTCACTGGCTCCCTGTATCAAAGCGCATACAGTACAAACTAGACACCATGTGCTACAAAAGCCTCAATAACGCAGCCCCCGATTACCTGTCAAGCCTACTTGAGATCTATCTTCCCTCACGTACCCTCCGCTCTGCCTCCGATCCTCTGACTTTTCGCTTTCCACGCACTAAGCTCAATACCTATGGTCCACGAGCCTTCTCTGTTTCTGGTCCACTCTCCTGGAACAAACTTCCTCTCTCAGTCCGTCAGCAACCTACTTTTGCCTCCTTCAGGTCCGCTCTCAAAACTCACCTTTTCTCCTCTGCATAAAATCCTAACCTCACTCAACCCCCCTCTGCAGCCTGTCTCCGCTCGGAGGGAATCACTTTGTTTTAATATATAATTGTATATGATGTGCTCTCTGTGGTTTTCCATTGGTTTTATTCTTGCTTTTATTGCTTTTATTCTTTTCTCCCCATTTGTGGCCATGCATGTGTGTGTGTGTGTGTGTGTGTGTGTGTGTGTGTGTGTGTGTGTGTGTGTGTGTGTGTGTGTGTGTGCGTGCGTGCGTGCGTGTGTGCGTGTGTGTCTTTTCGGCGCTTGGATTTGATTTTGTCGAGATTTGCGCTATATAAATATTGTAATTATTATGTATGCATGTGCGTACGTATGTATGTATGTATGTATGTATGTATGTATGTATGTATGTATACGCTTAGATTTATGTATGTATGTATGCATGTATACGCTCAGCTTAGATTTATGTATGTAAGTATGTAAGCATGTATGTATGCATGTATACGCTCATATGTATGTAGGTATGTATGCATGTATACGCTCAGCGCTTAGATTTGATTTTGTCAAGATTTTGCGCTATATAAATAAAATATATTATTATTATTATTATTATATGTTCATAGACAAATGATGGAGAGCATGTTCATTGACAAATGGATGTATGGAGATTATGTTCATAGACAAATGATGGAGAGCATGTTCATAGACAAATGGATGGATGGAGAGCATGTTCATAGACAAATGGATGGATGGAGAGCACGTTCATAGACAAATGATGATAGATAGAGCATGTTCATAGACAAATGATGGATGAGCATGTTCATAGACAAAGGGATGGAGAGAATGTTTCATAGACAAACGATTGAGAGCATGTTCATAGACAAATGGATGGATGAGATGGGAGCATGTTCATAGACAAATATGGAGGCATGTCATGACGATGAAGAGCATGTTCATAGACAAACGATTGAGAGCATGTTCATAGACAAAGATGAGAGGAGCATGTTCATAGACAAATGATTGAGAGCATGTTCATAGACAAATGGATGGAGGGAAAGAGCATGTTCATAGGCATATGGACGGATGGATGGGAGCATGTTCATAGACAAATATGAAGAGCATGTTCATAGACAAATGGATGGATGGAGAGCATTCATAGGCATATGACGATGGATGAAGTATGTTCATAGACAAATGATGAAGAGCATGTTCATAGACAAATGAGGATGGATGAAGTATGTTCATAGACAAACGATGAGAGCATGTTCATAGACAAATGGGATGGATGGATGAAATGGATGGTGAGCATGTTCATAGACAAATGATGGTGAGCATGTTCATAGACAAATGAATGGAGAGCATGTTCATAGACAAATGAGGGAGAGCATGTTCATAGACAAATGATGGATGGAGCATGTTCATAGACAAATGATGGAGAGCATGTAGAAATGATGGAGAGCATGTTCATAGACAAATGATGAGAGCATGTTCATAGACAAAGGGAGTGGAGGAGCATGTTC
The DNA here is from genome assembly GCA_030674185.1 of Monoplex corrugatus. NCBI lineage: Eukaryota > Metazoa > Mollusca > Gastropoda > Littorinimorpha > Ranellidae > Monoplex > Monoplex corrugatus. The sequence goes on along the minus strand of CM060308.1, from coordinate 17,563,362 downwards.
ATAGACAAAAAATGAAGAGCATGTTCATAGACAAATGATGAGAGATGAGAGCATGTTCATAGACAAATGATGGAGAGCATGTTCATAGACAAATGATGAGAGCATGTTCATAGACAAATGATGGAGAGCATGTTCATAGACAATGATGGAAAGAGCATGTTCATAGACAAATGATGGATGGAGAGCATGTTCATAGACAAATATGATGGAGAGCATGTTCATAGACAAATGATGGATGAAGCATGTTCATAGACAAATGATGGAGAGCATGTTCATAGACAAAAGGGATGAGAGAGCATGTTCATAGACAAATGGATGGATGGAGAGCATGTTCATAGACACATGAATGAATGGACAGCATGTTCATAAACAAATGAATGGATGGAGAGCATGTTCATAGACAAATGGATGGATGAAGAGCATGTTCATAGACGAATGGATGGATGGAGAGCATGTACATAGACAAATGGATGGATGGAGAGCATGTTCCACATGCAGTGCATGAACACTGGGGAACAAGTGGACCATGTCTCAAGATCCAATCTCATAACATGACACGGTTCATCTTCAAGACAGTCCCTAATCGTGATCACGCTGGGACGTTAATATGCAACAAGAACAAGAACAAGATCCTACCTAGTCACGTGTTTTAACTTATCATAAATGATGCTATGCGTATATCCATTTGGAATTTTAACTATACATCCATCCACATATGTTCACTCTGGAACATTAACTAAACACTGTTGTACTCTGCCATTGTCTTTACCACTGGAAAGCAAAGATCATTCAATCAATCAATCCCCAATTATCGCAAAATTACTATGTTATGCAAATCTCACCTCACCTCGTAACAGACGATTCGGAATATCTGTAACGATTATATAATGGCATTTCTAAAAGAAACTAGAAAAATTCACTATTTCTTAATAAAACTGTTTCTAATTCAGTACTGAACGTTTCAGTGATTTGCCAAGAAGTATAAGGACAAATGTAGTAGAAGAGGAGAGATGGAAGGTTGAAAGTGTTTCAATTAACAAAGAAACTGGAAAAAAATTGTTATAGAAATAGAAATATTTCACATTCATAACTTTGATCAAAAACAGATATCTGCGGTGTCAGTGCATACGGAATTTATCCCTATCATAAATATGCCATTTTGAGAAACTGAAACTAAACATAAACAAAGATAGGGAAGATGGCAGATGGGAGACAGAAGAGAGGATGAGAGGAGAACTGGGTCGAAAAGGAATAAAAGCTAATTCCTTTATGCGTTTCCCAGCAATGTACCACAAACCTACATACCTGCTGTCTTGCCTATATGCACAGCACTCTATTTCTAATTCCAAAATCAAAGATGCATAGTTCTCAGACAACAGGCCTGTAACACACAGTAGTGCTCCCACCTCTAAAGAGTGTGTACAGCCCATGGACATTTGCACTTTAATCTGATTCAAACCCAAGTTCTACAGTGGCTTCTTCTTCATTCTCAAGGGTTAACCACCACAACTGTAAACTACAAGTATCTTCCATTCCTTCACTACTGTATATTACACACATATTCCATTTTGTACTGCGCTGCACACAGATGTATTCCATTGTTCCCAGATCTCAGACCTGTAGCACCGCTGTACCCTATGCTGTACCACCTATGTACACAACACACGTACAAAACACAGTGTTGTTACCACCCCTAGAGACTGCACACAGCCCATGGACAGGGCAGAAAACAAGAGGCCCAGTGGATGTTGACGGCCATTAATTATTCAAACCACCCTGTGCATAAAAACCAATTCAGTCAGCTGCCCAACACGGAAAGAGCACAGAGTGAGATGTGGACACAAGCGGATTAGGGCACGCAGAAAACGGATGTTACGGAAACAAGAGGGGAGTGGAGAGGGGGGACAACAGACTAGGTGGTGTGTGATGTCATGAATCATTTATAAAGTTGCGCGTGCGATCAGACTGGTGATTGTTGGTGGAGATGTTGATGGTGGTGGTGGTGGAAATGTAGTGTTGATGATGATGGTGATAGTCTGAATTGAGTGCTGGGCAACAGACAAGTTTTATATTGTTGTGTTGTTCTCACGTTATCTGGTCTTCAAGTACAGAAAAACAAACTGCATGGATAAATAACAGACAGACCAGATGGATGGATGGATGGGATGGATGGATGGATGATGAATGGATGACAAATTCCATATCCAATCATAAAAACTATACAGATAAGTTGCAGGATATGATGGGGATATGGGTCCAAGATTCTACCTACTTACGTATTTTAAGTTAGATAAACAATGTTACGCCTATATTGATTTGTTCTTCAAACTACATTATACATCCATGTGCATAAGCATACTCTGAAACAGTGGCCACCGTTGTATTGTGTCCATGTCTTTACAACTGAAAAATAAAAAACAATCCGTCAATCAATCCGCAATTATAACAAACTTCTGTAACGCAAAATTCAGTTAATGGTCTTACCCTCGTAAAATTCAGAATACATGTAATGATTCTATAATAGCATTTCTAAAAGAACTGAAAAAAATGATACTATTTTTTTATAAAAACAATTCCAAATTTGGTACTAAACATTTCGATGAAAGAAGTATAAGGACAAATATAGCAGAATAGGGGAGATGGAAGACTGAAAGAGGTTCCATTTTACAAAGTAAGTGAAAAAAGTCATGCATAAATAGAATTATTTCATATTTGTCCATAAACGCTTCATTAGCTTAGCAAGAAAGAAACGTGGATATCTATTTCGCCTGTGCATATGAAATGTATTCTTATCACAGAGATGCCATCTTGAGAAGCTGAAACTGAAACCTAAACAAGATAGGGAGATAGGGGGGGAGTGAGAGATGAAACACAAGGTGAAGGGAGGACAGAATTGAGAACCAATGAAGGAGATTCCCTTGATGTGTTTCCTGGACCAACATACTTGTCCGCTGTCCTGTCTATGTACATGACACTTTTTTCTATTCCCAAATTAGAGAAGTATAGTTCCCAGACAACAGGCCTGTGGCACACAGTGGTGCTCCCACTTTTAAAGGGTCCATTCAGCCCATGGACACATGCACTTTAATCTAAGTCAAACACGGGGTCCTACAGTTCCTTCCTACATAGTAGTAAGAGGTCTTCCTCATTCTCAAGTGTCAAACATCACAACTGCAAACCACAAGTATCTTCCACTGCCTCTACTACTGTACTGTACACACATATTCCCTTTTCTACTGCAATACACACAAATGTATTCTCTTGTTCCCAGACTCTAGGCCCACAGCACTGCTGTATACTGTGCTGTACTCTTACACAACACACATATAACAGACAGTGATGCTACCATACCCAGAGACTGCACGCATCCAATGGATAGGACAGAGACCAGGAGGCCCTATGATTCCATTCTTCAAACCATATCATCCACACAGATCAATTCAGCCAACTGCCAAACATGGAAAGATCACAGAGTGAGAGGTGGTAGGCCTACAATGGATTAACACACAAAAAGCCGGATGTTGGGGAAACAAGGGGGTCAACAGACTAGGTGGCGCTGTAGTGTCATCAACCATTCACCAAGTTGCACGTGTGATCAAAATGGCGGCTAGTGATGTAGGTGGTGATGGTGGTGGTGGAAGTAGTGGTGGTGAGGTGATAGTCTGAGCTGAGTTTTGTCTAACAGGCTGAGTTTTCATCTTGTTGCTGTCCTTCTCATATTTAACTGCTCTTTGAGTGCAGAAAAAAATGGATGGATGAACTAACAGATGAATAAATGCATGGATGGATGGATGGCAGGTTCAATATGCAATGCATAAATACCACACATGGGCAGTAAGGGATGTGGACTCAAGATTCTACCCAGTCACATGTTTTAAGCTAAAATAAATGTTATGCCAGTAATTATTTGTGATTTAAACCACTAATCATTCTACGTAAGTGTCCCCTGGAATACTGAAACAAATGCTATTGCATTGTGTCCTTGTCTTTACCACTGGAAAATACAGACATGGCTAAAGAATTAAACCGTCACATGGGCAAAGTAAAGACATAATTCAACAAGCTGTCAATTATTGAAACAGCAAGAAAATTTCCCTCAGCCTCAAATTGCAGTTCTTAAGCTCCAACATTCTGTCAGCTTTTCTGTACGGCTGTGAAACATGGCAAATGAAAACACACCAAGAGCAGAAGCTCGACTCTTTTGACTTAAAGTGCCTAATCAAATGGAAAGTCTTTGTGACAAACGATGAAGAAAGGTCAAAGAGGTCCCAGTCACCAGCGTTATCTGCAAGCGTCGAGTTGACTGGGCCATGCCACTAGACAGCTGTCTTGAAGACCTCCTAACAAATTCTGAACTGAAAATGAGGTTGACAAAGACCTGTAATTGGTGGATAGAGGCTGGAGTGATGCCTTCAGACTCCCTGCCAGACAAGCCCATTCACTTTTGCTGCCTGCCTCGAGCATCACATGACTTGGAAGTGTCTTAGTCTATGTAAGTAATTAAAAGCTCAATCAATCAATCCTCCAATAATCGCAACATTTTGTGATACAATCTCACGTAATGATCTGCAATTTGGGAACAAGTGATTCAATAACTTGTACTGATTCCATGATAGCTTTTCTAATGGAAACTGATGAAAACATTATCATTCAATTAAAATGTTTCAAATTCAATAATGAATCTTTTAATGGTCTGCAAATACACCAGCAAGAAGACAAACACAGCAAAGACTGAAGAAGGAAGGTGGAAAATGGTTTAATTTGTAGAAAAACTGTAAGGAAAAAAACAATCACAAATGAATAAAACTGTTCCATATTCATTACAAGCATTTCAATTGTGTGGCAAAAATCTCAGACGTCTGTGGCATCGGTGCATATGGAATTACCCAAGTGCAGAGGTGCCATCTTGAGAAACTGAAACTGAAACATGAAACAGGGGAAGAGGAAGGTGGAAGATGGCAGGACATAGTGGAAAAAGAATGAAAGTGAATCCTTTGATGTATTTCCCAATGATATATACCTGGACTTGAATCCATGCTCAGCCTTCCTGCCTAAGTACATGACACTCTATTTCTATTCACATATTACAGCCATACAGTCCAGACTACAGGCCTATAGGACACAGTGGTTGCTCCCACCCCAAAAGAGTATTCCAGCCTATAGACATTTGCACTGTAATCTGTTTCAAGCACAAGGTCCTACAGCTGCTTCTTACAGAGATCTTCCTAATTCTCGAAAGTCAATCCACCAAAAATGTAAAGTACAGGTACCTTCCACTGTCCTCACTACTGTACCTTACACACATATTCCCTTTTCTACTGCACTGCAGACATATGCATTCCCCTGTTCCTAGACCTCAGGCCCATAGCACTGCTGTACACTATGCTGTACTGTCTGTTACACAACGTACGTGTAGCACACAGTGATGCTACCATCCTCAGAGACTGCACACAGCCCATGGACAGGGCAGAAAACAAGAGGCCCTGTGAATGTTGACGGTCATCAATTATTCAAACCACCTCGTCCATAAAACCGAATTCGGCCAGCTGCCCAACACGAAAACGGCATAGAGTGAGAGGTGGCACAATGGACTAGCACACAGAAAATGGGTGTTGGGGAAACAAGGGGGACATCAGACTAGGTGGCGCTGTGATGTCATGAATCATTCATTAAGCTGCACGTGCGATCAGACTGGTGATTGGTAGTGGAGATGGTGATGATGATGGTGGAAATGGGGTGGTGACGGTGATGGTCGTTGTATCACAAAAAAGCAACAGGCCAGTTTGGTTCCCTAGCTATGCAAAAAATACCAACAGCAAGCTGTCAGCGCAACAGCTTACACTCCACACATAGGGCAAAGTCAAACAAATCACGTAATAGTCACACATGATCTGTGTTTACAGCTGGACTACTGTTTGCCTGTCACACAAGTAACCAGAGTTCGAAACCTGTGTATCCCCCCCCCCCCCCATTCTGCCATAGTTAATCGAGGCTTGCTGTCCATCCTCCTCACCCCTCCAACAGACAGACAAATGTCATGTGATAGTATTTTGTATAGATAAGAAGACCAGTACTAAGTTTGCATTCTGTTCCTCCCCCCTCTTTTGTTTGTTTATTTTCTTTTGTGTCACAGTACCTTTCTCCCTCTTTTACATTTGTTGGCACATAACAACGCAACTGCTTAATTATGCATATTTCTCTGATTGGCTATTTAATCCAAAGCGTTGTCTTTCTGTATGCACCCAATAGAAACAGCTCTGGAAAACTCAAGTTTGTTCAAGGAATTATATAACTGAGAAACATTAAATTGGTGCCTGTGCAGTAACAGAGTAGAGAACTGAGAGCTTGAGTTGAATTTTCTTGGGAGCCTTCCTTAGGGCTGGAACCTCTGTTCCATCCAGGTATTTGTGAGTACAATTTTGTTCTCAGTTAGTGTAACGTGTAGAGAACTGTAGGACTTATAAAGCAAGTCAAGATGTTACGTACATACTGAAGCTTCGTTATTTATTTGACGTTTATTTATTCTCTTTGTTATCATGTGCGTCATTTGAAGCTTCAAATAAGTTGATGTTCATTTATTCTCTTCATGTATTCATGTATTGTGTGTATAATTCGTGCCAGTTGACACTTCACAATTCATTTGAATTTCATTTATTCATAGTGTTTAAAATAAAATGTGTCTAGAGAGTCCTTTTCAAGTTTACCATAGGCGTAATACAGTTGTGTATTTCTATTTGTCTTACTTTTGTCATTTCTTCTTGTGTTTAAAATAAAACACTTGATAGCAAAAAGATCAAACAGTTACATCAACAACCCTTTTCTTCTTGTCATTGTAGTCTGAGCTGAGTGTTTGCCAACAGACAGTTTTCATCTTGTTGCTGTCATTTTCACATTTAATTGCTCTTCAAATAGGTTTTTAAAAAACGGATCGATAAATGAAGAGATGAATGAACAGATCAACAGAGGGATCGATGGATGGCAGGTTCCACATGCAATGCATAACATTACACACTAGGGAATAAGGGGATTGGACTGAAGATCCTGCTTGGGTACCTGTTTTAAGCTAAAATAAACGAAGCTACGCCTATATCCGTAAGTAATTTAAACCATACATCCATCTGCAATATTAGTTCCCTCTGGAACATGAACCACCAAACACTGTATACTGTGTCATTGAATTTGCCATCACAATATAAAGATAAATCAATCAAAAGATCAATTAATCATTGCAACAGTTTTTGTTTATGCAAATCCCACTCAATGGTTTCTATTTGAAAACAAATGATTTAGTATTTTTTACTGATTCCATAATGGTTTTTCTTAAAAAAAAAAAAAAACAAAAACAAAAAATTAATAAACCTTTCAGTGGTTTGCCAAGAAATCAGTAGAAAGACGTTTAAACATGGTACATGATTGGAAAAGAAAGATGAAAGGGTTCAATTTGCAAAGAAACTGAAAAAGAAAGGAATCAGGTTTGAAGAAAACTGACCTATATTCATCAGCAAGTGTTTCAGTGGTTTGGCCAAAATGAAATGTACACATCTATTAAATTAAATTATCTCAGCACACAGATGCCATCTTGAGAAACTGAAACTGAAACATAAACAAAGATATGGGAGAGAGGGGAGGTGGGAGATTAAAGATAGAGTAGAAGGAGAACAGTGGAGAAGGAACAAAGGTGAATCCTTTCCTGAATTTCCCACCAATGATCCCTGGACTTACACACATGCTGTACCTTCCTGCCTATTTACACAACATTCTATTTCTATTCCATGATTACAACTTGATAATTCCTGGACATGAGACCTATATACACAGTAAAATGATTACAACTTAATAATTCCGGACATGAGACCTATAGTACACAGTAATGCTCCCACCTCTACAGAGTGCGTACAGCCCATGGACATTTGTACTATAACTCTTTGACTCATATATCTTATCCAACAATACAAAAACTTAATGCTTTGACTTCCTCGAAGGGTTACGTTTTTGCTTTGATAGCATGGTTGACAATACAGGATACTATTGGACAGGGTGCAGGAGCCAAAGTGTTAATCTAATTTATAAACTGGGTTCTACAGTTGCTTCTTACGTGGTAGTAAGAGGTCTTCTTCATTCTCAAGGGTCAACCACCACAACTGTAAACTACAGTTATCTTCCACCGTCCCCACTACTGTATGTTGCGCACAAATTCCCTTTTGTACTGCAATACACATATATATGTATTCCACTGTTCCCAGATCCCAGGCCTGTAGCACCGCTCTACACCATGCTGCATCATATATGTACACAACACACGACAACACACAGTGATATTACTACCCCCAGAGACTGCACACAGCCCATGGACAGGGCAGATAACAAGAGACCCAGTGGATGTTGACGGCCATCTATTATTCAAACCACCTCACGCATAAAAACCAAGTCGGCCAGCTGCCCGACACGGAAAGAGCACAGAGTGAGAGGTGGTACAACGGATTAGCACACGCAACAAACGGATGTTGTGGAAACAAGGGGGAAGGGGGAACAACAGCCTAGGTGGCGATGCAGCGTCATGAATCATTCATCGAGTTACACGTGCGATCAGAATGGCAGTAGTGGTGGAGATGGTGATGATGGTGGTTGTGATGGTGATAGTTTTCGTTGAGTGCTGACCAAACAGCTAGGTTCTTAATCTCTGTTGTTTCTTTCTATCTTTCTTTCTTTCTTTCTTTCTTTTTATTTGTTTGTTTGTTTGTTTGTTTGTTTTGTTTGTTTGTTTGTCTGTTCCATATCAAGTGGTCATAAAGTTCTGCTTTGTTCAAAGTTTCTTCAAGGTCACAGTGGTCTTGAGAAATCCAAAATTTGTATTTTCTGTAATTGATTCACATAAAAAGGGAGATTGTAAGAATGGTTGACACATCTTTTTTTGTTGTTTTCCTTTTCAGTTTGTTGGAAAGAGGGTTAAAGCAATTGAAGAAACTCACCACTCTCTTTCTTATGTCTGTACTGTGGTCCTTGGCTGATGGTCATTAAAACGTTTTCGTTTGTACGTTTGGTCATTCTCTCTCTCTCTCTCTCTTTTCCTCTCTCTCTCTCTCTCTTTCTCTCTTTCTCTCTCTTCTCTTCTCTCTCTCTTCTCTCTCTCTCTCTCTCTTCTCTCTCTCTCTCTCTCTTCTCTCTTTCTCTCCTCTCTCTCTCTTTCTCTCTCTCTCTCTCTCTCTTTCTCTCTCCTCTCTCTCTCTCTCTCTCTCTCTCTCTCTCTCTCTCTCTCTCTCTCTCTCTCTCTCTCTTCACTCTCTCTCCCTTCTCTCTTTCTTCTCTTTCTTTCTCTTTGTGTGTTGTCCTGTAAGTGTGTGTGTATGCGTGTTTGTGTGTGTGTGTGGTGTGGGAGTGTGTTGTGTGTGTGTGTGTGTGTGTGTGTGATGTTGTGTGTGTGTGCACGCACGTACATACATGTATTCTGCATTGCTGTTATAATAGTGTTTGTGTGATTATACCTGAAAAATAGCAAGATCTTTTAATTAATCGAAGTCCCATTACCAGAAAATCTCAGGAAGCCAGTACAGTCAAGTCACCATCAGACCAGTCACTGGAGGAGACTCTGCACTATTGCAGAGTTTCTGTCTGTAGTGGAGACTAGTAATGCATGTTCTGAGCCAACATACTTCAGACACTATCCACACAATCCCACTGTCCACACGAATGACTCGGTCATAAGCCTCTGTCCACTTAACTTTCTTTCATCCTTAATGCTCTCAGAACAGCAGAATAAAATCGCTGAAAGCTCCATGTATCCTAAGGCATCATATCACATGTGTTGCATCTGGGGCCTCAGAAACTGACTTCCTGTATTCTCCCTCATCCCCTTTCTAAAGAAAAAAAAAACATAATGAATAAATAAATGAATGAATACACAATCAGGAAGGTAAGACAGGAGTGCTCATTAAATCTTCCGCATTCACGATCAGCACGTGGGACGTGACAATGACAAAAGGTTTGGTATGCATCCAATCATCTGATTACTGCGACATGATTGTATGGCTACATGACAGAGAAAGACAGGGACAGAGAGTGGGAGAGAAGACAGACAGACAGACAGAGACAGAGAGAGATGGAGACAGAGACAGAGAGAGAGACAGACAGACAAGAAGACAGACAGAGAGACAGAGATAGAAACAAAGAGAGAGAGAAAGAAAGATGAGAAAAAGAGAAAGAGACGGACAGACAGACAGACAGACAGAGAGAGAGAAGATAGAGAGAGAAAGAGGGAGGGAGAAGAGATAGAGAGAGAGAATCAGAAAAACATACAGAAACAGATGAGACAGAGAGACACAGAGAGAAAGAGAGAAAGAGAGAGAGAAAGAAGGAGGAGAAAGAGAAAAAGAGGAAAGAAAGAGAGAGAGACGAGAGAGAGAATCAGAAAGACACATACAGAAACAAGATGAGACAGGAGACAGACAGGAAGACAGACAGACAGACAGACAGAGAACAAAGACAGAGAGAAACAAAGAGAGAAGAGACACACAGAGAGAATCAGAAAGACACATAACAGAAACAAGATGGAGACAGAGACAGACAGACAGACAGAGAAACAAAGACAGAGAGAAACAAAGAGAGAAAGAGACACAGAGAGAGAATCAGAAAGGCACATACAGAAACAAGATGAAACAGAGACAGACAGACAGACAGAGAAACAAAGACAGAGAGAAACAAAGAGAGAAAGAGACACAGAGAGAGAATCAGAAAGACACATACGGAAACAAGATGAGACAGACAGACTGAAAGAGATTCAGATTCAGATGATATATTCATACAAGGCCATGGCCCCTCATGAAGCGCTACAAGCACGCAAGAGATACAAGACATGATAAATGGCTGTGTGAGCCATGCACGCAATAAATACTTAGCATTATGAAATCGCAAGAGATCGCAACTTTTAAATCTGTGTACAAAAAAATAAATAAATAAATAAAACTGATAACATCCCATCTTAAATTCTAAACAAACGAGAAAATAAAGATTCATCCAGGTATCATTTTCGTTGTTTGTTTGTCCTTGATCAATGACATCCCATGCCAATTTGAAAAAAAAAGACCAAAGAGAACAACAACAACAAACGAAACGCTGAGATGTCAAAGCCATTTTAACAATCTCTCTTTTCAGACAAAAGTTAGGAAACAAAATCACGCGTATACACACACAGACGCACACACGACTTGTTTCTCTCTTTCACCACAATACTCATACACACATGCATGCAACATAGATATACAGGGGGGTGCAAAAGTACGTATACAGTTATGAAAAAAGAAAACACGTACAATACTCACTGCATTTATTATACAAACAAATGAATATTGCATAGAGGTCTATACATGTAATAACAAGCAAATCCTTAATCCCTCAGATACTCAAACTGCTTGCCGTAATAAGGCCAAAAAACTTAATGTGCTAATAATTTTAATGAATTAAGCATTGTAATAATGACGTGATACTTACTGTATACCTACTTTTGCACCACCCACCACCCACCTGTATATACACACACACTCATTAATACTCACGCAAACACACACACACACACACTAATCAAGTCGAGACAGAACAAATGAACAAACAAGAACTTTAGTGGCATTAGTGGAAAGGTAATGGCAAATATCAGTGATTTTCCTGACTTTTACATAGGTCACTATGCAAGTGTTGGACAATACGCTATTTAAAGGACAGCGTGTGATGGACGGCAACATTTTATTTCAATCATAGTAATAACAATGACATAGCAATATATCAAGAAATAGATATAAAATACATTATTTGATATTTATTGACAGACAGTTAGACCGACATACAGACATACAGATTAGATAGATGGATAGATCTATAGACAGACACAGACAGACAGACAGATAGATAGACAAACAGACAGACAGACATACATACATAGGCAGAGAGACAGATACAGACAGACAGACAGATAGATAGATAGATAGATAGATAGATAGATAGATAGATTGATAGATAGACAGATAGATAGATACATAGATAGATAGATACATAGATACATAGATACATGTACATAGATACATAGATAGATAGATACGCACGCACAAACACATACATACACGCACATACACACACTCTCTCTCTCTCTCTCTCTTTCTATCACACACACACACACACACACACACACATGCACACACACACACACACACACACACACACACACACACAACACATGCACACACACACACCACACACACACACACACACACACACACACACACACACACATGCACACACGCACACACACACACACACAACACACATGCACACACACACACACACACACACACATGCACACACACACACACACACACACACACACACACACACACACACACACACACACACACACACACACACAATCCCTGCTGGACGGACTATTCAGTGAAAGAAATACACAGAGAGGTATGTGAAAGCGAGTGCGTACGATTGCGCGTACTTGCATATGGTTGAGTTTGCCTACGTGCATACGTGTGTTTGTGCGCCTGCACATATATGTTTATTTGATAATCTGAAAGGAGAGAATTTAAGTTATGGCTGTCTCAAAACTGGTTTTTTTGTTTGTTTGGTTTTTTGTTTTTTGTCTGGCATTGATATTCATTGATGTACGTATTTATCGGAACTCTGGTGGAATGATGAACTTTGCTGATTATAGACATTTTTTAACCTTTATTTTTTTTTTTATTCATCTTTTGTTTCACAACAAACTGACATCTAATACACAATGTGGCAACGAAAAATGACAACAACAAAATTTTTCACAAATGAAAGGATAAGTATGACACACGAACTCCACATAGTATACAGAAAATACGTAATGATATTTTATACATTGGAAGTTTTTAAAATGAACATTAAGATTTAGCACAGGTCAACATTTCCCCCATGAACCCGTTTTACAAACCACATCCCTTTGATGACCGATTATAGACATTTTTGTGGGGAAGGGAGGGGGAGGTCCGTGTGATCTTGACCTTGACACCTTGTTCTTAAGCTTCATCATCATCAGCAGCAGCAGCAGCAGCATCAGCATCAGGTGCCTTCCCACATGGCGTTGGCGATCATGGCCCTCCACATGCATCTATCCCTTATTGCCGCAAGCATATCTTCCACCTTCTCTGTCCTCAGCCACTCTGCAAGTCCGTCCAATATTTTCTCCCTGGGTCTACCTGGTGCTCTCTTTCCCTCCAGCTTTCCTGTTGCGACCAGGTGCTTCAATTCCCCTTTCCTCATAAAATGGCCTATAAATGTTGCCTGTCTTTTCCTAATCTTCCTTATCGATGATCTTCTTGTGTCTGCCTCCATCAAGACTGTCTCGTTTGTCTTTCTTTGCTGTCCATGGAACTCTCAACATTCTTCTTAGAAACCACATCTCGGCTGCCTCAATCTTGTTCTGGCTTTGCTTGTTGACTGTCCACTCCTCACAACCGTATAACAGTATCGGTTCTATATAACATTCAAGAACTCTCTTCCTGGTGTTAACTGATATGCATTTGTTGGTAAGAATGCTTGTCATCTTCTTGAATGCTGTTTTGGCTTGCCGATTCTGTTGGCTATTTCTGATATGCTTCTGCCGTCTGATGAGATGATCGTTCCTAGATATTTACAAACCTGTCTCAAGGTTGTGCCGTTTGCTGTTATTTTGCATGAGGGGGTTTCATGTTTTTTTTACTGATTACCATGACTTCAGTCTTCTTGCTGTTTAGCTCCAGCCACTTACCTTTGCTTTCTGTTTCTATTCTACTCACAAGCTTAAACATTCGAAACTCGTGGAGAGTTTCTTTTATCAAAGAAGACTGAAAAACAAACAATAAAAAACAAGCACCCAGCATTATTATGTCGCATTCATTACGAAAGACACAAACATCAATGCCTGCCTGACAAGTTTTCAAGTGTAGCAGGATCAGTGGTACGGTAGTGGAAATGGGAAGAACAGGAGGGGGAAGGGGCGCTCTCTCACAGAGAGAGGGTGTGATGGGGAATCAAGGCGGGGGGGGGGAGGTGTGTGGGACCTGGCGTGAAGGGGAGGGGGTTGGGTTACAAACAAGAGACGAAAAACCGTGATCGATTTTGCTCTCGTGACACAAACAATGTGCCCTACTTTTTGGTTTGCCTTTGGCGTTTTCTTTTTTCGATATCTTTTATAACAGAATATTTTGACTTGCTCATTGCATTGCTTTCTCTCTCTCTCTCTCTCTCTCTCTCTCTCTCTCTCTCTCTCTCTCTCTCTTCTTCTCTCTCTCTCTCTCTACTCTCTCTCTCTGTTCTTCTCTCTCTCTCTCTCTCTGTAAATTGTGTGCTGTTTCTCTCTCTCTCTCTAACTCTCTCTGTCTCTTTTCTGTTGCTGTCTCTGTCTCTGTCTCTGTCTCTTTCTTTTTCTCTCTCTCTCTCTCTCTCTCTCTCTCTTCTGTGTGAATTGTGTACACGCTTCTCTCTCTGAATTGTGTACTCTCTCTGTGTGTGTGTGTGTGTGTGTGTGTGTGTGTGTGTGTGTGTGTGTGTGTGTGTGTGTGTGTGTGTGGTGTGTGTGTGAATTGTGTACTCTCTCTGTCTTTGAATTGTGTATTCCCTCTGTCTGTCTCTGTCTCTGTCCGTCCGTCTGTCTGTCTGTCGGTCTGTCGGTCTGTCTGTTTGTGTGTGTGTGTGTCTCTCTCTCTGTCTCTGTCTCTCTCTCTAAATTGTGTAATCTCTCTCTGTAGTGTGTACTCTCTCAGTTTGTATTGTGACTGATAACTGACAAATTAGAAAAGACACGAAACGCTGAGTTTGACCAAGTACACCAACTTAACATGAAGCCAGATTCCCCAATTATCGCTCGCTGCTGCTTCCATAAGGACAACACTCGTTGCTGCTTCCATAAGGACAACACTCGCTGCTG
>CM060308.1:17538436-17540936 GCA_030674185.1 Monoplex corrugatus | reverse complement strand
GCTGCTGCTGTTGTTGTTGTTGTTGTAGTCGTTGTGTTGTTGTTGGCGGTGGTAGTAGTGGTGGTGCTGTTGTTGTGGTGGTGGTGGTGGTGGTGGTTGTGGTGGTTGTTGTGGTTGTTGTGGTTGTTGTGTTGTTGTTGTTGTTGTTGTTGGGGGTGGTGGTGGTGGTGGTGGTGGTGGTGGTGGTGGTGGGTGGTTGTGGTGGTGGTGGTGGTGGTGGGGGTGGTGGTGGTGTGGTCGTGGTCGTGGTGGTCGTGGTCGTGGTGGTGTGGTCGGGTGGTGGGTAGTGGGTGGTATGATGGTGATGGTGGTGGTGATGATGTTGATGACGTATAGCATAAGCAAGACATAGTGACAGAAGCATACAAAGACAGACAGAGGCAAAGTGGCAGAGACAGAAAGACAAAGATAGACAAAGACAGAGAGACAGATAGAGACAGTGTCAGAGTCAGTTAGAGACAGACAGACAGAGTTATAGAGACAGACAGATAGAGACAGGCAGAGACAGAGTTATAGAGACAGACAGATAGAGACAGGCAGAGACAGAGTTATAGAGACAGTCAGTTAGAGACAGGCAGAGACAGAGTTATAGAGACAGACAGACAGAGACAGAGACAGACAGAAATAGATCAAAGAGACAGACAGATGGAGACAAAGAGAAAATAACAGCACAAAAAGTCAACTGTGATCATATCCCACGTGATGATCGCTCAGACAAACAGTATGTCCTGAAGGAAGTTCCTCTAATATATAGTGAAATTATCATCGTCGCGTTACCGTATCACCATCATCAAAACACCACATCATCATCATCATCAACACATCAACATGTCAACATCATCAAAACCAGTATCATCTATAACAGTGTTTTAATCACCACACCATTACACTATCATCATGCATCGTAACTATCATATCATCCACAATGAACAACAAACAACATCACCATCACACATCAAAACATCATCACATTATCATCCACAACATCAAAGACATAACTTATACCATTATCATCAACAACAACACTACCATCATCGTCGACATCGCTATACATATCATAAAATCAACAACACTATAATCGCCATAATATTTATAAAGCATGTTGTCGTTAACAATTATAGCAGCAAGCAGCAGCATTATTCACAGTAAAACGACAACCATCGTCATCTCGTTTCGATCAACATCTCGGTACAAATCTGCAATTCTTTATGATTAAGACTAAAATTCAACAGAAGAACTCAAATTTGGCAACTGAACAATCCAACAACAAAAAAAGGAACAAATGACTCAGGTTGAAGTTTGGAAGTTGCTGGGGTTTTTAAGAGGATTACCACACTTGAGAAATTCCATATGTGCTCCATCCATCTGGCAGACTCGCTGAACCTATAAAGTCCATGCTCTAGCAAGGCCTTGAAATGGAAGGGAAGGAATAAGACCCATGAACATTAAGTTGTGACACAGAGACTCCATCATTAAGATGGGCAGCGAAAAGGCCAATTTTATGTTACATCATGGGATTGAAATTGAGATATCAGATCTATGATCGAACAACTGACCTAAATGATGAACGATGAGTAAGACTACTGATAATTAAAGTAACGAATATTTATGAGAGGAAGGGGAACATATCAACACAGCAACAGATGAAAAGAAAAACAGACAGTACCTATATACACACATCTAGTCACAAAAATGACAGTACCATATACAACATTAAGTCACAAAACGACAGTTTTACAATCAACGTCGACAAGCAATGATGGCACAATGTTTATAACATAGATAAATACTACAGGGAAAACATCAACGACCATCGTCAATACCACCACCACTATTATCATCACCATCAGCAACGACAGAAACAAACAACAAAACTCAACGACTCTTCTCATAAGAACGTACCAACGAAAGCACCATCTATAGTCACAAAACGTAGTAGTAGGCCTATTTACATCCACCCATCTATAGTCACAAAACGTAGTAGTAGCCTACTTACATCCACCCATCTATAGTCACAAAACATGACAGTACCTACATACACCCATCTATAGTAGTCACAAAACATGACAGTACCTATATACACCCCATCTAGAGTCACAAAACGTGACAGTACCTATATCCAAACCCATCTAGAGTCACAAATCGTGACAGTACCTACATACACCCATCTAGAGTCACAAAACGTGACAGTACCTACATACACACATCTCTAGTCACAAAACGTGACAGTACCTACATAACCCATCTCTAGTCACAAAACGTGACAGTATCTACATAACACATCTCTAGTCACAAAACGTGACAGTA
Organism: Monoplex corrugatus; assembly: GCA_030674185.1. Lineage (NCBI taxonomy): Eukaryota > Metazoa > Mollusca > Gastropoda > Littorinimorpha > Ranellidae > Monoplex > Monoplex corrugatus. The sequence continues at coordinate 17,538,629 of CM060308.1, read as the reverse complement.
CCTACATACACACACCTATAGTCACAAAACATGACAGTACCTACATACACACATCTCTAGTCACAAAACGTGACAGTACCTACATACACCCATCTCTAGTCACAAAACGTGACAGTACCTACATACACACATCTCTAGTCACAAAACGTGACAGTACCTACATACACACACCTATAGTCACAAAACGTGACAG
>CM060308.1:17520936-17530936 GCA_030674185.1 Monoplex corrugatus | reverse complement strand
CATCAGCACCATCAGCACCATCAGTACCATCAGTACCATCAGTACCATCAGTACTATCAGCACCATCAGTCACCATCAGCACATCGTACCATCATACCATCAGCACCATCATCACCATCAGCATCCATCAGCACCATCATCACCATCACTACCATCAGTACCATCAGTCATCATCACACCATCAGCTCCACCATCACATCAGTCACCATCAGCTCACCATCACCATCAGTACCATCAGTTACCATCAGCACCATCAGCACACCATCCCACAGTACCATCAGTACCATCAGTACCATCAGCTACCATCAGTACCATCAGCACCATCAGCACCATCAGCACCATCAGTACCATCAGTCACCATCAGTACCATCAGCACCTCATACCATCGCACCATCAGTACCATCAGCACCATCAGTACCATCAGCACCATCAGTCACGACCATCAGTCACCACCCTCGTAACCATCAGCACCACCATCACCACATCACCATCAGTACCATCATCACCATCAGACCATCAGCATCCCATCGTACCATCACCATCACCTCAGTACATCGCATCAGTACCATCAGCACCATCAGTACCATCAGTACCATCAGTACCATCAGCACCATCAGCACCATCAGTACCATCAGTCACCATCAGCACCATCAGTACCATCAGTCACCATCAGCACCATCAGCACACATCAGCACCATCAGTACCATCAGTACCATCAGCACCATCAGCACCATCAGCACCATCAGTACCATCAGTACCATCAGTACCATCAGTACCATCAGCACCATCAGTACCATCAGCACCATCAGTACCATCAGCACCATCAGTCACCATCAGCACCATCAGCACCATCAGTACCATCAGCACCATCAGTACCATCAGCACCATCAGTACCATCAGTACCATCAGACCATCAGCACCATCAGCACTCATCAGCACATCATCAGCACCATCATACCATCAGCACCATCAGTACCATCAGCACCATCAGCACCATCAGCACCATCAGCACCATCAGTACCATCAGCACCATCAGTACCATCATCACCATCATCACCATCAGCACCATCGCACCATCATCACCATCAGTACCATCAGTACCATCAGCACCATCAGCACTCAGTCACCATCACACCATCAGTCACCATCAGTACCATCAGTACCATCAGCACCATCAGCACACATCACTGCACCATCATACCATCAGTCACCATCAGCACCTCAGCACCATCAGTCACCATCAGTCACCATCAGCACCACTCACCATCACCATCTCTCACATCACACCATCACTCACCATCAGTACCATCAGCACCATCACCATCACCTTAGCACCATCACCATCCCACTCACACTCACCATCACCACCATCACCATCACACCATCATCACCATCATCACCATCAGCACCATCAGCACCACCATCACCATCAGCACTATCATCACCATCATCACCAAGCACCATCATCACCAGCACCAGCATTCCCACCGCCAGACAGGGGACATAACCATAGGCAGGAGTCCATCAGACACAATCAGATAGTATCGATCCCTCCATCTACATCCCCACCCCACCCCACCTCACCCCCTGGTTGGGTCCATACCCCGCTACAGCATCACACACTTGGTACTCCTTGCTGTACGTCATAGAGAAAGAGGGGGAACGAGGAGAGAGAGAGAGAGGGAAACATACATAGATACATTACACAGACACACACACTATATCACACAGATGTCATTTCTTGGTTTACATCACATAGAGACAGATAGACAGACAGAAACAGACAGAGAGACAGAGACAGAAAGCAGAGAGAGAGCGAGAGACAAAGAGAGAGAATACACACATATACACACAAACACATACACACACACATGCACATATTCACATACTTATACACAACTCACACACTCATACATGCAAATGTATACACACAAGTATAAACACACACATACACACATTTACATGCACACACATACACAAACAAACAAACAAATACATACGCATGCACACACACACATGTACACACACACACACACACACACACACACACAACTCACACACACACACACATGCACGCATGCACACACACAACTCTTACACACACACACACACACACACAACACACACAACACACACACACACACAAACAAACAACACACACACACACACACACATACACAAATACATACATACCTGCACACACTCATAACTCTTACACTCACACACATACACTCAATGTACACACACTTACATACTCACACACGCATACGCAAATATGCACACACACAACTCTTACACACATTTACACACACACTTACTCATATAGTGACACACGCGCGTGCGCCCACATACAGAAACACATGCGTACACACACACACACACTTACACACACACACACACACACACGCGCGCACGCACGCACACACACACCACAACACACTCACACACTCACACAGACAAGGACATAAATCTCTTACACACACAAATACTCGCACAAACACATGCACACACACACAGTCACTGACATGTTTCACTCACACACGCATGCGCGAGCACGCACACACACATACACACACGCACGCACACACACATACACACACACGACCAAACACACACGCACGCACACACATACACACACACTCACTCACACACCGTCTAATATCACTTATAGTGAAAAGACGTTAAATCAAGCAACGAACGAACACACACTCAATTGTATGGCGTACACGGTCACAGAAATATAATGTATCTGCCCTACATACACACTCACCAACAGATATGCATATATATATATATATATGTGTGTGTGTGGTTGGTGGGTGTGTGTGTGTTGTGTGTGTGTGTGTGTGTGTGTGTGTGTGTGTGTGTAGGTATATATATATATACATACATATATGGCTTTACACGGTCACAGACGAGCAGGAATGGGTGGGTGGGTGGGGGTAGTCACCATTATCTCCACCCCACCATCACCATCACCACCACTATCACCATCACAGGCAGGCTGTTACAGAACGCGATGCATTACAACACTAAAGAGGTTGATCCATAATTAGATATTGTCGTACAACAATGCAACGGAGTCATCTGTTCGATACAAGTGAGCGATAATGGCCGAGCACTCCATGTTTATCTAATTAAACCTTTAGCAGTGTAGTGCTACACTGTTAATGGCCTCTAGCGTTTCACATTATATGTCAGAAAGATCAATTGTGTCCCTTGTTATTCGTGAACTGGCCATTGCTATGTATTTGTAATGTTTCATTTATGCTTAGTGTTGGGTTTGAAGTTTGTTCAAGTGGGATTCATCGCACTCGGACAATTCCATACGCGCTTCACCCACCTCTGACAATAATTATCCGACAAGACTCCTAGAGCCTGTGCGTGTAAGAATAGATTAAAAATCAGCAACCTTCAACAAGATGACCAAACTCTGGGCAAGCATGTTCTCTTAAAAAAACAAAAAACAATTTTCGATTCTATAGATTCAACGTCTTCTCCACATTGCTTTATGCCTACAAAAACTTGGTGCTCGAAATCCAGCAAGGAAAAGAAAATGGATGCCTTCAACTCAAAACGCTTAAACCTTTGACTCCTACACCCTGTCCACCAGCATCCCGCATTGTCGACCATGCTAAGAAAGCAAAAACTTCATTCTTTGACTTCCTCAACCTATCCACCAGCCTTCCTGCAGGAAGCTGGTGGATGAAGTGAGGGAGTCAAAGGATTAAGTTTTTGCAGTTGGTGGATAGGGTGCGAGAGTTAAAGGGTTAAGAAAAAAATCTAAATTTTAGACATCAAACGGAGTGACGTTATAACCAACGACGAAGTCAGAGCAGTTCAATCAATCTGTAATTTCTAGTAAGGTCTGCAAACGGTGCATGGAATAGCATGGCCATGTGTCCACACTCCCTTCTACACTGCTCACCAACCACGTGTTATGGTGGACTTGTACGGGAAAACAAAAGACAGGCCGGCCCATGACCAACAGACAACAGACCATCCACAAAGACCCACAGCAGACAAACAACAGCTGGAGTGACCTCAGGATGCTGAGTGCTGACTGATCATAATGGGGAACGTTGACTGCCTCAAGCGTCGGTCGATGCGGGAGCGACTGAACTGAACTGGTCCAGTGCATAATTTCTTAAGCAGGATGGAGGAGTCTGCCAGCTTATCTTAAAGAACTCGGGTGGAGTGCATATGGATTTGACCGGATACCATGAATTCCTCTTGAACAAATTCTAATTCAATCCAGTTCAGTAAGTGCCTGTTCTGATCCAGCTTATCAAGGATTGTCATCATCATCATCATCATCGTCGTCGTCGTCGTCGTTGTCGTCGTCATCTTCATCATCATGTGCCCCGCCGCATGGCGTTGGCGATCATGGCCCTCCACAAGAGTCTATCCCTTGTCGCGGCAAGTACGTCTCCCACCCTCTCTGTCCTCAGCCACCCTGCAAGTTCGTCCAATTTTTCTCCCTGGGCCTACCTGGTGTTCTCTTTCCCTCCAGCTTTCCCGTTGTGACCAGGTGCTTTAATTTCTCTTTCCTCATAAATTATCCAGGATACTGCCCACTAAATCCCTAATAACGGACGTAATCGTTCAATCACAGAGTCAAAGCGAGTGAGGGACCCCCAGGTAAATAGACCACTCCATCGGCTATCCAGCGATAGCTCAATATGTACCATTGATACCCAAGACTCCATCCTGAATTTATTTCAGACATGGAGGCGGTAGAGGAAACTAAAAACTGAGGTCACCATAAGATCAGGGCATGTCATCATCATCATCATCATCATCATCATCATCATCATCATCATCATCATCATCATCATCATCATGTGCCCTGCTGCATGGCGTTGGTGATCATGGCCCTCCATACGAATTATTTTTTGTTCATTGGCGCCGCCCTCGTGGTGCTGGCCCCAGGAAAAGTTGAGGTCTCTGCCACCTCACTCCTCTAACCCCAGCGTTGTGGCACTGTTTAGGTAGGACTTCAGGACCTGACCAGCTCGTGGATTTATGTGCAGGCTTAAGGCCTGTGCCGTGATTATAATGGATCTTCTCATCACATGGTACCTGTGACGTTAGTGTATATGGAAATCATTCCGAGCGCGGAGACGTCATCTTGAGAACTTGAAAACTGAAACTATTGAAAACTGAAAACTGAAACTATTGAAAACTGAAAACTGAAACTATTGAAAACTGAAAACTGAAACTATCTTTTATCGCTTCAAGCACATTTCCCACCCTGTCTGTCTTCATCCACTCCGCAAATCCGTCCAATATTTTCTCCTTGGGTCTACCTGGTGCTCTTTTTCCTTCCAGCTTTCCTGTTGTGACTAGGATCATGGCATATAGGGCCACATAATCTGGGACAATTTTCACAATTCTCTAATGACTGATGGCTTTATAATGATGGGCATGATTATCATGATGCCAAGGAGTTCATCTGGGGTTCAGACTGCTTGACAGGGCTGTAAGCTTTTTTCCACAGTATAGCCTGGCGAAAATCAGCCCCGAGAGATACAGATACCAATGGTCAGGAAATTTGACCAATAATCCCAATCTGTGTATCTCATGTGTAGTGTCTTGTGACAATACCTCGCTTCCATGGCTCGGGTTGGTCTTTCCTAATCCACAGTCAGGGTCCATGTCTCACATGCATACATGGAGATGAAAACTACCCATACACATAACAGCCTGATCTTGTTTTCATGGAGATGTTCTTGCCCTTTTGTACAGGTTTCATAATAGCGCTAAACAAGAACCAGTCATCCAAAACAAGTGTGACTGCCCGCGTTCAAGCAAACAGGAACCAGAAAAAACACGAAAGAAGAATATGAACGCGTATTTAATACAACAAAACAAGACAGGCGCAAATTTTCGGCCAACTGGCCTTTGTCAAGCGTAAGATTACAAACAAACAAACACTAGGTAAAAAAAAAATTGAGAAAAATTCTGACACTTCCCTGCTGCTGTCTTCAATGTGAGAAAAGGAACCTGTTGTATGTCAGCTATGGGGCATGTAATATGATGCATAGTTTCATTATGGCAGTGAAGTGGTAGTCCAGCTTGATATCCTGGGTTTAAATCCCGCTCAGATATAGATTTTCTCCCCCCCCCCTTCCTCCCTTCAGTAACATGTGAAATGGTCGGTCTTATAAATGAGATGGTAAACAGATGCCCCCCTGTGCAACAAGCACTTTGTGCATGTTAAACATCCCACGGCAACAAAAGAATTGTCCCTGGCAAAAATCTGATCATCAGGTTCCTTGGCAGCTGGCAGAAACTAGAAAGAAAATGGCCACATTCATCACCATATGTGGTCTGACCATATAAACGACGAACCAAAGTAAAAGAAGAAGAAGATAATGATGATGATGAGGAGGAGGAGGATGATGAACAAGAAGAACAAGAACAAGAAGAAAAAGAACAAGAACAAGAAGAAGAACAAGAACAAGAACAAGAGCAAGAACAAGAAGAAGAACAAGAAGAAGAACAAGAAGAAAAACAAGAAGAAAGGCAAATTTCTGTGGGAAAAAATTTTTAGGTTAACAAGAACTATGTTTGTAGTGCCATGCTGAATCAGTTCTCCAGGGAACTGTTGAGGGAGGGAGATGGAGGAGGGAAAGACAGAAAAATTGATGCACTGATAACAATGCGGAATGGACAGACAATACATTTACAGATACCCAGGCTTTGGCACATTCATTATCGTCATCATCATCATCATCATCATCATCATTATTATAGTAGTAGTAGCAGTTGTAGTAGTAGTTGTTGTTGTTGTATTGTTGTTAGTAGTAGTAGTAGTAGTATCATCATCATCATTATTGTTATCATTACCCTTGTCGTTCTTGTTATTGTTATTATTATCGTTATTATCATTATCATTATTATTATTATTATTATTATCATCATTATTATTGTCATTGTTTTTATGATTGTTATTATTAATACGTCTCCTGAGACTACTTTTGTGAAGGGTCGGCTCTCTCTTCTCTGTGTGTGTATATCTGTACGTGTGTGTCTCTGTCTGTGTCTGTGTGTCTCTTTCTACACAAATATACAGTATTCATACTGACACTGTATGGCTCTACCGCTCACACTGGGTAGCGCACTCCTATTCGCTGAAAGCATCGACAGATACATACATTCATACTGGACTGACTGGGTGTTGGTCCTTGGCAAATGTCACCGCCCACAGTATTTCATACTAAGTCACGTAAAAATGAGTCCTATAGGTGAAGGCCTGTGGCCTGTTTTGTCTGAATTCGATTCCAGCCGGAACACGAAAACTGGTCTGTTTGCTGCCCATAGTAAAATGTTGTAGTTATTCTGGTAGTGTCAACTTAGTGCTTCACTTGTTCTGTCCCTCCCTTTTTTCCCCTTGTAACTTGTAATCTTGAGAAACTGAAACTGAAACTGAAACTCAATTGCCGTCTCCATGGTCAGGCCACGTCTGGCGATGATTGTGGCCGATTTTATTCCAGTTCCTGCAGACTGCCATGGAGCTTTTCTTCCAGAACCCCTGGCGCTACAAGAGGGACGAGAGGCACCTCCTGTGCTGTGATGAGACTGGATCGTGTTCAGGTGCCAGACCCAGCGCTGTCCCACTATGGAGAGACTTCAGTGGGTGGTGCCATTCTCTGTCTGATGTAGATGACTATGTAGACATATGTTTTATATTGCTTGGTACCATGCTTTGTTAGAAGGCGCCTGTAGGAGTTATGCCTCTGTCTTTAGCCCTCATTCTAAAATTAGATTAACCATTCATCTAGACCATCAGATTGACCATTGCAAGTGAACCATTATTCAAATACAACTACAACAACAACAACGCTGACAAAAGTCCCGAGGAGATTAAGCCATTCTTACAATCTCTGTATTTTTAATTTTAAAAAAATTATCATTACAAAAAAAGCAGATTTTGTGTCTACTCAACGTCACTGTGACCTTGGAGAACCTTCGATTGAAATAACTTTGACTTATGGCTTGACCGCGGACTTCAAAAAATCAGGCTTGATGACCGCAAGGAAAGACCTGCTGGCGGCTCGTAAAGACGGCGAACTTGTGATCCCTTTCGGGGGTATGTCAGACCTTGCTGAACTGCAAAATGGGATGTGTCTGGAGCATCATGCCTGACCACTTTCGCGGCTATTTGCACATCCCCTGTGGTTGTGGTATTGCAACGTTGGGAGCTTCCGACTGATATTTGTGGATACTAAGCGGCAAAGAGCTGGCAGCTGCTCAAGCTGACGGCTGGGTGGGCTGCCTAACACAGAGATGTAGGTTCCGAGTAAGGCAAGAGATGGATCTGCCGTCCTCGTTTGGTCCGGTAACTGGGCTATGCCTGGTTGGTGCGCGTTGTGTGGCTGTGTCCCGAGGTTTGTCATTTTTCCATCTTGCCATTCGGTTTGTGAAGAAGGTAACTGATGACTGCACATGGACCTGACCTGCCCACACACCAAACATGGTACACTTCTCCGTCCTGTTTAAGCCAATTGTGGGTTGTGTGTTTCACGTATCAGATGATTACGACACTGTGTTTACAACGGTACAAGATATCAGCTAAAAATCATTTTTCCTTTTTCTGTCTTGACGCTGTTTACGTCCTGTCTGTTTTCATGTTTCCATAAGCCAGCCATTGACATGACTTACAGGATCTTTAACGTGTGTATTTTGATAAAACATTCCCACCCTCGCCATGACTGGCACATACGATCAGCAGGGACAGATCAGCGCCTACACTTCCAGTTGAAGATAGACACGAGACATCAGATCTTGAGTCCACCATTCCGGCAGGTCATTTCCAATTAACTCTTTGACTCCCGCACTCTGTCTACTTGCATCCTGCATTGTCACCCATGCTAGCAAAGCAAGCACTTAACCATTTGACTCCCGCACCCTATCCACCAGCTTTCTGCAGGAAGCTGGTGGATAGGGTGAGGGAGTCAAAGGGTTAAGTTCTTGCAGTTGGTGGATAGGCTGCGGGAGTCAGAATATCATACTCAATTTCCCGTCTTTGCACACACAAAAACATTGACGTGTAAGAAATCCAATACAAACGCGACCACCCGCGTTCAAGCAAACAGGAACCAGAAGAAAAAAAAAAGAAAATAGAATCAGAACGCGTATTTGATACAACCAGACAAGACAGGCGCAAGATTTCGGCCAACTGATCTTTGTCAAGCGTAAATGTACGATCACAAAAGAACAAATAACAAATACAAAAATTAGGAGAAAAACGCCAAAGCTTCCCTGCTGCTTCGTCCAATGGGATAAGAAAAGGACAGTGTAAACATTGTTTTTTAGAAGATAAAACAGCTTTCTGACTCACTTCAAATAACGAGTACTCTTCAAGTTTTGTTGAGACCGAACGAGTCGTGTCAGTGTGAAGGAGTAATTTCCCCTGACAGGAATACGCACGTGATGTCCTCGAGTTGAACTGGCAACTGTCCAGCCCTGCAAAATCTCATTGCTGATCTGTACGAGGAGTCCCCATCGACTTCACAAGCCGGGTCCTCGCGTAATGAACTGTTTGGTGGTCACTTAATTATTCCATCGTCAGGCTGCTTGATTTGATCTGTACTGAGGACAACACAGTTTTCTTCTTCTCCTTCTTTTTCTTTTTCTTCTTCTTCTACTTCTTCTTCTTTTTTTTTCTTCTTTTTTTTTTCTTCTTTTCTTCTTCTTCTTCTTCTCGTTCTTCTTCTTCTTCTCTTCTTCTTCTTCTTCTTCTTCTTCTTCTTCTTCTTCTTCTTCTTCTTCTTCTTCTTCTTTCATTCTTCTTCTTCTTCTTCTTCTTCTTCTTCTTCTTCTTCTTCTTCTTCTTCTTCTTCTTCTTCTTCTTCTTCTTCTTCTTCTTCTTCTTCTTTTTTCTTCTTCTTCATCTTCTTCTTCTTCTTCTTCTTCTTCTTCTTCTTCTTTCTATGTCTTCTTCTTCTTCTTCTTCTTCTTCTTCTTCTTCTTCTTCTTCTTCTTCTTCTTCTTC
>CM060308.1:17508436-17510936 GCA_030674185.1 Monoplex corrugatus | reverse complement strand
GAAACTGATCTTAATAACTGAAGCCAGTTCTCAACCCTGCAGTTGCGCTGAAGAAGTCGGCCGGATCGCCGATGAAAGCTACGCAGTAAGTAGCTTTTTTTTTTCACTGAGTGTCTCAGGTAGCCATTATGATCTTAATTAGAGAACAGGGAGGGAGGGGAGAGGACTTATGAATTACTAAGCTGATACCACCAGTGTGATTGGAACATTAAGACGGATAACGAGCAGGCCAGATTCCATGTTGCTGGCTGAGATTAAACACGAGACACACAAATCTTGATTCATTTGAACAAGTCAGCTCGCTCAAATGATTGGGGGGAAAAAATCTCTAAATTTTTTCTCAAGTTCGTAAATATGTCCTTGGAATGTGTCATTGATGTTGTCTTCATCAGTTTCTCAGCCATTTTAAAGAAACTGTTGGTGACTCATTTTCAATTCCCCTAAGCTCCCCCCCCCCCCCCACACACACCACACACACCACACCACACACACACACAACACACACCCCTCCTTTACGTCCACCCAAGTAGTTAATAATCTCCCCTGACAGCCTCGCTCTTTAGCTCTGGAGGGGAAAGACATCTTGGCTGTCAATGTATTATGCAGGATGGAGTGATTGCCTAACGGACAACAAAAGAGATGAACTTTAAAAAATGCATCAGGCTGGCCTGGTGTGTCTGAGGGAGTGGAGGTGAGCCAAACGAGAAGTAGGATAGAGCAATTGGGGAAGGCGGGAACAGTTCTCACCCTGAAACGAAGGCGGACTTGCATGTTTCATAGGCTGTGGAAGAGGGACGCAACATCCGTACAGATTTCATAACGTTGAGCGCAGTTGTTTCCCTCATTACTGCTGGTCAAGATCCGTCTCTCTCGTCTTCTCTCTCTCTCCTCTCTCTTCGCTCGCTCCTCTCTCTCCCCTTCTCTTCTCTCTCTCTCTCCCCTCTCTCTCTCCCCTCTCTCTCTCTCTCTCTCTCTTCTCTCTCCTCTCTCTCTCTCTCTCCTCTCTCTCTCTCTCTCTCCTCTCTCTCTCTCTCTCTCTCTCTCTCTCTCTCCCTCCACTCTCTCTCGCTCGCTCTCTCTCCCCTTTCTCTCTCTCTTTCTCTACTCCCTCTCTCTCCTCTCTCTCTCTCTCTATCCCTTTCTTCTCTCTCTAAAGTCTTTGCACCAATGATGCACACAGACAGACAAACATTCACATATACCCACATAAACAACACAAGCATACACACATGTAACATATATACACACGTGCGCGCTCATGACACAACACACACGCCACACACACACACACACACACACACACACACACACATACACAACACATGTACACACTCACACACACACACACACACACACACACTCTTTGATTGCACTTTTGTTGTGCTCACCTTTTTTGCCCTGTCCCATTTTCTACGCCACTTTAGTGCATGCGGCTTCTTGTCCACCCAGCTGTCAATGGTTTCCGTGCGTCTTCAGAGTTGGGAAAGGTAAAGCACCAAAGGAGAAGTGATGGGCACCGTCCTCATGATGAGGGCCTTGAAAAAAGTTAAGTTAAAGTCTCTACCACCTCACTCCCCAGAGATCTCAGGGTTCTTATCTAATTCACCTGTCTTTTTGTTGCTTGGAAAAAGAGATGACAAAGATATTAACAGAGCCATTTAATGATCTCTATTTTTATCATGATTTAAAAAATTATTGCACACATCCAGATTTTGTATTGATCAAGGTCATTGTGACATCGAAGATGAGTCAGATGATGCACACAGACAGAAAACATTCACATATACCCACATAACACACAAGCATACACACATGTAACATATATACACACGTGCGCGCATATAACACACACACACACACACATACACACAACACACACACAACACACAACACACAACACCACACACACAACACATGTACACACACACACACACAACACACACACTCTCATCTCCTCTCATCTCTACTCTCTCTCTCTCTCTATCTATCATCTATCTATCTATCGTCTGTCTCTCTCGCTCTCGATACAGAATTTTTTTTGTGTTACGATTCTCTGACATTTTTTTTTTCTCTCGTCCGTGTTTCTTGACAATTTTTTTTAATGTTGTATACTCTCGTTCTCCACTTAGGTAGTAGTCTCCCTTGAATGGTTTTTAGTTTTGGAGGAGGACAGACTGTTCAGAGACCAAATCCTGATTCATCGACAATTTCTTAGAATAGGGCGGCTAGGGAAGGGAAAGAAGAACCATGAAACGCTTAGCTGACACCACCAGAATGATGGAAACATTCAAATAGGCAGCTAGTAGACCAGGTTTTAATGTTGCGGGCTGGGATTGAACTCAAGATATCAGATCTTGAATCCACGGCTCTATCAAAAGAACCAACCAGTCCCGTCCTGCACAGCCTGACTGCTAAAACTTTCATGAAAATATATACATGCATATATAAAGGAACGAACATTGTTTCTTCCACGCCTTTGCTTTCTGTTATTTCTTCCTCT
>CM060308.1:17498436-17500936 GCA_030674185.1 Monoplex corrugatus | reverse complement strand
ATATCTAAAGTAACAACACACAAACAATATCTAAAGTAACAACACACAAACAATATCTAAAGTAACAACACACAAACAATATGTAAAGTAACAACACACAAACAATATCTAAAGTAACACAAACAATATCTAAAGTAATAACACACAAACAATATCTAAAGTAACAACACACAAACAATATGTAAAGTAACAACACACAAACAATATGTAAAGTAACAACACACAAACAATATCTAAAGTAACACAAACAATATCTAAAGTAACAACACACAAACAATATGTAAAGTAATAACACACAAACAATATCTAAAGTAATAACACACAAACAATATCTAAAGTAATAACACACAAACAATATCTAAAGTAACAACACACAAACAATATCTAAAGTAATAACACACAAACAATATGTAAAGTAACAACACACAAACAATATCTAAAGTAACACAAACAATATCTAAAGTAACAACACACAAACAATATGTAAAGTAACAACACACAAACAATATCTAAAGTAACACAAACAATATCTAAAGTAACAACACACAAACAATATGTAAAGTAATAACACACAAACAATATCTAAAGTAATAACACACAAACAATATCTAAAGTAATAACACACAAACAATATGTAAAGTAACAACACACAAACAATATCTAAAGTAATAACACACAAACAATATGTAAAGTAACAACACACAAAACAATATGTAAAGTAATAACACACAAACAATATGTAAAGTAATAACACACAAACAATATGTAAAGTAACAACACACAAACAATATGTAAAGTAACAACACACAAACAATATGTAAAGTAATAACACACAAACAATATCTAAAGTAATAACACACAAACAATATCTAAAGTAACAACACACAAACAATATGTAAAGTAACAACACACAAACAATATCTAAAGTAATAACACACAAACAATATCTAAAGTAACAACACACAAACAATATGTAAAGTAACAACACACAAACAATATCTAAAGTAATAACACACAAACAATATGTAAAGTAACAACACACAAACAATATCTAAAGTAACAACACACAAAACAATATGTAAAGTAACAACACACAAACAATATGTAAAGTAACAACACACAAACAATGTGTAAAGTAACAACACACAAACAATATCTAAAGTAATAACACACAAACAATATCTAAAGTAATAACACACAAACAATATGTAAAGTAATAACACACAAACAATATGTAAAGTAACAACACACAAACAATATCTAAAGTAATAACACAAACAATATCTAAAGTAACAACACACAAACAATATCTAAAGTAACAACACACAAACAATATCTAAAGTAATAACACACAAACAATATGTAAAGTAACAACACACAAACAATATGTAAAGTAACAACACACAAACAATATCTAAAGTAACAACACACAAACAATATCTAAAGTAATAACACAAAACAATATCTAAAGTAACAACACACAAACAATATCTAATGTAACAAGACACAAACAATATCTAAAGTAACAACACACAAACAATATCTAAAGTAACAACACACAAACAATATCTAAAGTAACAACACACAAACAATATCTAAAGTAATAACACACAAACAATATCTAAAGTAACAACACACAAACAATATGTAAAGTAACAACACACAAATAATATGTAAAGTAACAACACATAAACAATATCTAAAGTAACAACACACAAACAATATGTAAAGTAACAACACACAAACAATATGTAAAGTAACAACACACAAACAATATGTAAAGTAACAACACACAAACAATATGTAAAGTAACAACACACAAACAATATGTATAGTAACAACACACAAACAATATCTAAAGTAACAAAACACAAACAATATCTAAAGCAATAACACACAAACAATATGTAAAGTACATAACATACTCTAACAAACAGTAAAAAATACTCTTAACTCGAAACAACTGTGATAAACAGACAACTCACAGACTTGACCAGCCTGCAGGGTGTGGTGCAGCACTGGACACAGGTCATCACACGGTCTCCAGGCCTGCACCTGCACCTCCACCTCTCCGCTGACCTGTATCAACAACACCAGGGGATGACCTATGTCTACCTGTAAAACACAAGGTGATGCATCAGTCTTCCTGTCCCTGCTGTTGTCACTCTTTAAGATTGAAATCAGAGGTACCAGGCCTGCAGGCGCCTTCTAACAAACCATGGTGCCATGCAGTATAAGGCATATGTCTAGTCGGTCATCTACATCAGACAGAGGTACCAGGCCTGCAGGCGCCTTCTAACAAACCATGGTACCATGCTACATGTATATGTCTAGTCGGTCATCTACATCAGACAGAGGTACCAGGCCAGCAGGCGCCTTCTAACAAACCATGGTACCATGCTACATGTATATGTCTAGTCGGTCATCTACATCAGACAGAGGTACCAGGCCTGCAGGCGCCTTCTAACAAACCATAGTACCATGCAATATATGGCAAATG
>CM060308.1:17485936-17488436 GCA_030674185.1 Monoplex corrugatus | reverse complement strand
TCATGATGCCGACCGCACATACCAGATGCTGTTTAACAGAAAAGAGACCAACGGAAAGCAGACCCAGGGCCACAAGACTCCTTGACACGCAATGCCTGCAGATGGACTTGTGCTTTCAAGATTGATATGATGTCCCACATGAAAACCCACAACAGGAAATGAAGACTTGTACTCTTACCGGGCACGCATCATGTTAGTAATTTACAACATACATTGCTGTTGTTAGGGGTTGACAGGTGCTTGATTATCAAAGCCAACTTCGTTACAAGGATATTCTCAAAGCCAGTATTTTGTAATGAAATTGGCCTTGAGAGTAAGCTTGTAATAAAGCTAGACTTGAGAGTATCCTTGTAAGAAAGTTAGACTTGAGAGTATCCTTGTGATGAGGTTGATGTCGAGAGTATCTTTGTAATAAAGTTGATTTTGAGAGTATCCTTGTAATGAAGTTGGTCTTGAGGGTATCCTTGTAATGAAATTGTCATTGACGGTATCCTTGTAATGAAGTTGTCATTGACGGTATCCTTGTAATGAAATTGTCATTGACGGTATCCTTGTAATGAAGTTGTCACTGACGGTATCCTTGTAATAAAGTTGTCATTGACGGGGTGTCCTTGTAATAAAGTTGTCATTGACGGTATCCTTGTAATAAGTTGTCATTGACGGTATCCTTGTACTAAAGTTGTCATTGACGGTATCCTTGTAATAAAGTTGTCATTGACGGTATCCTTGTAATAAAGTTGTCACTTGACGGTATCCTTGTATTAAAGTTGTCATTGACGGTATCCTTGTAATAAAGTTGTCATTGACGGCATCCTTGTAATAAAGTTGTCATTGACGGCATCCTTGTAATAAAGTTGTCATGACGGTATCCCTATAATAAAGTTGTCATTGACGGCATCCTTGTAATAAAGTTGTCATTGACGGATCCTTGTAATAAAGTTGTCATTGACGGCATCCTTGTAATAAAGTTGTCATTGACGGCATCCTTGTAATAAAGTTGTCACTGACGGCATCCTTGTAATAAAGTTGTCATTGACGGTATCCTTGTAATAAAGTTGTCACTGACGGTATCCTTGTAATAAAGTTGTCATTGACGGTATCCTTGTAATAAAGTTGTCACTGACGGTATCCTTGTAATCAAATTTTCACTGAGGGTATCCTTGTAATGAAATTGCCATTGACGGTATCCTTGTAATGAAGTTGTCATTGACGGTATCCTTGTAATGAAGTTGTCATTGACGGTATCCTTGTAATAAAGTTGTCATTGACGGTATCCTTGTAATAAAGTTGTCATTGACGGTATCCTTGTAATAAAGTTGTCATTGACGGTATCGTTGTAATAAAGTTGTCATTGACGGTATCGTTGTAATAAAGTTGTCATTGACGGTATCGTTGTAATAAAGTTGTCATTGACGGTATCGTTGTAATAAAGTTGTCATTGACGGTATCGTTGTAATAAAGTTGTCATTGACGGTATCGTTGTAATAAAGTTGTCATTGACGGTATCCTTGTAATAAAGTTGTCATTGACGGTATCGTTGTAATAAAGTTGTCATTGACGGTATCGTTGTAATAAAGTTGTCATTGACGGAATCCTTGTAATAAAGTTGTCATTGACGGTATCCTTGTAATAAAGTTGTCATTGACGGTATCCTTGTAATGAAGTTGTCATTGACGGTATCCTTGTAATGAAGTTGTCATTGACGGTATCCTTGTAATAAAGTTGTCATTGACGATATCCTTGTAATAAAGTTGTCATTGACGGTATCCTTGTAATGAAGTTGTCATTGACGGTATCCTTGTAATGAAGTTGTCATTGACGGTATCCTTGTAATAAAGTTGTCATTGACGATATCCTTGTAATAAAGTTGTCATTGACGGTATCCTTGTAATGAAGTTGTCACTGAGGGTATCCTTGTAATCAAATTTTCACTGAGGGTATCCTTGTAATGAAATTGTCATTGACGGTATCCTTGTAATAAAGTTGTCATTGACGGTATCCTTGTAATAAAGTTGTCATTGACGGTATCCTTGTAATGAAGTTGTCATTGATAGTATCCTTGTAATGAAGTTGTCATTGATAGTATCCTTGTAATAAAGTTGTCATTGACGATATCCTTGTAATGAAGTTGTCATTGACGGTATCCTTGTAATAAAGTTGTCATTGACGGTATCCTTGTAATAAAGTTGTCATTGACGGTATCCTTGTAATGAAGTTGTCATTGATAGTATCCTTGTAATAAAGTTGTCATTGACAGCATCCTTGTAATGAAGTTGTCATTGACAGTATCCTTGTAATAAAGTTGTCATTGACGGTATCCCTGTAAAGAAATTGGCCTTGAGAGTATTCTTCTGCCATTATCTCATAATTATATTATTCTTACCCTTATTTTCGTCATTCATTTGACCTATCATCCCCTCTCCCCATGCCCTTCCCTTTCCTTGGTTGTTCTTAATGCTTCCTTCACTTCTTTCCTTTCCTTTGATGTTTGTATTTTTAC
>CM060308.1:17478436-17480936 GCA_030674185.1 Monoplex corrugatus | reverse complement strand
TCCCCGATTCTGTGGCCATTATGTGGTGTAGAAAACAGGACATTAAAAAAGATTTTATGATAGCCTTTACCTCCCTCAATCCCTACATGTGGCATAGTGATCATTCATGTGTGCATAGCTATATGCACCAAAGACATTTATGCACGGACTTGAATGGTGGTCGAGGACAGATCATTTGCAGCGACAAGGGATAGATTAGTATGGAGGGCCATGATCGCCAACGCCATGTAGCAGGGCACATGATGGTGATGATGTTAGATTTGGCATTGTTAACGTGTTTTGTTTTGTGAACAGTGGTCCATTAGCTCAGTTGTTAGAACAAAATGTACATAACGCAGGGGTTGCGGGTTTAACGCTCGAGTAGGCCACGTTTTTTGGTTTTGTTTTTGTTTTGGGGTTTGTTACATTTTTTGCGGGCTGGTAAATTCTTTTTGATAGAACAGTTGACTTAAAATCTGATATATCGAGACAGTCTTGATGGAGGCAGACACAAGTAGATCACTCATAAGGAAGATTAGGAAAAGACAGGCAACATTTATAGGCCATTTTATGAGAAAGGGGGATTTGGAGGACCTGGTCACAACGGGAAAGCTGGAGGGAAAGAGAGCACCAGGTAGACCCAGGGAGAGAATACTGGACGGACTTGCAGAGTGGCTGGGGATGAGGAGGGTGGGGGAGATGCTGGGGGCAACGAGAGATAGAGATGGTTGGAAGTCCATGGTCGCCAACGCCATGCGACAGGGCACCTGATGATGATGATGATGATGATGATGATGTCGAGTTTAATCCCAGTCCACGACATCAAAAAACTGGCCTGTTCGTTGTCCATCTTAATGTTTTTATCATTCTGATGGGTCAGCTTAGTGTTCATAGGTCCCTTCTAATTCTCCCTTTACCATTTCAAGACCTTGCCACGGATAGGGTTTGCGCAGGTTCAGAGAGACTGCTAATCAATGCTTCTAGGGTTTGGGTGGAGCGTATATGTAACTGTCCGACTTGAAAGAATCTCTCTTGAACAAACATTAAACCCATCATTTTTGCACGTATTATGTACGTTGTGAATGTATATATTCTGGTCTGTGTGTGTATGCAGTGTGGTGTGTGTGTGTGTGTGTGGTGTGTGCGTGCGTGTGTGTGTGTGTGTGTGTGTGTGTGTGTGTGTGTGTGTGTGTGTGTGTGTGTGTGTGTGTGTGTGTGTGTGTGTGTGTGTGTGTGTGTGTTGTTTTCTTCCCGGGTGTCACCCCAATTCCTTCACTTCAGACTGTCTAATACACGTCTTCATCGATTTTTCAGCATGGCTATTTCGCTATCCTCCTTCAGACCAATATCAGGTCCTAACTAATACACTTGCATTTACCATGCCTTAGTTTAAACAACACACACACACACACACACACACACACACACACACACACACACACACACATCAATAATATAACATAATTTATAATAATATATATATTTATATAAAAACATAACACATACAATACATATACATATACATATACAATAGCCAGAGTCAAAAGGTGCTTTGGGTCGACTTTCCTAGTTCAAATCACTGCAACTAATTTTTCTTGCCTTTTCGCAGCCTGAACAATCCTAGATATTGAGCTTTAAATGTCAAATCAAATAGCAGGCATGAATTCATGGAGGTTGAACAAATCATTTATTAGCCAGTCAAGTTTATATTTACACTTTTACTCAAATTTCAGCCTTCCTTTTACAGACAGGTGTAGTAGGCTGAGAATAAAGTTTGGTGTTAACCAATGGTTGTACCTATGTATGTATTTTTTAGTTTCTTACCAAGGTTATTCACTAGTTTATAATTTCATTTGGGTTTTTTACCTGATTTTTTAATATATTCTGCAATATTAAAGTGTAAATATAAGGTTTCATTCGTGACACTTTTGTGTCACAGGCCTACAGTTCTTTGATCAATCACAGTGGAAAAAATATAAAAAAACTGCAATGAAATAGGGCTTTTCAAGTTTTATGCATAAAACTGTTTGAATAAAACTCATCAGCATTGCAATCAAATGGATTACTTTGGAAACTATTTGAGTTTTTAGTGTTCGTGTGACACCAGTCACGGATGAAACTATGCCCTATAAAGTATGAGCTACTGACTCTGGAAAAGCCAAATTTGTTCAACCACCATGAATTCATGTCTGCTATTTGATTTGACATTTAAAGCTCAATATTTCAGGCTGTGCAAAGGCAAGAAAATAGTTGCAGTGATTTGAACTAGGAAAATCATCCCAAAGCACCTTTTGACTCTGGCTCATATATATATATATATATAATATATATATATATATATATATATATGTATATATATATACATATACATATACATATATATATATGTATATATATATATACATATATATATATTATGTATATATGTATATATATATGTATATGTGTGTGTATGTATGTAATATATAGTATATGTGTGTGTATGTATGTAGACAGACAGACAGATAGATAGATAGACAGA
>CM060308.1:17385936-17473436 GCA_030674185.1 Monoplex corrugatus | reverse complement strand
GTGCTTGTCCTTATAAGGCCAATAACAATCTGGGACTGAGAGCCCCCTCCACCCATCTCCCACCCCCCGTTTTCAGGCAAGGAGGGAACGGGTGGTGAGTCCTTATGTGCGTGCTTGTCCTTAAAAGGCCAATAACAATCTGGGATTGAGAGCCCCCTTCCACCCACCACCCACCCCTGTTTTCAGGCCAGTATGGAACGGGGGTGATGGGTCCTAATGTGCGTGCTTGTCCTTAAAAGGCCAATAACTCTCCGGGATTGGGATGCGCTGTTACTTTGCCAGAATGCAACACTTAAAGGGTTCTCCCCACCGATTCTTCCACCAACACACAGCACATAAATACACTCACACCCTATCGCGTGTAAGCATGCTACTTGACCCACTCTGTGCAGTTGTTATTTCGCTGCACAAACTGCATTCGCCTTAGTAAGCGTGTATACATGCAAGAAGGTATTTTACTGTTTCCATAAGCCACCGGACACTCAACTGGCTGCTGCTTGTTGTTGTTGTTGTTGTTGTTGTTGTTGTTGTTGTTGTTGTTGTTGTTGTTGTTGTTGTTGTTGTTGTTGTTGTTGTTGTTGTTGATGATGTTGTTGTTGTTGTTTGTGTTGTTGTTGTTGTTGTTGTTGTTCTTCTTCTTCTTCTTCTTCTTCTTCTTCTTCTTCTTGTTTTTGTTGTTGTTGTTGTTGTTGTTGTTGAGTTGCTGTTGTTGTTGTTGTTGTTCTTCTTCTTCTTCTTCTTCTTCTTCTTCTTCTTCTTCTTCTTGTTGAGTTGCTGTTGTTGTTGTTGTTCCTCTTCTTTTTCTATTTTGTTTTGTTTTGTTTCTTCTTCTTCTTCTTTCTTTCTTTTGTTCTTTCTTCTTCTTTTTTTCATTGTCCTCCTCCTCTTCCTCTTCCCCCCTTTTTTCTTCTTCTTCTTTTTCTTCTTCTTCTTCTTCTTCTTCTTCTTCTCCTCCTCCTACTCGTCTACCTCGTTCTGCTACTCCTCTTCTCCTTCTCCTACTCTCCTCCTTCACGCTAGACAAAGGCCAGTCGGCCGAAAATTTGCGCCTGTCTTGTCTGGTTGTATTAAATACGCGTTCTGGTTCTATTTCCGTGGTTTGTTGTTGTTGTTGTTGTTGCTGCTGCTGCTGCTGCTGCTGCTGCTGCTGCTGCTCTGTTGTTGTTGTTGTTGTTGTTGTTGTTGTTGTTGTTGTTTCTGGTTTCTGTTTGCTTGAACGCAGGCGGTCGCACCTGTTTTGGATTTCGTAATATATGTGCGTTATGCTCCCGGTGAAGTTGTGTGATGTCTAATCGTTTGTATCACTTGGTTATGCAGGTGTGTTGATGTTCGTCAGATACTGTGTTACATACTTAGGCCTTTAGGGAAGATACACTTGTTCAAAACCAGGAGTTAACAATTGTCCATTTGCGCATAAACGTTTTCGCCTGCAAGCGAACCGTCTGCTGGTATGTAGGCACAAAGTTTTACGTTCACTGCAAATAGTATAACTGTATTATTAAATTTACGTGCATGAGATTCGCAAAGGGTTGGTAAATGTGTTTGGAAAGCGAACTCAGTGCTGTTGGATAGGCACCAAATTTTGCGTTCGCTGCGTGGGTGTGTTATTAACCCTTTGACTCCCTCATCCTATCCACCAGCATCCTGTATAATTATCAATGATAGCAAGTAAAAACTTAACCCTTTGGCTCCCTCACCCTGTCCACCAGCTTCCTGCAGGAAGTTGGTGAATACGGTGAGTGGGTCAAAGAGTTATGTTTTTGAAGCTGGTGAAAAGAGTGCGGGGAGGCAAAGGGTTACAGTTGTGTGTGGAAGTGCGCAATGAGATTCGGAGAGGACTATCCGAAGTGCGCTGGTGTTCGCGAGGAAAAAGTAACTCAGGTTGTTTAATGTGTGTGTGCGTGTGATATTGTTATGTAGTTGTCGACATCCTGTGATATAGGTTAGATTTGAATAAGTGGGTTGTTGTTTCGTTCGTAGAATTTTATGTAAGTTGTGCAGGTGCGGATAAAGAACATAATGTGTGTAATTATCACCTTAGAAAGAAGAAGTTAGTCAATGGCAGGTCACAAACGTTTTATTGTGAATAATTCTGATACGGAAGAAGTAGTTTGTGCCCGATAGACAGATCAATTTATTAATCTCATGCCTTGTTGTTTTGGTAGTCGATTTTCAGACATTCTCACCACATGTCCGACCCATCTTTTTTTTTTCTTTTTTTTTTTTTTTTCTTTTTTTTTGCTTCACAACAAACGGACATCTAACACACAATGTGGCAACGAAAAATGACAAACAAACAAACAAAATATACACATATGAAAAGCCAAAGTTGACATTTGTACTCCATATAGCCTACAGAATTTACATCATGATATTTTACACACTGGAAGTTCAAAAATAAACATCAATATCTAAGCACATGTCAACATTTCCCTTATCAACCCGTTTCACAAACTACATCCCTTCGCTGAACGATAATTAAACATCAACGAACAATGTGATGACAGAAATTATATCAATTTATACATATAAGACAAGTATTGTTCATATAGAAACAGCCTATAACTTACAAAACATGTAAGACAATACTCTAATCAATGATGTTTTTATTATGTGCATCAAAATTCAAGAACATTTCTTGAATAAAATCTGTTTTCTACGGGGAGAACATTGGCATATAGTTGTTCCACTGGGTATTAAAAATGGACAAGTGAAGTTTATGTCTGGCCCATCTTACTTGGACTTTCTGCAGGAGGGTAAACTCCTGCGAAATACAAAAAAAGAACTGTGAGTGTTGGACATATACTGAGTATGTTATTGTGTTGTTGAATCCAGGCCATAAGATGATCCGTGTGTGAAAACTAACTGAGTAAATCGATCTGTTATTTTGTTTAAAGCCCAGCCGACTGCGTAGAGCCATGTCAGGGTTATAACAAGTTTCAAAACACACGATACTTCAACAGGGAAAAAAAAAAAAGAAAAAAGAAAATTAAGTACACATATCAATGCATTCGTGCACATAATCTAAGGAGATGCATCTAGTGTTGACCACTCCGTTCAACACTAAAAACATTTATAAAAATAGGCCTAAATTACCCAAATTTGCTTTCGCAATAGAGCCAAAAATGCATTTAATATATGTACCCAATTATCAATCCTAAGAGATAGTAGGCCCACGCAAGACTTTATTGAACACAGGTGAATGAACCAGCAAGGCAAAAAATGATAGGAAGAAATGACAAAAACCAAAGGAGGTAAAAAGAAACAAAGAAAGTGACAGAAAAGAGGAAATTTCTAGCACAGAATTTCCAAAAGGTGGAGATACCATTTACACTGAAAGAGCCCCTGGCATCCCCATGGGTGGGGGTGGGGGGGGGGGAGCAAATCGACCATCGAAGAAGAAATATAAGGAATCTGAGAACCCAAGGCGAAATGACACGTAGAGAGAGGTTGGATATTACATGTACTGGCACGGTGACAGCCAAAAAATTGTTCAGCTGTTGGTTTGGTTTGAGGCTTTGTTTTTTGTCTTTATTATTTATGAACAACTGGACTTGGTGTTCACTCTTAGATATTTATAATCCAGACATCCGGTACACCATTTGGTGGTTGCTGGGATATCATACTGTTTAAGAGAATATTGTTGTTTCATTTATTTATTTATTTATTTATTTATTTATTTATTTATTTATTTATTTAAATGTCTATTTATTTATTTATCTAATTATTTATTTGTTTATTCGTTTGTTTGTTTATTCGTTTACTTGTTCATTTATTTATTCATATATTTATTCATAAAGCTACAAAAGCCTCAATAACGCAGCCCCCGATTACCTGTCAAGCCTACTTGAGATCTATGTTCCCTCACGTACCCTCCGCTCTGCCTCCGATCCTCTGACTTTTCGCTTTCCACGCACTAAGCTCAATACCTATGGTCCACGAGCCTTCTCTGTTTCTGGTCCGCTCTCCTGGAACAAACTTCCTCTCTCAGTCCGTCAGCAACCTACTTTTGTCTCCTTCAGGTCCGCTCTCAAAACTCACCTTTTCTCCTCTGCATAAAATCCTGACCTCACTCAATCCCCTCTGCAGCCTGTCTCCACTTGGAAGGGAATCACATTGCAATATATAACTGTATATAATATGCTCTATAATTTTCCATTGTTTTTATTCTTTCTCCCCATTTATAGCCGTGTGTGTGTGTGTGTATGTGTGTGTGTGTGTGTGTGTGTGTGTGTGTGTGTGTGTGTGTGTGTGTGTGTGTGTGTGTGTGTGTGTGTGGGTGCGTGTGTGTACGGGCGTGCGTGCGTGTGTGTGCGGGCGTGCGGGCGTGTGTGTGCGTGCGTGTGTGTGTGTGTGTGTTTCAGCGCTTAGATTTGATTTTATCAAGATTTTGCGCTATATAAATATTGTAATTATTATAAATATTGTAATTATTCATCTGTTCATTCATTCATCTATTCATTTATTCGTTTGTTAATTGTTTCTTTATTTATCTATGTTATTATTTATTTATTTATTTATTTATCTATTTATTTCCTCTATTTTTTTGTTTTATTTATTTATTCATTTATTCATTTATTTCTTTATTTATCTATTTATCTTATTTGTTTACTTATTTAGTTATTTATCTTTTTTTTTTATATATATATATATATATTTATTTATTTATTTATTTGTTGGTTTATTCATTTATATGTTGGTTTATTTATTTATTTATTTATTTATTTACTCATTTATTTATGTATTTATCTATTCATTTATTATTTATTTATTTTATTTGTCTATTTATCTAGACTGACTGACTGACTGACTGACTGACTGACTGACTGACTGACTGACTGACTTACTAACTTACTTGTATGTGCATGATCTTAAACTACGTAACCACGCAAGGACAAGGTGTCCGCAAGTAAAATGGTGTACACAAGGGGTCACTGATGAGTTTGGAAACTAGCGTAGGGAAAATATAGATAATACGTTGATTGAAGAACTCTAATGGTGCGCATCACTGTGTAGTTTTCTTGTGTGTGTGTGTGTATGTGTGTGTGTGTGTGTGTATGTGTGTGTGTGTGTGTGTGTGTGTGTGTGTGTGTGTGTGTGTGTGTGTGTGTGTGTGTGTGTGTCAGCGTGCGCGTGCGCGTGCGTGCATGTGTGTGTATGTGATGTGGTTGTGTGGGGCGTTGATGTGGTTTGTTCAGGCTAGAGGGTTGGATTTCATTCGTTTCCACAGGGTTGTTTTTTTTTCTTCCCCCCCCCCCTTTTTTTTGGGGGGGGGAGGTCGGGGGGGGGGGGGCGGGGAGTCACGTCATAGGAACCCATCTACTTGTTACCAAACATACCACCGTTTCTCGGTTTCCAACACGATTCATCATCCCCATCATCATCAGCCTCTTCGCCCTTTCTCTACCCTTGATTCATAGAAACAAGATATACATACATATATATACGAACAAACAAATAAGCACACACACACACAACACACACACACACACACACACACACACACACACACACACACACACACACACACAACACACACACACACTTCACTCATCACACATACACACACGCACGCACGCACGCCGCCACACACAACACACACACACACACACACACACACAGAGCAACAGACACTCACTGACGCACATACAGACAGAGAGAAACACACACACACACACACACACAACACACACACACGCACGCACGCACGCACGCACGCACACACACACATACACACTACACAGGCACACCCGCACACATGTATGCATGCACAAATATTTTTCTCTCCTTAAACACTTATTTTTGTCCACCGCTTTTTTCTCTTCATTGTTCATCCAATCGTCTTTTTACTTGTTTAAATTTTGTTGATATCTGATTCAGGAAAAGTCCAGAAATGTTCTTTTCGACGCCGCAGGAGTCTGCGCGGTGTTATTTTTGAAACAGTACCACTGTTTGTCTGATTGAAGATGGCTGCTGGTTCCCCCCACACCCACACCCAACCCACCCACCCATCCACCACCTTTTTTTATGGTGGACGGACTTTCAGGGTGGCTGAGGACAGAGAGGGTGGGAGATGTACTTGCAGCGACAGGGGATAGATTCGTGTGGAGGGCCATGATCGCCAACGTAATGCGGCAGGGCACATGATGATGGTGGTGGTGGAGTTTCGGCCACTTCCTTTAGCTTTTCCTTTTTTTTTTTTTTTTTTTTTTTTAGTAAAATGACAAAAATAGGATAGATTCGTGTGATAGCCATGAACGCCAGCGCCATGCGGCAGGGCACATGAATGATGATGATGGTGGAGTTCCGCCACTTCCTTTAGGTTTTCCTTTTTTGAGTAAGATTACCAATAGTATGATAACTCAATGTTCGTTTGCGAAGGTACTGATGTTAGAGGCTTGAGGGCATCATATCTTCTAAAGCGTAGATGGTTTGTTATATTGACTTCCCCTGCACGTTTGTCAGCATGTTTATTTCCCTTCACACCAGAATGTCCAGAACAGAAAGACCAAGTGAGCTTTTGTACGTCATCATCATCATCATCATCATCACACCACCACACATCATCACCTCATCATCATCATCATCATCATCATCATCATCATGTCCCTCCAGCATAGCGTTGGCGATCATGGTCCTCCCTACCAATCTATCCCTTGTCGCCGCAAGCACATCTTCCACCCTCTCTGTCCTCAGCCACTCTGCAAGTCCGTCCAATATTAATTTTTTTTCCTGGATCTACCTGGTGCAGTCTTTCCGTCCAGCTTTCCTGTTGTGACTGGCTGTTCTAATTTCTCTTGCATCATAAAGTGTGTGTGTGTGTGTGTGTGTCCGTGTCTGTCCGTGTGTGTGTGTGTGTGTGTGTGTGTGTGTGTGCGTGCGTGCGTGCGTGTGTGTGTGTGTATGGTGTGTGTGTGTGTGTGTGTGTGTGTGTGTGTGTGTGTGTGTGTGTGTGTGTGTGTGTGTGTGTGTGTTTTATAGCAACCCCCACAGTGAGTATATAAAAACATGGGAGCCTATTTAATTCTGTATATTAACTTCCTTATAGTCCCGTAGTATTTAGTATGCGTGTGTTTTTATGTGTTTATTTGTATTTAGTAACCCGCACACTAATGTAGATAAAAAAAATATAGGAGCTTATTCTATTCTCTACATGTTCTTTATATGCACTTCATAACGGCTATCTTTTGTCACAGTATTATTGTATTGGCCCAGTAACCCGTGTACCCTCCTCTAAAGTATGCATATGTATATATGCGTGTGTAGATGTGAGTATATTTATGTGTAAAAAAAAAAAAGAAGAAGAAAGAAGAAAAAAACAATATATCATATCACTACTAGATCTTTCAGCAGCTTTCGACGATACCGACCGTGACATCAAAATTTCACGAATGTCATTTACATCATGTTGCGTTTAAACTGTTCCTGAGTTTGCTTATGTGTCTCTCTGAAAGGTTGTTTTTAATCAGAAGATGTCTACATTTTTCTTCTTTACATGTGTGTGTGTGTGTGTGTGTGTGTGTGTGTGTGTGTGTGTGTGTGTGTGTGTGTGTGTGTGTGTGTGTGTGTGTGTTTGTGTGCGCGCGCGCGTGTGTGTGACTAGTATCACTACTACCTACTTCTGATTTCACTGGCTAAGATCTGTGACTATTGTCAGTGAACCATGTCTGTGCATTGTATTGGTGTGTTTATTCGTCTATGTTTATACTGTAGTAATGTTTTGACATGGCAATCCCAACCCCACCCTGGTTTTCGTTTTGTTTTAGCTGTTTCACTTTGCAAAGCTTAACCCTTTGACTCCCATACCCTGTCCACCAGCGTCCTGGTCAACACTGCTAGCAAAGCAAAAATTTAACCTTCTGATTCACTCACCCTATCCACCAGCTTCATACAGGAAGCTGGTGGATAGGGTGAGGGAATCAAAGGATTAACTGTTTGCAGTGGGATCAAAGGATCTTGCATTTGTTGAATAGGGTGCAGGAGTCAAAGGATTAACAAACATTCTCTGGCTTGGGTTGTTAGGACTATACAAACGCATATTTTATCATCATTATTACATTGCACTACAGTGTAGCCTAGGTTGTTTCAGTAACAAATTGATGTAAACTGAGACATGAAATTCATGTTGGTTATGCTTTGTAACATCTCAAGAGATAGGCTTCTGCGCATGCTTAGTCAACGATTTATGGCATGATCTTTTTTGATATTCTTCATCATATGGCTTCTCTTCATCACATGGCTTCTGTGGCATTAACGCATGTGGAATATTTCTTTTAAACCAAAGTCTCTGCAGCAGTATTCTGGCAAAAACACAGAAAATGTGGGCCCACAAATTTGTGATTGGCCCATGTTGCACTCGATAAACTTTAGCAGACGACCGCCCAAGGGACGAAACTCTCTGCTCAGTACGTCACTCGCGAATCGTGCGCGAGTGGTGATGACGCATGTGTGTGTCTGTTGGCCCAGTCAGTCGTGTTTTCAATTTATTGTGCTGTTTGGACTTTTTTTCAGGTAAGTGGTTTTTCTCAAAGTGTGTAGTTTCTATCCACTAATTGTTTTAAGCCTTTTTCTCATCTAGATTCAGTTGAAAAACGAAAAATCGTGGCATGCCCGATTTTCCCTAAAATCGGTCAACAGTGAGAATAAGTTAGGTTCATGTTTGACGTTTTTCGCCCCAAAATACTGATTAAGTGAATTAAACAGACCCTCCGTGTACAGATTGATGTTAATTTAACAGTTTTAGGGTTTTGTCTGCTTCGTTTGTGAATTCTTCTCGTTTTCAAAGGTAATTAAATAAGGCAAGCTCGTTCTCTTGTTCGGATTTGTTGTGGGTGATCCTCAAGGCCGTTCGAGAAGCGAAAGGTCAGCTGGTCACATGACCGTTCTTGACCCCTCCATTGAATGATTAACCCGATTGTTACTGTTCATTACTCAACAATTTCTCCGGACAGCAGCAAGCCTTGTTGACCGCTGCAGTACATATATGCTTCCCAGAGAAGGTGTCTGTTGATTTTCAGGAGTTTAGTGTAAAGCATCGCAGCAGTTTTTAATGATTGGGGTTTTTGTTTTCGTTTTTTTTTTTTTTCCCCTCAAAGTAGCCGTGAAGAAAAGGAAAGAAGGATAGCTTAACATGAAAGCCAAAGGTGAATGGCCTTTTAAGTTGGCCTTCCCCCTTGCAGCTTGCTGCTGCTACCACTGATGGTAGCACTACTGCTGCAAGCACTGTTGTATAATTTTACACAGGTTTACATCCAAACAGTGCAAAAACCCACGCTAATCATATACACGAGGGCGTGTAGAATTAATTAAATCATCGAGGTTGTGAACTGTAGTACATGCTCGTATTCTATTCAAGCTATAGAAAATTCGTTCATTTGTGTTCATTTTGTCACAGCCTACCAGGCTATGTGGTAGGCTGTTACAAAATGAATAAATGCATAGATTTTTAACTAGCTGAGCCTGGTAGGCTGTCACAAGGTGAATAAATGAATAGATTTTTAAACAGCTTTATGAAATAAATAAAATAAAATATGGATAGTTTGATAATTGTGTAGGCTAATTAGGCCTACCATCTCGCTTAAACAGCATACAGACAACAAAACAAAAACAATAAAACGATAAAATGATATACACTGTGACTTATGCAGGAAAATTCTTCAGTCTTTGAGAGGGTGGTTGTGGCAAAAAGCTCGTTATATTGCATTGGAACAGCTTAAGTATTAAAACCTGGAACTTGAAACTTGCTAAGACAGCCACAAGGTGACAATCATGACAATACAAGTCTAGAACAACTGACCTATCTTTATATGTTCTTTAACTTAGTGTATGATGATTAATTAAAACTATTAGAATCGCCCGTAGAGTTTCAAAACATGATTACAACAACAAGAATCGTCCATAAAGTTTCAAAACTGTATTTTATATGTCTGTTAAGAAATTTTCAATTGTGATATTGATAATAATCATGATGCATATAGACATATAAATGTTATTATTAATGAATCATTCAATGAATTTAATAGCCTATTGATTAGTATTTTTAAAGTGTTCTCTAGAGTATGAAACTTTTTGTTTACATCTGTCAGTAAATCACTAAATGATGTTTGATAATTGTTCAAATGCTTCTATGAAATGTGTTGCACAAGTCCCCTGAGTGATAGGAATTAAGAATATAAAACAGTATTGTGTTGGTATACTACTGTTATTATTATTATTATCATTTGATCTGCAGACGAAATGAAACTAAAAAGACTAAGGCAGCTTTTAACTTTTTAACTTTTTCCCCTGTAAATGTTGTCTTGAAATTTGCATATGAAGAAAAATATGCTGCTCATAATTGTAACACTATCACAGTATCAGTGAGTCCTTTTAGCTAATCATTGTAATCCCCCACCCCCACCCCCAATGGGGATGCCAGGATAAATAGTATCCCCTTTTTTTTGAAATTCTGTGCTAGAAATTTCCTCTTTCTGTCACTGTCTTTGTTTCTGCCTTATTCCTTCGCTTTCTGTCTTTTCTTCCTACCATTTTCTTGCTGGTTCATTCACCTGCATGTTTTCGATAAAGTCTTACATACTTTCTCTTAGGACTGATAATTGGGTACATGTAACAATTTAATTAAGTACATTTTTGGCTCTAGGGAAATGAGATAAGTGGAAGCAATTTTAGGTACTTTAGGTCCATTTTTGTTTTGTTAAGTGTCTGTAGTTATGCTTGAATTTGTATTCAGGTATATTTTTTAAATCCTTTGTATGATAAATTGGACAGAGTGGCCAATGCCAGGGACATCTTAGATTATGTGCGTGAATGCATTGATGTGTGTGCTTAAGTTTCTTTTTTTTTTCCTGTTGAAGTATTGTGTATATTTTGAAACCGGTCATAGCCCCAATATGGCTGTCTGCTGTCGACTGGGCTTTAAACAAAAATAACAGTGATCACCATGAGAAATTTATTCAGAAATTATTTCCATTTGATATTCTTTCACTTATTTACAAATGCTTTTTGTTGAGCTGTCATACATGTTAAACCTGAATAATAATGAAATTATAATTGTGTGTGTGTGTGTGTGTCTGTCTGTCTGTCTGTCTGTATGTATGTATGTATGTATGTATGTATACGTATGTATGTATGTATGTCTCTTTGTGTCTGGATATATGTGTCTGTGAAAGAGGATGTATACAGATAGATAGATAGAGCTAGATAGATAGATAGATAGGTACAGAGATATACATCATAGATATATAAATAAACATAGATATATATGTATACGTAGAGAGAGCATGACTACACATGTGTGTATATGATCTCTTTCTCTCACAGACACACAGAGGGACACGGACATACATGTGTATATGCACATGTATATATATATATAATATATGCAACATGTGTGTCTCTATGTATGTTGTGTGTGCTTACATACATGTGAGAAAGAATCTCAGAGATAATAAGAAAGAGACAGAGGAGGAGGAGGGAGGGAGGGAAGGGGAGAGAGAGAAAGAGAGTAGCTGAATATCTAGTTAAAGCAGTAACACAGGTATGGGGAGGGTGGTATCAGAGTCACTTATTTTATCACTTATGTATGTTGGTGTTACAGAAATGCCCAAATGGTGAGAGACTTACGCAAGGTGACAGTAACCTACTGACAAATCTGGTCAATCAGGAAACTAAGACTGACAATATTTATTGGTTACCGCTGTTTTGGTTCATAATACAATATGAAAGTAAATCCACAGAAAACATACCAAGGTGAAAATGATTTAAGCCAAAAATGGTTTTCCCACTTATACCCTGGTGTGGGGAGGGTGGTATCAGAGTCACTTATTTTATCACTTATTTTATCTTGATAAAAATTGTAAAGTTAAACCTCTGTGAGTTACATGAGTGACTTGATTTAGTTTATCTGAAGAGATGAAAAAAAGTATTCATTGTAAGTGTTATTTCTGAAAATCTACCTCTTAAAGAAATTATGAGAGTATAGTTTTAAGAATTTCACCTAGAATTTTTTCTGTCATAACTCCAGACGTCAGTCAGTCTTTCAGGAAAACAGACGCTTCAGATGAGTTCTGTTGTTGAGCCATTTTACATGGAAGAATTTTAATTTTTTTAGAGTCATATTACTTGGAAGAATTTATGCTAATTCTCAACACAATTGCAGCCGAATTACTAACAACCCTGCACTAAATCAAAGCATATATTTTGATTCTTAATTACTTAGCACTAAATTTTACACACTTAAAGAAGAATGCGTTATCTCCATCATGGTGTAAAAGAGGTAATTTCAAACTAAATTCAGATGGCTTGACCAAAAGAAAACTTGTCACTTGGCCATGATAAGGCCTCAACAGCCATTTTAACAACTGGACCAACAACAGATACCACACTTCCTGATGATAACTTTGATTCATACAACTCTTTTTGATTTAATCTACACCAGAGTTAACACACAAACAAAAGAGTGCATTGTTTCATTGGTGATTGAAAATAAATTTCAGGCTAAACTTCAGGTTGGGGATGCGGGGGGCTCTTTCAGTATAAATAGTATCCCCACCTTCTGGAAGGTCTCTGCTGGAAATTTCCTCTTGTTTGTCACTTTCTTTGTTTCTCTCTTCTTCCTTCGCTTTCTGTCATTTTTATCTATCATTTTCTGCCTTGCTGGTCCATTCACCTGTATGTGTTCAATAAAGTCTTAGTGCTTTCTCTTAGGATTGATAATTGGATACATGTATTAAGTGCAGTTTTGGCTGAGATAAGCAGAAGTAATTTTGAGTAATTTAGGCCTGTTTTTATGTATGTTTTAGTGTCCTTAGTTATGTTTGAATTCTTATTCAAGTATGTTTTTTTTAAAATCTTCTGTGTGATAAATTGGATGGAGTGGTCAGTGCCAGGGATATCTCCTTAGATTATGTGCGCAAATGCATCAATATGTGTACTTAATTTTCTTTTCTTTTTTTTTTCCTCTTGAAGTATTGTGTAATGTTTTGAAACAGTTATAGCCCTGATATGGCTCTATGCAGTTGGCTGGGCTTTAAACAAAAATAACTAACTTTTGCAGCGAATCAACGACATAAATCATCACCTAAATGAAAACTCATATAAATGACCTGATTATCTTGGGAAAAGTATGTGAACTTTGGCACTGAAAGCAGCTATTGTTGGACAGTGATCACTGTCATACATGAATAGAATAGTGAATATCAGATATAGCATATCCAGACTTTTCATGGAGATGCCTTTACTCATTGTAACAGTATTCAAACATGCAGTTAGGAGGGGGGGTTGGGGGAAAGGGCAGTAGAGAGGTGAGAAAGAAGAACAAAAGATAATATCTTTTTCAAGTGTTGTGGCATTGTCACGTTAAATGCTTTTTTTATAAATCAAGTTCCTCCCCCTTAGAGGGTCTTTAATAATAATAATTAATAATGATAGTCCATTCTTATAGAAAATCTGTATTGATTTATACAGGTGAACTGTAATAATATAAATACACCCAAACAATACAAAATTTGAATTTTAGTGAGAGAGAGAGAGAGAGAGAGAGAACAAAGTGCTTTAAGATGTAGGAACTATCACCAATACTAATTACTATCATTATTAATGAAGAAAGAATTAATGAAAACCATTTGAAAAGTCACAGCGAGGGCAATTATGGGCCCCACTGACTACGCTTAAAATTTACAGTAGGACAACATATTGTCCGAAATATCTGAATATTAAAGTTTTGGAGTTTGTTCAAGAGGGATTCATCACACTTGGACAGTTCTATCTGTACTCCACCCAAATCTGCCAGTGATTACATGGCAGACTCCCTGAGCCTGTGCAAAACCATATGTGCTGGTGAAGTCTTGAACTAAAGAGCGGAAAGGGAGGGATGGGGAGGGGGAGTGAGCCTTTGAAACACTAAGCTGACACCATTTAAATGGTCAGCAAACAGGCCAATTTTTAATGTTGAAGGCTGGGACTGAACTGGGCATATTATCAGATCCTGAATCTACCGCTCTATCAAAAGAACCATTCAGCCTGATGAATGCAAGGGGAAAGGGGAATTTGATGAGCACTGTTTCTTTTCAATTTCTTTTCTTTTAGGTCTTATTTGTTTCTTGCTTTTTTTAGTTTTTGTTTTATTTTTCTTTCCCTTTTAAAAAAGTGATGTTTGAATTTGAATTGTATGTTTTTCATTGACATGATTTGGATGTTGGAACATCCAGTAGGTATGTGTGTGTGTGTGTGTGTGTGTGTGTACACGCTTGCCTGTTTTCTCTTCTGTATGAGTTGAGTGTGTGCTAGACTGTACCACAGCCGCTGTAATCATCAAGCTTCAGATGAAAGCAGGTCATTGACATTGCATTTTGTTTCCCCCCACTCATTTGTTTGTTTGTTTGTTTTCTTTTTATTTTTTTTACACTTTCTTTTTTTTTTTGTACCACAGGATTAAGCAAACACCTGCAAAGTTGATTCAAGGTTTAAATGTTTTTTTAAGTATGGTGTTGACGAAAAAAAGATTCAGTCAGTGATAACAGAAGGCCCCGTCCTGCAGGTGACTAAAACTGGAAAAGAGAGCTCTATAAAGTATAACATAGAGAAACCTTCCAAATGACAGTTTTCATAGACATGGATAGGGAGGACAGGCAACAACAAAAATGTTGTTGTATTGTCCCTTTGTGACTATATAATGGTGTGTTTTCTTTGTGTGTTTATGTGAAAAGTGGGTAAGAGGGAGGGGAGAAGGGTAGGGGTGTGGGACTGCAGAATTATGGCATTTGGCATGATTATTGGTGATGATTGTGTGTGTGTGTGTGTTCAAAAGAAATGAAATTAGTGTGCACATGTGTGCACACATTCATCTTCAGTGTCTGGCACTTTATTTTCTGGTCTTAAAATCTGAATTTAATGTTGGTTTCATTCTGATGATATTCACATTTTGTACTGTCACATTAGTCACAGATTTTCAAAAAGATAATGTTTAGGAAATGTCATAATTTTGACAAAAATGTAGTTCTTATTCACTTTATCTTTATGAGTATTTGTCCTAATGGAAAATCAAAGACAAAAACTTTG
The DNA here is from genome assembly GCA_030674185.1 of Monoplex corrugatus. Lineage (NCBI taxonomy): Eukaryota > Metazoa > Mollusca > Gastropoda > Littorinimorpha > Ranellidae > Monoplex > Monoplex corrugatus. The sequence goes on along the minus strand of CM060308.1, from coordinate 17,458,379 downwards.
AGAGCATGCATACTGTGTTGGTCTTAGCTTTTGGTATTGTTTTGAAACTTTCATCAGATCAGAGTGTTATTCTTGTATTGGTTAAAAGATAATTTTTACCATTTTCCCTTATTCAGGCAATTGAAATTAGGTTGAATTTGAAAGAACTTTTTTTTCTCTCAGAAAAGCTGATTGCAAAAGAAATGAGGCAGCAGAGATGTTTTATCAGACTTCCACACATGTAATGGATACACAGATGAACTGATGAAGTATCCTGGAAGAACTTGATACCACCAGAAAATTACTAGCAGACATATAACAAGAGAAGTTTAAAATACATTGGCCATGTGTCACGCAACAAGAACATCGACCTCAGGGCAACCATTTTTCAAGGAAAAACAGAGGCAAAAAGGAAGAAAGGCAGACCTCCAGTCTCGTACATTGAGAACGTAACCAACTTCAGTGACCTAAACATTCAAGAAATTGTCCACAAAAGTCAAGACAGAGCCATTAGGAAGAGAGTAGTGTGTCAAAGAGTGCAGCGGCCAACACTGAATCCTGTGATACCGACAGGTGAGACAGGTGAGGTTGTAATAATGTTGCATTTCCTTTGAAAAGAAGTTGGACCCTTCTAAATGTTTAAGATGATTAATGAAGAATTGGTTATTGATTAACTAGTTTGTTGAGATGAGACATGCGGAAGCAATTTTAGGTAATTTCTGCCCGTTTTTTATATATGTTTTAGTGTCCTCATATATGGTTGAATTTGTACTCTGATGTGTTTTTTAAATCCCCTGTGCGACAGATTAGACGGAATTCCCTGTGCGACAGATTGAATGGAATCATCAACACCAGGGGCATGTCCTTAGATTATGTGCACGAATGCATTGATGTGTACTTAATTTTCTTTTCTTTTTTTTTTCCCCTGTTGAAGTTTTGTATGTTTTGAGGCGGTTATAGCTCAAATATGGCTCTATGCAGTCGGCAGGCTTTAAAAATAACAGTAACAGTTTGTTGATTAAGTTTTCTGTAAATTTTCTTTGTATATGCAGCAAATACACAGTTATGTTAATTCAACAGTCAGAAACAGCTAATGACGGCATATAGACAGAGATTATATAGTTTGTATTCAGTTGAGAAAATCTTTCATTCTTTCCTGTGGAAGACAATGAAAGCAACCATTTTGAAGCAATCAGCACATTCAGGTTGATGAGAGTGTGAAGCAAGAAAATCAAGTAGGGCAGTGTAACTCAAGCTGTGAAGGTAAAAATGTTTTAATTAACCCTTTGACTCCCGCACCCTATCCACCAACAGCAAAAACTTCACACTTTGACTCCCTCACCCTATTTACCAGCTTCCTGCAGGAAGCTGATGGATACGGTGAGAGAGTCACAGTGTTAAGTTTTTGATTTCCTTGTGTGGTTGACAATGCAGAATGCTGGTGGATAGGGTGCGGGAGTCAAATGTTTAAAAAAAATGAAACCAGACAAATGTTCAGTTCACAAATTAAATGTAAATGTTTAGCTCAGCATAAGTGCATTGTAGTTTTTCCCTCCCCTCTCCCTCCCCCCTCATTTTGTGTGTCCCAGTGTCTGCACCACCTTAGTGGCATTGATTTTATGCTGCTCACAAGTGTATTTGTCAGTATGGTGTGCAAAAACAAGTAGAAATAGACAAGACTATCAGATTTTAGAAGAATACGTCTAGAAAGACAGAGGCTTACCAAATGGCCAGAAAGTCAGACTTTAAAAATGTTTGATCTGGCCGGTCATGATTTATGGCTTTGAAGCCTGGACTCAGAGAAAAATTTATTGCAGAAGAATTGAGGCAGCAGAGATGTGGTTTTATGGGAGACTACTTCGTGTCAAATAGACAGGTAGAAGAACTAAATGAAAGTGTCCTGGAAGAACTTGATACCACCAGAAAACTACTTGCAGACATCAACAAGAGAAGACTAAAAAAAGTAAAATACATTGGCCATGTGTCACACAGCAAGAACATGGACCTCATGGCTACCCATCTTTCAAGGAAAAACATAGGCGAAAAAGAAGAAAGGCAGACCTCCAATCTCATACATCAAGAACATAACCAACTTTCACAAATGTCAAGACCGAGCGGCCTGGAGGGAGATGGTGATGTCAACCCAGTGATGCTGACAGTTGAGACAGTGAGAGAAATGCTACCAAATATTTTTTATTGTTTTCGTTCAAAATTCATGGTATCAAAGTTTAGAAGAATACAGTGAGAGAAATGCTACCAAATATTTTTATTGTTTTCTTTCAAAATTTGTGGCCTTGATTACTTGATGTGTGTTTGAGTTGTTGGTAAAGACCGTGAATTTGTCATTGTGAATCAAATACTAAGTACAACTTATCATATTTGATTGTATTGTGTCCTCAGTTTTTGTTTTTGTGGATGGTGTGTGTTTGAGTTGTTGGTAATGACTGTGCAATTTATTATTGCAAATCAAATAATGAATAAAGCTGATCATTTTTGTATTGTGTCATTGCGTAGTCTTTTTGTGGATGTTGATCAATTGGTCTTAGTCACTTAGTTTAGAAATATGAAACGTTTAATTTTGATAATTGGTTTCAGTAATTACGAATGATGTGTTGATTTGGACACTCATGCACACATGTACTCATTCACACCCATGTACACAGAGAAATACACAGACACACACACACGCATGCACACACACACACACACACACACACACACACACACACACACACACACACACACACACACACACACACACACACACACAGATTTCTGCCATCACTGCCGTTTTCTCTATTTCTGTGTTTGGTTGTAACAATTGCAGTGTTAAAATCAACATGTTATATTTGCAGTTACGTGATGAATGTTCACAATGGCACTTGGCAATGTAGTGCACTTTGAATTTTTGTGAATTTTGTAAAGTGCAGTCAGCATGCTTTGACATGGACTGTTTTGGCCATACAACTTGAATCATTATTATTATTTTTATTATCATTATTATTAGTAGTAGTAGTAGTAGTGTTGTTGTTGTTGTTAGGGAGTAGTATTGTTATTAGTGAGATTTCATTGATGTTGGTCTTTGTGGTCTGTGGGCTGCTATAGTAAGAACACACACACACACACACACACACCATTACCACCACCACCACCACTGCCACCACATGACACCACACACACTCCACACCACTCTACTACCACCACCAGCCCCCCCCCCACCCTCCCACACACACACACACACACACACACAGAGAAAATAATATGCACCAGAAAGGCAGACAGGCCATTAAAAAATTGATTTTTGTTTGTTTGTTATTGCTAAAAACAGTTGTCTCTAAACGTTTGTCTCAAAGGTGCTAAATCAAAAGTTATTGAGATGACAGAAGTGAGAAGTAGGATCCAGGTTGATTGCATTGTCTTTCCACAGCAAAGTAGTGTTCGCTTAAAAACAATAATAACAACAACAGAATTTCTTCTTCTTTTTTTTTTTTTTTTTTTTAAGGATCATTACACTCATGGAGGTTACCTTTGTGCTCACCTTTTTTTCTCATCCCATTTTCTACGCCACCTTAATGGCCATAGACACTGGCACATTTTTTTTTGTTTTACAATGCTGTGATGATGATGTCAATGAGGATGATAATCATGATGCTATGGATTTCGATCTAGGATTGAGACTGCATGACAGTGCTGTACTCAACGCTTACTATCATGATATATCCTGGTGTCACCCAGGCCCGAGAGATTCAGACACCTACGGTGCTGGTCAGAGGATTTCAGCAACATCCTCACTGACGTATTTGTAAAGTGGATGAGACTAGACTGTGTGGTACCAGTCTTCCCAATGAGTGCATAGCATGCCCAACTCTGGGTAGGAGCCGGTTAGAGCTGAAAAATCCCACAGTGATTTTTGAAGAGACTGCTGGGGATTCGAACCCACAACCTTCCAGTCAGTAATCCATTGCATAAACCACTACACCACGGCGACTGGTTAGAGGAACATATTTGTAGTAACTGTACAGACAGTGTAGAGGATTTGTGCTAAAGACTGTATACTGTGCAGGAGTGAATTATGACTCCCAACAGAGATGGATTGGATAGGGAAGAGAATCTGGGGAGGGGAAGGGAAACTGAGTATTCTGTACAGTTACTACTTAAATTTACTCAGAGTACATGTATGAAAAATAAAAGTAAATCCCTGTTGCACAACCTCTATGAAATGCATCTGGACTGAGCAAATTCTGACTGAGCAAACTCTACAAAGCCAATTCTGAATGAGCAAAACTCTGTGTAGACTTCACTGAGCGAACTTGACTGAGTGAATCCTGAATGGTTGCTTTGGATTGAATGAATCCATTGAGCAAATCCCTAATGCATGAACTCCATTGAGCGAATCTCAACTGAGCAAAGCCCTGTGGTATGATTGGCTTTGCCATACAAGGGAGCTTGCGAGCATGATGGCTTGATCCTCAAGATTGAGGGTGAACTCCAATAGCCATCTAAAATCAATATGTGTACTTAATTTTCTTTTCATTTTTTTTTTTCCTATCCTGTTGAAGTTTTGTATGTTTTTAAGCGGTTATAGCCCTGATACAGCTCTGTGCAGTCGGCTGGGCTTTAAATATCAATAACAGTCACAATAACCATCAAGAATGCAACTGTGGGAACCACTCAGTTGGCTTTGGTTCAACTTTGTGGTAAATTCCTGGCATTAAAAAAAACGGAAAACTATGTAGGCCTACAGTCAACCCAAAAATTATTCTGGCTTCGGTTCAACTTTGTGGTAAATTCCAGGCATTAAAAAAACCGGAAAACTATGTACAGTCAACCCAAAAATTATTCTGAATGGAAAAGTGTCAGATAACAAATGCCCAAAATTGAAACCCAAAATGAAGGTGACATGAGGAAAAGGTCCTGTCTTTGTCATCATCACATAAATTGGTGCAAATTGTTGCCACATAAATACAGTATGAGTTTTAATTAGTGAACAACAATCAATAACTTGACTCAGTGCTTTTTTGAGATAGAAGGACGTCATTTCGACAAAACAAACAGGAATCATTGCTGAAGCTATCTAGGGCCAGAAGGTGGCTGAATTAACAGTCTGTTTTACTACTTATATCTATGCCCATTGCTTTTCAGCCATAGATAAGTAGGTGTGAATCCACTGTAATACACTGGTAAGTGGTATACTAAAACAGTAGCTGACCGAGTTGCCATTCCATTTCTCTGCTCTTTATTTAAAATCGTAACCATTCAGCCTTAGATAAGTAGGTGTGAATGTCCGCGATAATACGCTTGTATATCAAAAGTGACTTATCAGCGGTGCATTGGCCCTTTTCCTGAGAACGTTTCTCCCACTGCCCTGTGCACACACGTACATTCTCTTGTAATGTTTTCAAACGCACACACCTCTCTCAAGCCAAAACAGCATTCAATAAGACGAAAAGCATTCTTACCAACAAATGCCTATCAATGAACACCAGGAAGAGAGTTCTTAAATGTTACATAGAACCGATAATGTTATACGGTTGTGAGACGTGGACAGTCAACAAGCAAAGCCAGAACAATATACGGTTGTGAGGCGTGGACAGTCAACAAGCATTGAGGCAGCCAAGATGTGGTTTCTAAGAAGAATGTTGAGAGTTCCATGGACAGCAAAGAAAACAATCGAGACAGTCTTGATGGGGGCAGATACAAGGTCATTCATAAGGAAGATTAAGAAGGGGAAAAAAACAGGCAACATTTATAGGCCGTTTTATGATGAAAGAAGAATTAGAGCACCTGGTCACAACAGGAAAGCTGGAGGGAAAGAGAGCACCAGGTAGACCCAGGGAAAAAAATATTAGACGGACTTGCAGAGTGGCTGCTGAGGACAGAGAGGGTGGACGATGTGCTTGCGTCAACAAGGGATATGCACATGGAGGGCCATGATCGCCAGCGCCATGTGGCAAAGCACTTGATGATGATGACACCTCTCTCATCTGTCTAACTATCATATCAGACATTGACACTGTGCAGAGTGTATACAGATTGACGGGTGCGATAGTCAAGTGGGTAAGATGTTGAATTTCCTGTCAGACGATACCAGTGCCTGGTGGCTTATGGAAACATGAAAACACCCGGTACTCAGCATGCAAGCCCACTGAAAATGGAATGTAGTGCAGCAGGATACTGCGTGCTCTGTGCAGGCAAAACGGTGTGCAACTGAGCTAATGAGTTTGTGTTGTTCTTGCCAGGGGTTCTTGAGTCTTCCTCTCTTAGTCCCCCCCCCCCCCCCTTTCTTTTTCTTTTTCTAATATGGTTTATTAGCCCAATTGTTGGAGCGCCGTGTTCATAATGCAGAGGCTGTGGGTTCAACACGCCAGCATACCATTTTTTTGTTTTGTCTTGTTTTGTTTTGTTGCAGGCTGTTTGGTTCTTTTGATAGAGTGTTGGACGTGAAGTTTGATATCATTTGAGTTGAGTCCCAGTCCCCAGCACTGAAAATTTGCTTGTTCATTGCCCATCTGAATATTTCCCTCATTCTGGTGATTCGTTCAGCTTAGATCTTTTGCTTTCCGTCATTTCTTCCTATCATTTTCTGCCTTGCTGATCCATTCACCTGTATGTGTTCGATAAAGTCTTACGTACTTTTTCTTAAGATTGATAATTGGGTCATGTATTAAGTGCATTTTTGGCTCTATGGAGGAGAGATATTCGGAACAATTTTAGGTAATTTATGTCTGTTTTTATATGTTTTGGTGTCCTTATGTATGCTCAAATTTGTAATCAGGTGTGTTTTTTAAATCTCCTGTGCGATTTTTCTCCTGTGCGATAATTGGACAGAGTGGTCAGCGCCAGGGCATATCCTTAGATTATGTACGCGAATGCATTGATATGTTTACTTAATTCTTTTCTTTCTTTCTTTTTTTTTTTCTTTCTTCTTTTTTCCCCCCGGTTAAAGTTTTGTATGTTTTGAAGCGATTATAGCCCTGATATGGCTCTACGCAGTCGGCTGGGCTTTAAACAACAATAACAATGAAAGAAAAACAAGAACAACTATATCCCCACCATTTTCCTGCAGGAAAGTGGTAGATAGAGTGAGGGAGTCAAAGAGTTAAGTTTTTGCAGTTGGTGGATAGGGTGCAGGAGTCAAAGGGTTAATGTACATATTTGATGTTTACGTGAGTATGCACTTGAAGGACGAGAAGATTTAGGCACAGACAGGTTTGCACACACATTGATATGGGAGATCGGAAAAATCTTTCCTTTATCCATCGGGTGGGAGGTAGATATCCCTTGCAGGATCAAAAACAGACCCTCCGATTAGGATGCAGACGCCTTCACCGCTTCACAACCCCCTCGCCCCCCCCCCCCTCCCTACGGGATTCCGGGGACTCTTTCAGCATAAATAGTATCCCCACCTCCTGGTAATCCTGTGCTGGAAATTTCATCTTTTGCGTCTTTCTTTTTGTCTCTGCCTTGTTCTTTTTCTTTCTGTCATTTCTTCCTATCAGTTTCTGCCCTGCTGGCCCATTCACCTGTATGTGTTCGATAAAGTCTTGCGTAGTTTTTCATAAGATTGATAATTGGGTACATGTGTTAAGTGCATTTTTGGCTCTAGGGAGGGTAGATATGCGGAAGCAATTTTAGGTAATTTATGCCCGTTTTGGGGTATGTTTTGGTGTCCTTAGGTATGCTTAAATTTGTATTCACTTGTGTTTTTTAAGTCCCCTGTGCGATAAATTGGACGGAGTGGTCAACGCCAGGGCATATCCTTAGATTATGTACGCGAATGCATTGATATGTTTACTTTATTTTTTTAAATTTAATTTTCCCCCCTGTTGAACTTATGTATGTTATGAAACGGTTATAGCCCTGATATGGATCTACGCAGTCGGCTGGGCTTTAAACAACAATAACAATAACAAGAACCACATCGCTACCGCGCATGTTCTTTTTCGTTTTAAAACTGGCGCCGAGAGAGTGTAAGGAGGCAGCTTAGTCGCTAAAACTTCAATGTTAACCCTTTGACTCCCTTCTCCCAGGCCACTACCATCCTGTAGTGTCAATCATGCAAGCAAAGCAGAAACTTAACCCTTTGACTCCTCACCCTATCCACCAGCTTCTGGTGGATAGGATGAGGGAGTAAAAGGGCTAAGTTTTTGCAGTTGTGGGCAGCATCTCTCCCGCTTGTACAACGCGCCTTTCTTCCGTGATCCTATCAACTGCCAATGAGTATGTCGGCTAAAGGTTAGGAGGTAAAGGGGGAATGTGGGGGAGGGGGATGTGGGGGGTGGGTGGAAAACGGCACTCAGCCTTCACCTCTGTGGACCCACGCGGCGAAGGCCACCGACTGACTGACTTTTCATGAACTGACCATTGGCCAGCCAGCAGGGGGACGAGGGGGTGGTGGTGAGTGGAGGGTTGGGGGTGAGAGAGAGGTGAGTACAGCGAGCCAGGCACGCGTCCTACAACAGCGAGCCTCGTTGTTTTGCTGTTGCTCATTTTTCCCGGCCACGCCGCGCGTTTCTGCCCGTGTAGTAGCCTAGGCTGTGTCGACCTTTTGTTCTGGCTACGAGAGTTGTGTAACCGTAAGCGAATGAGGCTTTACCGTTTTCGCGCTGACCTCGCCGGGCTCCAAATGTCAACGGCGGAAGGCTGTAAATATGTTTATGGTATGCCACCGCTTTCCGCGTTAGGACGGTCAGTTTAGTCAGTCACACGCACGCGCGCGCACAGGCGCGGACACTCGCACGCGCGCTCGCACACCCCCTAGGTCTCCACCGCAAACACACACTTACATACACATAGTCAAATTCAGTTACAAATACACAGTAAAATCCTTAGGACCTGGACAATACGAAACATCCCCATTCCCCAAAATAGGAAAGGAAAACAAAAACAAACAATACAACACACAGACTACTACCACCACCACCATCGCCGCCACCAAAGGAAAAGAAATGGCACGCAACAGACAAACAAAAAACAACGACAACAACAACAAAAACCCAAAGAACAGCCAACTAGTAAAGCAGCGCGACCAAGATAAACTAACAAGCTCCTTTCTGGCCATTTTCGTACAGTATTTACCTTGAAGAAACTGTTGTACATAATGAACAAAATCAGTAATCCAAAACAAGTGCAACTGCCCGCGTTCAAGCAAACAGGAACAAGAAAAACACGAAAATAGAATCAGAACGCGTATTTAACCCTTTGACTCCCGCACCCTGTCCACCAGTATCCTGCATTGCCAACCATGCTAGCAAAGCAAAAACTTAACGCTTCGATCCCCTCACCCTTTCCACCAGCTTCCCACAGGCAGCTGTGGAAAGGGTGAGGGAATCAAAGGGTTAAGATTTTGCAGTTGGTGGATAGAGTGCGGGAGTCAAAGGGTTAATACAACCAGACTAGACAGTCGCAAATTTTCGGCCATCTGGCCTTTGTCAAGCATAAATAGAAGACCACAAACGAACAATCGTCAAATATAAAAATTTGGAGAAGAATACAAACTTCCCTGCTGCTTCGTCCAGTGGGAGAAAAGGACTAAAAATCAGTATTACTAATAGCATGAAACTTGAAACATGCTAGCCTATATGTACTCAAATGTGATTCAGACTGCTTCATAAATATCGGAGATAGAAGTTGTTAATTTCTATAGAATTGTTAAGTCATGTGGCCTTAACCCTTTCACTTCTTCACCTATCCACCAGCAACGTAACCCTGTAACTAATTCGTCATGGACAGCAAGAAGCTGGTTCGTAAGGTAAAGGGAGTCAGAGGGTTGGTAGCCAGAAACTGGGGAGAGCTGGACAAGGGAGTCAAAGGGTTAGTAGCCAGACACTGGGGAGAGCTGGATAGGGGAGTCAAAGGGTTAGTAGCCAGACACTGGGGAGAGCTGGATAAGGGAGTCAAAGGGTTAGTAGCCAGACACTGGGGACAGCTGGACAAGGGAGTCAAAGTGTTAGTAGCCAGACACTGGGGAGAGCTGGATAGGGGAGTCAAAGGGTTAGTAGCCAGACACTGGGGAGAGCTGGATAGGGGAGTCAAAGGGTTAGTAGCCAGACACTGGGGAGAGCTGGATAGGGGAGTCAAAGGGTTAGTAGCCAGACACTGGGGAGAGCTGGATAGGGGAGTCAAAGGGTTAGTAGCCAGACACTGGGGAGAGCTGGACAAGGGAGTCAAAAGGTTAGTAGCCAGACACTGGGGAGAGCTGGATAAGGAGTCAAAAGGTTAGTAGCCAGACACTGGGGAGAGCTGGATAAGGGAGTCAAAAGGTTAGTGGTCAGACACTGGGGAGAGCTGGACAAGGGAGTCAAAAGGTTAGTAGCCAGACACTGGGGAGAGCTGGATAGGGGAGTCAAAAGGTTAGTAGCCAGACACTGGGGAGAGCTGGATAAGGGAGTCAAAAGGTTAGTAGCCAGACACTGGGGAGAGCTGGACAAGGGAGTCAAAAGGTTAGTAGTCAGACACTGGGGAGAGCTGGATAAGGGCATCAAAGGGTTAGTAGTCAGACACTGGGGAGAGCTGGATAAGGGCATCAAAGGGTTAGTAGCCAGACACTGGGGAGAGCTGGATAAGGGAGTCAAAAGGTTAGTAGCCAGAAACTGGGGAGAGCTGGACAAGGGAGTCAAAGGGTTAGTAGCCAGACACTGGGGACAGCTGGACAAGGGCATCAAAGGGTTAGTAGCCAGACACTGGGGAGAGCTGGATAGGGGAGTCAAAGGGTTAGTAGCCAGACACTGGGGAGAGCTGGACAAGGGAGTCAAAGGGTTAGTAGCCAGACACTGGGGAGAGCTGGATAGGGGAGTCAAAGGGTTAGTAGCCAGACACTGGGGAGAGCTGGACAAGGGAGTCAAAGGGTTAGTAGCCAGACACTGGGGAGAGCTGGATAGGGGAGTCAAAGGGTTAGTAGCCAGACACTGGGGAGAGCTGGACAAGGGAGTCAAAGGGTTAGTAGCCAGACACTGGGGAGAGCTGGATAGGGGAGTCAAAGGGTTAGTAGCCAGACACTGGGGAGAGCTGGACAAGGGAGTCAAAGGGTTAGTAGCCAGACACTGGGGAGAGCTGGACAAGGGAGTCAAAGGGTTAGTAGCCAGACACTGGGGAGAGCTGGATAGGGGAGTCAAAGGGTTAGTAGCCAGACACTGGGGAGAGCTGGACAAGGGAGTCAAAGGGTTAGTAGCCAGACACTGGGGAGAGCTGGACAGCCAAGGAACCTTAGAGGAGACACCATTTCTCAAGCAAGTGTTTCGGCCACACTCTGAAGGGTCATGATTCCTGGATCCTCTTCTGCTGTCACTTTTTTCCCTCTCCACCTGGGTTCAAACCTGCCTCTTTAGATGGTCAGGTGTCGTGAGGCCAGGTTACTCTTGTGATGGATGTCTTAACCCTTTGACACCTGCACACTATCCAACAACTGCAAAAACTTAACTATTTGACTCCCTCACCCTGTCCTCAAGCTTCCTGCGGGAAGCTGGTGGATAGGGTGAATAAATCAAAAGGTTAAATATTTTTGCTTTGCTGGCGTGGTTGACAATGCAGGATGCCAGGTGGATAAGATGGGGGGGGGGGGGGGGTCAAAGGGTTAACTACTCAAGCTTGGATGTCTTAACTACTAAAGCTATCACACACTTGCTGTCGGTAGGGCAATTTTAAGCCTTGTGAAGTTCACTTTTGTGCCTCTACGACTTGAACCAGCTGGAACTCTTTTCAACTGCTTTTGCCATTTGCCTGTAGGGCTCCAGTCATCTCATTCCTTCCCTACCAGCTTCACTACACACATTTTATCATTTCAGAACTGACTAACATACACATTAGCCATAATGCCTTTAATGTCTTTATGTTCTCTGATCATAATTGCCAAGATTTCTATACTTAATACAAATAAATGTGGAGAGAGTGGGTCACCTTGTCTACAGCCTCTTTCTAAATGAAACCAGTCTGATGCTTGACCATTGACTCTAACTGTTGACTTTATGTTTTTTGTAAATGTTTCTGTCCATTTTACACAGGCTTTCTTCAAACATATATGCTTTTAAAACTTTGAACGAAAAATTGCCGGTCTAATGAATCAAAAACTTTCTCAAACTTCAAAGTAACAGTTTTAATTTTTTTAATTATGAAAACATGAACATATTTGTCAATGTTTGTATTTCAACATGCCAAAATGTATTTACTTTTTTTTTTTTTTTTTTTTACATAGTGAAATAAAAATAAATGTTAACATTTCCATTGAAAAATCACTTGACATGAAAGCAGAGTGTTCTTAATTCAGTTCCACCAAGTATTATTAAAAAGTATAAAGTGGTGAAGTTAGTAGAGTTTGATATACCAGTGTATATTAAACATACTGAATGTTTTTACAGCTCCAAGATTCTTATGAATCTTAGGGTTGTAACAAGGAAGCTTTTTCAGTGTATTGGTAAATAATCTTCTCATTCTGTGGAAATTGTTTGCTTGAAATTTCCTCTTTTTCTGTTATTCTCTTTGTTTCTGCCATTTTCTTCTCTGTCTATTGCCTCTTTCTTTCTATTTATCTGCCTTACGGATTTATTCATCTGTCTTTTTTTCAAAAAATTCTAGCAATTTTTTGTGTATCTCTCTTTCTTTCGTATACAAATGAGAGTATGCGGATTGTGCAGCAACTTTTTTTTTTTACACAGTCTGGGCCAAAAGATAACATGCATATGTGCATCTGAGGTAAAATGAACATGCCTCTTGTGGACACAGTGACCTTTTGCTGAGGCATGACAAAGCTTTATATCGTTGAAGAAGAAACAAAACCAACTGCTGTAGGATACTGAGAGTTGACAACCTTTCTAAAGAAAAACATTTGAGAAAAGTCTTGAAGTAGCACACAGTCATTGAATATTCAGCAGTCTCAGCAGCATAAATTTTTGATTTAATATACATGTCATGACTTGTCTCAGCTGTAAAATTTAACTCTCACAGTCTCTTTCTTCAGTACAAGTGCGGGAGTCAAAGGGTTGATCTTAGAAGTGCATGCCACTTTGAACAGATGGAGACTGTGTATATCTGTGTGCACACGTGTGTGTGTGTGTGTGTGTGTGTGTGTGTGTGTGTGTTGTGTGTGATCATTAACCCTTTGACACTGTGTCCACTAGCATCATGCATTGCTAACCATGTTTTTGCAATTGGTGGATAGGATGTGGGAGGCTAAGGGTTAAGGTGCTGAGAACAGTGTACTTGAATTTGCCCCACGGGTGAACCTACACAGGCCATTAGAAATTGATTAAGCAAACTTAAAGAACAGTGTATATTAGAATAGAACACACTGTCATCAGCTGGCCTGAATCTTGCATACGGGCATTATTAGCTGTCAAGTATATTGGGTTTTTTATGTGTGTATGTTTATTCTTTGATTTTTTTTTCAGTAAATGTCTTCTTTATTACATGCTTTTTTGATGGATCCTCACCAGTTTTGATTTGTAAATTTTTTTGCACCAAGGTGTTGTGAATCTGGGTGGTTTTTGTTTGTTTGTTTGTTTTGTTTTATTTTGTTTTGCTGTTTATTTTGTTGTTGTTGGTTTGTTTGTTTGTTTTGGGGGGGGGGGTGTTTGTTTGGGTTTGTTTTGGTTTTTTTTCACATCTTTTTTTCATTATTTGTGACAGATTTTCATCAGATTTGGTCTAGGTATGGTTTAGAATGATACAGTGTTTGGATTGAGGTGTCTTACATGGTAACATGGTTAATTTAATATATGTATTTTCAGCTGTTTGATGGCAGGCGTTAATTTTTTGTTTGTGTATTTATTTTCTTTGTGTGAATGCAGTGATATATGTACTTAATTTTCTTTTCCAGGTTTTGTTTTTTTCCCTGGGTCATGTTTTTCTTTCCCAGGGTCATCAATGTGCTTAGATATGTGTGTTTTGCTTGTGATACTGCTTTGAGCAGTCAGCTGGGCTTAAGCCTCCATAGGGATGCAGAGGGCTCTTTCAGTATAGATAATATCCCCACCTCTGGAAATTCTGTGCTAGAAGTTTCCTCTTTTCTGTCACTCTCTTTGTTCCTGCCTTGTTTCTTTGCTTTCTGTCATTTCTTCCTACCTTCTGCCCTGCTGGTCCATTCACCTGTATGGGTTCTTACATACTTCTCTTGGGATTTATGATTGGGTACATGTGTTAAACACATTTTTGGCTTTAAGGAAATGAGATATTTGGAAGCAATTTTAGGTAAATTAGGTCCTTTTTTTTTATAATGTGTTTTGGTGTCCTTAGTTATGATTAAATTTTATTCAGTTATGTTTTTTTAAATTGCCTATGTGATAAATTGGATGGAGTGGTCAGTGCCAGGGGCATCTGTTTTGATTATGTGTGCAAATTCATTGATATATGTACTTTATTTTATTTTCCTTTTTTCCTCTTGAAGTAGTATATGTTTTGAAACTGTTATCGCCCTGATATGGCTTTAAGCAGTTAGCTGGGATTTAAACAAAAATAACAATAAGTTGGGCTTAAAACACTAGTAAAGATAATAATGATTGTTGAGTGGTCAATGCTACAACTACACAAAAGATGCCCCTGTGTTAGCAAGTTTTCCTCAGTGGTATCAAGAGATTTAAACCAATTTAAACTGAGTGGGTACATAGTTCATTTTGCATAAACGGATAAAGTCCATATGCACATTGTCCAGTATTTAGACTGGACAACTGACTATAAAAAAAGATAAGAAGTTATCAGCTATACATGAATCAATTTTTGGGCATCTGATATTAATTGGACAGCTGATCACTAAAATTCACCACCGTGTATTGATTTTTTTTTATGGCAAATACTATATAAATTGTGTTCTTCATTATCATTTATACTAAATGTTGAAATATTAAATGATCAGGCCATTCAAATAATGTTCCTTTTTTTCTCCTGATGAGCATGAATGGTATATGATTATTGAAGAATATCAAATACATTGTCATCACGTCAAGTGCTAGATTTTACAGCGATTGAAATTAGATGATCTTCCATTTTTAATGGTGATCAGGAATGTTGTTGAATATTAATGTAAATCGATGATTATTTCTGTTTTACTATCATGAATATTATACTTTTGAAATATATGAAGTACAATTGTGAAAAGATTTGGCCACATCATGCCTTCACTTTTTTAAAACTTGTCTTATTTTGAACTTTAGGTAAAAAAAAAAGAGCTTCATTTATAGCCATGTCCATTTTTTCTTTGCAGGCTCATACTGGCTGAGTGCCTCGTCCACACCTGTCAAGCAGTGTGAAGGTTCTGATCGACCAGTTTGTGTTTCAAGTCCAGATCTGGTCATTGTCGCTGTTCATGACAGACTTGCGGGCCATCCTCTCCTTGTCCAACCTCTGTGGCTTGTCAGTGTGTTTCTCAAGACTTTGTGTGATGTGCTCACTTCTCAAGTGGTATTGCGTTGTTCAGTGTTTGAGATGATCATGTGTATGTGCTAGCCCCGTAAACCTTCACAATCACTTGAACATTATCAAAAACCTTGCAGATTTTATTTTCTGTTAGCATGGATGAATCAGAACAGACACAATCAGAGGAGGTTTCTCTTGTTGACACAGCAGCATTAGAATCAAAATCGAGTTCCAAAGGCAGTGAATCTGGTCCAGACTCAGGACTAGATAAATTATCTACCTCAAAAGATAACATCACAACCACCCCTTTCAGCAAGACAGGCACAACATCAACCTCTTCAGAAAGGTCATCCCAAATGTCTTCCAAAAAGTCCTCAGATGAATCATCAGAACATGGTCCTGAAGTCAGTGGAGACACCCAAGGCAGCTCACAGAAGTCTGTAGCACAGTCTGCAAGGTCTGCTGAAAGAGTGCATAGGTCTCTGTCCACTCAGCGGTCCAAAGAAGACAGCGGACCTGGTGACAAAAGTCTGGCAGGGGCAAGTTCAGAGCAAAGCGCACCCCTTCCAGATGGGGCAGGAGGACCAGGGAGCATAGACATCATGGCCAAGATGATGGAGATTATGGCCAAGGGCAGTGCACCGGCACCATCCAGAGCTCCTGGAGACATCAAAGGTGTGCCAGATATTTTTGCCATGATGATGAAAGGAGGGGGTATGCCAGACATGAAGGCGATGATGGGCAAAGGAGGCATGCCTGACATGACGAAAGGAGGCGGCATGGCCGACATGAAGGCCATGATGAGTAAAATGCAGTCAAATCCCATGGGAATGGCCAGACTGTTTGACTGCATCATTGATGTCTCTTTAGCCAATCCAGACTCAGATGTGTCTGATGATGATGAAGACAGCATCCCCATCGAGATCCCCTGCCAGTACTGTTCACGTATCTTCACCAACCAGATGTCGTTAAAAACTCACATCCTGGTAGCTCACGAGCATGAAGACACATCTGTCCTCAATCTCACGAAGCTTGTCATTGACAAAGGGAAGCGAGGGATGAAAGATCGCGGCTCTCGACGCAAGCAGTCCAAGGATTGTGAAAAGTCTGTGGCTGTGGAGGCAGCAGGTACTGGTGTCCAACAGACTCTTTCTATTGCCCACACCAAAGTGGCGTCATCTCAGGAAGACTTATCTGCAGCAGAACCTTCCACCAAAGGTGTGAAGAGAGGAAGAAGTGAATCTGAGGCAGTAGAAATCAGTGGCGCTTCTGGCATAGAAGAGGGGAGTCTTCACAAGGAGCAAGGAGCCATACGTCTAGGATCAGGGGCTGTTCCCAGCAGCTGCGCCGGCACCAGCCCTCCTGAGTCGCGCAAACGCTCGGCACGACTACGCTCTCTACGTTCATGTTCTGGAAACTCCCCGTCTCAGGTCACAACGAAAAAGAGCAAGAGTGGTGACGGTAAGCTGGACAGGGACAACAGCCCCACTCAAAAGAAAGATCCCCTCCGCGGGCAGTCGACCCTATCTTCAGATGATGTGAACAAGCCTAGCAGTGAACAGGCCGGTGATAGGGACAGCAAATCACATGATGCGGCTAAACAGACATCAAAGCACAAACCTACCAAAGCCGACTCAAAAGAACCTTCCCCAGTCTCTGTTGCAAGCACCACCACAAGGAGCCGACGAATATCACGAAAAGACAAAGATGCGATTTGCAGTGACAGCGACGTCAGCGCTGAGCCTCCTCCCAGGGAGGCGTCCCAGGGCAGCAGGGGCAAGGGTCGCAAAGGCCGACAGTCCACCAGTGTTCCAGCGGCTAGTGTTCCACCCACTAGCTCCTCAACTCAGAAAAGCCAGTCTCCGTCAGGATCAAGACGCAGTCTTCGAAGCCGTAAATCTCATTGATGGTGATTTCTGTGTGTCTGTTCTGTATGATCGTTTATATCATTATGTTATGAAGCAGTGGGTCAGGGGCAGAGGGCGGTTGAGAGGGAAGCAGTCTTATTGTGTAAGACAGTAAGTGAGGAATAGAATGTTTTATGATGTACAGTAGCTAATGAAAGGCCCCTAGTTGGTTTCACTTGAGAGGAAATTTTCTGTGAAAGAAAAAATCATTCAAATTTCCCATGTCACGTAAATGCATGGGAGAGTGATAATATGTTCAGGTAAGGAGCATGTTGTGATGCATGAATACAACGTAGGTTTGTAAAGAATCGATCATGGGCCTGTGTTTATGCACATGCCTTTGATGGTGTAATGCATATGTGTAATGAACAATCATAGTGAGTGAGTGTGTGTGTGTGTGTGTGTGTGTGTGTGTGTGTGTGTGTGTGTGTGTGTGTGTGTGTGTGTGTGTGTGTGTGTATGAGAGAGAGAGAGTGTGTCTGTGTCTGTGTCTGTGTCTGTGGTGTGTGTGTCTCACTGTCTGTGTGTGTAATGAAATGTTAAAGGATGTGTGTTTTGAGGGAAGTGATAATGGAAATGTGCACTTGTGTGTGGGGATGTATGTAAGAAAATTATTTACACTTCGGATGTGTTCATGTTCATAATGAACTGGCAGTGGATGTTGTGTGTGTCAAAGAAATCATGAATGTGTTATAGGGTAGTGTGCTGGACACATTTTGTGATGAAATGGTGATGTCTGTAATGATGTATTGATGTGTGTGTATGTCCATAATGAAGTGATAATGTGTGAGTAATGAAATGGTTGATGTGTGTGGATATCTGTTGTGAAATGATGATGTGTGAGTAATGAAATAGTAGATGTTTGTGAATGTCTTTTATGAAATGATGATGTGTGGGTAA
Organism: Monoplex corrugatus; assembly: GCA_030674185.1. NCBI lineage: Eukaryota > Metazoa > Mollusca > Gastropoda > Littorinimorpha > Ranellidae > Monoplex > Monoplex corrugatus. The sequence continues at coordinate 17,440,251 of CM060308.1, read as the reverse complement.
TGAAATGGGTGGTATATATGAATGTCAGCATGAAATAATGACATGTGAGTAATTTTTGATGTGTGTGAATGTCAGTATGAAATGATGACATGTGAGTAATGTTTGTGTTTGGATGTAAGTATGAAATGATGACATGTGAGTAATGTTTGTGTGTGGATGTAAGTATGAAATAATGACATGTGAGTAATGTTTGTGTGTGGATGTAAGTATGAAATAATGACATGCGAGTAATGTTTGTGTGTAGATGTAAGTATGAAATAATGACATGCGAGTAATGTTTGTGTGTGGATGTAAGTATGAAATGATGACATGTGAGTAATGTTTGTGTTTGGATGTAAGTATGAAATAATGATGTGAGTAATGTTTGTGTGTGGATGTAAGTATGAAATAATGACATGTGAGTAATGTTTGTGTGTGGATGTAAGTATGAAATAATGACATGCGAGTAATGTTTGTGTGTAGATGTAAGTATGAAATAATGACATGCAAGTAATGTTTGTGTGTGGATGTAAGTATGAAATAATGACATGCGAGTAATGTTTGTGTGTAGATGTAAGTATGAAATAATGACATGCAAGTAATGTTTGTGTGTGGATGTAAGTATGAAATAATGACATGCAAGTAATGTTTGTGTGTGGATGTAAGTATGAAATAATGACATGTGAGTAATATTTGTGTTTGGATGTAAGTATGAAATGATGACATGTGAGTAATGTTTGTGTGTGGATGTAAGTATGAAATAATGACATGCGAGTAATGTTTGTGTGTGGATGTAAGTATGAAATGATGACATGTGAGTAATGTTTGTGTTTGGATGTAAGTATGAAATAATGATGTGAGTAATGTTTGTGTGTGGATGTAAGTATGAAATAATGACATGTGAGTAATGTTTGTGTGTGGATGTAAGTATGAAATAATGACATGCGAGTAATGTTTGTGTGTAGATGTAAGTATGAAATAATGACATGCAAGTAATGTTTGTGTGTGGATGTAAGTATGAAATAATGACATGTGAGTAATATTTGTGTTTGGATGTAAGCATGAAATAATGACATGTGAGTAATGTTTGTGTGTGGATGTAAGTATGAAATAATGACATGTGAGTAATGTTTGTGTGTGGATGTAAGCATGAAATAATGACATGTGAGTAATGTTTGTGTGTGGATGTAAGTGTGAAATAATGACATGCGAGTAATGTTTGTGTGTGGATGTATGAAATAGTGACATGTGAGTAATGAAATGGTTGATGCGTGTGGATGCCTGTTGTGAAATGATGATGTGTGAGTAATGATATTGGATGTATGTTGATGCCACATGCTGCACATACATGCATTTTGCCTGCTTTTTTCCTTCAAAATTGGCCCCCTTCATTTCCGTCCGTGTCAGCAGGATTGTTCCACTTACGCACTCATATTCCTCTACACACTGGCGTTAGTTTCACCAACAGGTAAGTCATGCTCTTTATTTCCTGATAGAAACTTTTGTCAACTGTTGAGGGGAAATCGGACCATGCGTTTTGCATGGATTGTACAACTAAACATACTCTGAATGTAGAGATCAGTGTTAGTGAAGAAAATTGAAATTCAGTCTGAACCTGCATTCAGTCTTCTGATTTGTGTGAAGAAAATTGAAATTCAAGCTGAACTTCATTCAGTCTTCTGAACTCTGAAGCTGTTGGTGATCATAGGTGAGATTGTACATGCCAGGTTAGCATGGAATTTTTCAAAAGCAAACATAGAGGAGATCTGTTATTACTGCATAACTGTATATATCACCAGAATAGGTCATCAGACATGTGAATATTTAAAACATGTTGATGTCATCAGTGAACCCAATCAAAATTCTTTGGGATGTTTATTGTAAATGCTGTTGCGGATGCATCATGCATAGGCAAAATGCATGTTAGACGCACATAGGCAAAACGCATGTAGGTGAAACGTGGTCACAGGACGATGGAATGCTTGATCAGTTGATGTGTGTGCTAGTCAGTAATGAAATGGTGAAATGTATGTAATGAAATGATAATTGATGTGTATGTGTTTGTGTGTTCGTGATGAAATGATGAGATGCGAGTAATGACATGACCCATGTTATGTATGTCTGTCAGTAATGAAATGATCATGTGTGAAATGAAATGATAACTGATGTCTGTGTATGTCAGTGGATGACCACTTCACCATGAGATAGTAATTTCACCAGTCTGTGATTGTCATTTTTATTGTCAATTTATGGGGGGTTTTTTTGTTCGTTTGTTTTTTTCTTCATGTTGTCATGTCATTGTTCTTGTCAGTCTATTGCTGTTGTTTCTTTCTTTATTTTATTTTATTTTATTTTATTTTATTATTTTATTTATTTTTTTATTGTATTTTATTTTATTTTATTAGGTTATTCTTTTTGTCCTGCATTTTTGTGTGTATAGTATTGTTGTTTTTTGATTGCTTGTTCAATGTCATTTCAGTTCACTGTGTATTGTATCCTCTTTTATTTTTTGCTGTTGTTATCTTTTTCACAGAGTGGGCTGTTCATTGTCAATTTATTGCTCATTGTGTTGTCTGTTTCACATCATTGTTATGATATTGTCAGTTCATTGTTTTTTATTGTTGAATTGTTGTTGTTGTTAGTTCATTTTTTCGTAATCTAGTCATTTCTTCATGTTGTGTCAGTTCATTGCATTGTTCATCGTGGCTTGTCAGTTTTTCTAATTGCTGCCACATGTTTGTTAATCATTATGTCAGTTCATTATAACTAGAGAAAAACAAGTTGAATGAGAACGATTATAAAAGTTATATAAGCAATGACAATATTAACAAACACTGCAGGTAGACACCCTTGTTTCATTTTCAGAACTGTTGTCCGTATTAGCTTTATAATTTTCAGTTTAATTCAAAGGCACTTTATTTGCCCTGGTGGAGCATTCACATACAGCAATTTAACTCTGACTGCCTCACCAATCTACCAGCTTCTATCACTGATGACCTTGGAGGATGCTAGTTGATAAGGTGAGGGAGTTAAAGAGTGAAATACAGCAGAGGTGGGAAATTTGGATACAGCAGAACTGAAACATTCAGATAGCAAAGGTGGAACTACAGCAGAGGCGTAACATTTGGATACAGACAGGAAAAGTGTAACATTCAGATATAGTACAAGTGTACCATTCAGATACAGAAATAAGTGTGACATTCAGATACAGCAAATATGTAGCCTAACATTCAGATACACAGTAAAAGTGTAACATTCAGATACAGAAAAAAGTATGACATTCAGCTACAGCAAAAGTGGAACATTCAGATATGGGAAAAAAGTGGAACATTCAGACACAGCAAAAGTGTAACATTCAGATACAGTAAAAGTGTGACATTCAGATACAGAAAAAAGTGTGACATTCAGATACAAAAAAAAGTGGAACATTCAGATACAGAAAAAAGTGGAACATTCAGATACAGCAAAAGAGTGGAATATTCAGTCAGATACAGCAGAAGTGGAACATTCAACCAGACACAGCAGAAGTGGAACATTCAACCAGATACAGCAAAATTGGAACAGTTGAAGAAAGCAAAAGTGGAGCATTAGGATACAGCAAGATTGGAACATTCAATCTGATACAGCAAAGTGGAACATTTAGATACAGCAAGATTGGAACATACAATCAGATGCAGCAAGATTGGAACATAATATCAGATGCAACAAGATCGGAACATACAATCAGATACAGCAAGATTGGAACATACAATCAGATACAGCAAGATTGGAACATACAATCATATACAGCAAAAGTGGAACATTCAGTCAGATACTGCAAGATTGGAACATTCAGATACAGGGGACTGGAACATTCAGTCAGATACTGCAAGATTGGAACATTCAGTCAGATACAGCCAGATTGGAACATACAGTCAGGTACAGCAAGATTGGAACATACAGTCAGATACAGCAAAAGTGGAACATTCAATCAGATACAGCAAAAGTGGAACATTCAATCAGATACAGCAAAAGTGGAACATTCAATCATATACAGCAGAAGTGGAACATTCAATCATATACAGCAAAAGTGGAACATTCAATCATATACAGCAAAAGTGGAACATTCAGTCAGATACTGCAAGATTGGAACATTCAGATACAGTGGGACTGGAACATTCAGTCAGATACTGCAAGATTGGAACATTCAGTCAGATACAGCCAGATTGGAACATTCAGTCAGGTACAGCAAGATTGGAACATACAGTCAGATACAGCAAAAGCGGAACATACAGTCAGATACAGCAAAAGTGGAACATTCAATCAGATACAGCAGAAGTGGAACATACAGTCAGATACAGCAAAAGTGGAACATTCAATCAGATACAGCAAAAGTGGAACATTCAATCATATACAGCAAAAGCGGAACATTTAATCAGATACAGCAAAAGCGGAACATTTAATCAGATACAGCAAAAGTGGAACATTTAATCAGATACAGCAGAAGTGGAACATTCAATCATATACAGCAGAAGTGGAACATTCAATCATATACAGCAAAAGTGGAACATTGAGGTACAACAATTTATGATTAAGGGATTGAATTAAAGAAGGCAAGACATTAATGCTTTTGTGTGCATTCATTCTGGTTAAAGAATACTTAGAAATAACAAGCAGTGGTTCACTGCTTGTAACCCTTATGACTCCTTTTGCCTATTCACCAACTTTCACAAGTTTTCTCAGAAATAGGTCGAGAAGTCAAAAGGTTAAAAAAGATAAGGAAAAAAAAGAAGAATTTCATGTGCTTAGCTCTTTGTGTGTGTGTGTGTGTGTGTGTGTGGTGTGTGTGTGTGCTTGGGCAGGATTATTTATCCTGACGTAATCAAACATAACTGTTTACATTCTGTTTTGTCTAATATCAAGCAGGTCCTTTATTAAAAGCCTGAATCATTTCCAGTGAAAAGTGATTTTTCTTTTTGAGTCTTGTTTGGTTTGGTTTGGTTTAGATTTGTTTTTTGGTGTTGTTGTTTGTTTTGTGTGTGTGTGTGTGTGTGTGTGTGTGTGTCATGAGCTTAGTTGATGTTAGTGTGTGTATGAGAGCATGCAAGTAGATGTTGCGGTGATGATTGCCAGTGTTTTGTTATTCATATTCATCATGAAGTACCAGGCTTTGTGTACCAGATATTATGACATGCATTGTTGATACTGTCAAAACATCATGCTGACATGAAGGAATTTGTGGAATGCATGCAAAGCTTCTGGTGAATGACCGTTTCCATTGCTGCTTATTACTTTTCATCACTTAGTTGATGGAAATTTGATTAGTACATCAATATGACGTTATAAGTCATTTTAAAAAAAAGTTTTGAAAGACATGTTATATTTGTAATCTATATTCTGTTCTTGTTTGTTGTTGTTTTGATATTTGTTATTCGTTGGTGTTTTTTGTTTTGTTTCATTGTAATGTTTGCTTCTTAGTTTTTTGGTGTACTTTTGTGTCAGAAACTCAGAAAACAAAACAAAACAAAACAAAACGAAACAACCAATTACCAAGTACTACAGTTTTGGTACACAATTTTTGACGGGTGTCTTGTTTCCACAAAGTACTTCTAGGGTAATCAGAGTCTTTCAATCAGCATTGTTTTGGATATTTTGATCACTTGTGTAACCCATGTCACACTTTCTGTGACAGTTGTGTAGTTCAACTTTGGAAATTTTGATTTTTTCACAATCAGATGGGGAATAAGTTTAAAAAAAATATATGAGAAACAAGTATGTTGGAAATGTAATGTTTGACTATGTTAGATGTTAAATGGACAAATTCTGAACTTAGTTATGTTTGAAACATTTGATTCATCATGTATATTTATTTACATATATGTAGTATCTGCTTTATAAATATCATCATCTTTTTCTTCTTCTTCACCCTTAACTTTATGAAAAGTCATTGGGGCACTGCACTACAGAAATGTTCACCAAGATTCTTCCAGTTCTGCCGGTTGTGTGTCAAAAGTCTTCGTCTTTGCAGATGATTTTTCTATACATGTATAAACGTAACCTACTAAAGTCAGTAATCAGTGTTCCTTCTAATAGGAGAATGAAATATTTTCATTTTATTCCATGGTTCATCGCCTTGACCACACTGTTGATAACAAGTATGATAAATGTAACATCTGACCGGAATTGTTGTATGTTGTATGGGATGGGTTGAGGAGGGGGGGAGGTACAATGAAAACAGAAATCAACGATTGTTTTACAATTGTTTTTGTGTGTCAAAAGTCTTCGTCTCTGCAGATGATATGAGAACACTCGTATGTGTGCTCAGTGGGTTGGGTTGAGGAGTCTGATTTTGCCATTAGGGTGGAAATGACTTGTTTTGTGTGCAGCATGGGATGGATTGAAATTGGGTTACAGTGAATGAGCTGTACATTTGCTGTACTGTGAACTGTTGAAGAAACTGGGAATGTTGTTTCGCGCATATGATTGCTTTGTAAAACTGTGCAATTTCACAAAAAGTGAAAGATGAAAGCTCACAGCACACAAAGAAGGAGGTTTTCAAGTTTTCAAACTGTCCAACAAAAAGATTACAAACTATATGTGGCTGTGACAGTTTGAAAAATGTGTGTACCATCTGGCTGTGACAATTTATGAACAATCTGTGTGATGTTAACCCCTTTTTTTGCCTTTTGCCCTGTCCCCCCTGAAGGAAAGCTGACAGGATGAGGGAGTGAAAGGGTTAAGAAAAAGAAAGCTGTGTTTGGGAGGCTGAGTGCTGTTCTTGTAATGTTGTGTTTGAAGTGATGGAATAACGCTGTGTTTTGTCCTGTCACTTGTAAATGGGAACCTGGTGGATAGGGTGAGGTAGTCGAAGGGTTAAGTTTTAACTATGCTAGCATGGTTGACAATGCAGGATGCTGGTGGGCAGGGTGTGGGAGTCCAGGGGTTAAACATTGTCAGAAGTTGCCAGGAAATTGCTGTTCACACGCACTCTTCAAAACGCGCTGATTACGTTTTCGCTTGAAGTGACTTTGACCTTGAAGGTTTATCTTCCAGGCTTACGCGTTTGTAGCTCCTTAACAGTCCGCAGCTTTGAGCACAATGTTTGGTTAAGGTTTACCCATAAACAAAGAGCTGAGAAAATCTTGTTCACACTTTTTTTTTTTTTTTTTTTTTTTTTTTTGTCACAGGCAGGCAGACAGAGAGACATCTCTCTCTAGTTAGTATGAAACAATCTTTCTTCTTTGTAAGCAATGACTGTAAAGGAAGTGAAAGATATTGGGTTGGGTGGTGTGTCAACTTTGTGTGTGTGTGTGTGTGTGTGTGTGTGTGTGCGTGTGCGCGCATGGGTGTGTGTGTGTGTGTGTGTGTGTGTGTGTGTGTTATCACATTGAAGGCTGGGTAAGGAGAGGAATACCACAAGTGACTTACTGTTAATACTGTCTTGTAAAATATTACCCTGGACTGCACGTAGGCCTACTGTGTTGTGATTGTAAATGGGTGTTCATGTGTTGTTATATCTGTCTAATTGTGTATGCACGGATAAGAAGCTGCAAGAGAGAGCAGACAAAGAAAAAAAAGGGGAAAAGAAAAAAAAAGAAAAAATATTGCATTTTGATAAATGCTTTGTTATTTATCGTATTTCTTTACATTGTGAAATATGAACCGCAATCTCATTGGGAGAGTGCCATCGTCACGAATCAGTATCGCCTTTTTTTTCTGTTGACGTGTAATATTTCTTATTTACATAGGAAAGATTATTTTGCTACAGAGGCAACTCCTTTGTTGCTCTGAGAACGATTATACATTGTAGTACATGTTTTTTTTATCTCTTTGGGAAAAAATAAAATAACAGAGAGAGAGAGGGAGAGAGACAAGAGCTCAGATTTAAGAATACTTCATTATTCGAGGATAGTGACATGAGGTCCAATTGGACCTGTCTTACAGCTAATCCTTGATCCTTGAGAATCACAACAAACACACACACACACACCACACACACACACACATCAACACAGCAAGAGAAAGAGAGAGAGAGAGAGTGATTGTTCAGTGGATTTTCAGTTTGGACACAGTCATGTAAATTTGCATCTTGTTAGAGAGACAAAAAAAATCAGAAGTATAACAAGGATGGATTAAATAGAACTTAATGAATGTAATAATATTTTATGTAACATCTGGACAAACGTTGCTCCAAGCATTGTTATTTGGGACATTGCCTTCTGTTGCTATTCAAGGAAGGTCAGAATGAAATAGAGAATAGATGGAAATTGTTGACTGTCAATTTGGACTCCATGGCCTGGGCACAGGGAATAGTAGCCTACATGACAGGATGTGTCCTTCATATTGCACATACACTGTTTTGGCAACATATCAAATCTGCATTGCTGCTCAGAAAGATTCACTGCATAGTAGAAATAGTTACATGTCGGGTTGATTTAACCCTTTGACTCTCGCACTGTCTACCAGCATCCTGCATTGTCAGCCATATTGGCAAAGCAAAAACTTAACCCTTTAAATCCCTCACCCTATCACCAGCTTCCTGCAAGCTGGCGGATAGGGTGAGGAAGTCAAAGGGTTAAGTTTTTGTAATTGGTGAATACGGTGCAGGAGTCGAAGGGTTAATAAAAAATGGCTAGGTTATTTTATGGGCTTTGTCAACGCACGCTTTTTCCTGATTAATAAAATGTGATTAAGAAAAGAAAAAAAAATCTGCCAGAAGCAGCAAGAACACATGACTTCAAGTCCATCGCCTTTTTTTTCCGCTTCACAAAGTATGGGATAAAAACAAATATGGCTGGGAATGGACTGGAAGCCCGCACTTTGTAAGTCCATTAACTGCATGAAGAGTGATTAGGGCACCGCACTGCTAAGTGTTGAGACAATATAGTAAGGAGAAAGATGCTGACAGCTATGTGAGCTGGTGGCAGTGTGGGCTGCCGGAAGAGAAAGGGAGATGAAGACCAGAGTGGGGCGAGAGAGGGGTTTTCATGCTCTCTTGGTCAAGAGGTGGGCTGGACCTGGTTGATGCACGTTGTGTGGCAATGTCCCGGGGCTTGTCGTCTCCCCACCTTGCCGTTCGGTTTATAAAAAGGGTGGCTGATGGCTGGGTCCGGGTGGGTAGGTTGGGAGCTTGGGAGGTGAGTGTCCTGAGAGTGGCGAGGCATTGGTGCTCCAGGTCCCATCCGCACCCTCGTGGTGTTTCTTGTTAACTGTTCACCGGATCCCTCCAGCTCTGTTGTGTGCGAAAACCTGGGTCTGTACAGATAGTTTCTCTGTCCATTCCCTGTATCAGCAGTCCATCATTTTTGTTGGACTGGAATCTATAATCTGATCTTGTTAGTTGATGCGGCTTGTTAGATGATGGCAGAGCAAGAAAAAAAAAGATTTGTTAAAGAATTTGACTGGCATGGTGAAATCAAAAGTTGTGATTAACTTTTTGGTAAAGCATTTAACTGTGTGGTAAAGCATTTAACTGTTTGGTAAAGCCATATAGGCCTTCGTGCTGAAAGACTTGTTTGTTGAATGGTTATCCAAGATTGTGATAACTCCGTTGGAAATAAGATTAGAAAAGTTGTTTTGAAAAGATGGTGAGTAAACAGTTGTCCAGGATTGTAACAACTTTGGTGGAAATTACACTAGCAAAGCCTTAGGAGTTGTTTGTTAAAACAGTTGTCCAAGACCTTGACTGTTTTGGTGGAAATACAACTAGAGAACTTTAACATTTACAGACATCAATAAATATGTTTTAAGTTAAACAAGAACACAGTAAAAGGTTGGGGTTTTTGTTTTTTTGTTTGTTTGTTTGGGTGGGGTTTTTTTTGTTTTTTTTTGTTTTTGCAGTTCATTGAAGAATTTGATGACTGGTCAATGTCAAACTGGTGATTTAGCAGAGACTTCGACAACTTCTATAAAAGATTGAACAAGTTGTTTGTTAAAGATGTGTCTAAAGACTGACTGATGACTTTGATGAAAGTCAGATTGGACAGATTGTTTGTTAAAGATTTGTTAAGAGACTGAGAATGTTGATGAAAGTCAAATGAATCAAATTGTTTTTTATTACTATGTTTAAAGACATAACTTTGATGAAAGTCAGATTGAAAGAGTTGCTTGTTAAAGGTTTGTTAAAAAACTTATGAAACACCGATGAAAGTCAAACAAGGTTTGTTCGTGAGAGAATTTAACCCTTTGTCTCCCACACCCAATCTACCAACAGCAAAAACTTAGCCCTTTGATTCCCTCACCCTATCCACCAGCTCACCCTATCCACTAGCTGGTGGATAGGGTGAGGGAATCAAAGGGTTAAGTTTTTGCTTTAGCATAGTTGACAATGCAGGATGCTAGTGGACAGGGTGCAGGAGTCGCAGGGTTAACATCCCTACAAAAGTGCAACAACAGGGCGTGTTGTTTGTGAATGTGGTGTCCTTAACACGAATTGTGACATTTTTGTGTGTCATGTACATGGGAAGTCGACACTGCTCTAGTTCTTGCTCTTGTCTTGTTGATTAAATTGGGTGATAAACCCCGCAGTTTACTGATGAACAAGTAAACCAGGTGATAAAGCTTACAGCTTATTGATGACACGCATGTTCTCATTCTGACGTTCGGGCAAAACTTTCTGGGCTGAAGGAGAGTGATATAGCAATGCATTAATTAACCCTTTGACTCCTGCACCCTATCAACCATCTGCAAAAACTTAACTCTTTGACTCCTTCACCCTGCGCACCACCTGCCTGCAGAAGCTGGTGGATAGGATGAGGGTGTCAGTGTGTTAAGGTTTTGCTTTGTAAGCATGGTTGGCAGTGCAGCATGCTGGTGGACAGGGTGCAGGAGTCAGAGGGTTAATGAACTGGTGTTATGATTAGGGTTGATAAAATCACTTTGTTTTTCTCCATAGTTTTGTGGAATGTTTGCTGTGTCAGCAGCCTTTCGTTTATTTGCGGGTTGTGACTGTTGATGTTGTTTGTACGCCACTTGGTTTATCTGTTGGTTTACCTGTTTTGCCCATAGATAGGGACATGAGCAACTAGTTCTGTCGTACTTTGTGATGTGATCATAGACACAAATAGGGAGATGATCAGCTAGCTCTGTAACACTGTGATGTGATCATAGACATGGATAGAGAGATGATCACCTAGCTGTATAACACTGTGATGTGATCATAGACATGGATAGAGAGATGATCACATAGCTGTATAACACTGTGATGTGATCATAGACATGGATAGAGAGATGATCACCTAGCTGTATAACACTGTGAATGATGTGATCATAGACATGGATAGAGAGATGATCAGCTAGCTCTGTAACACTGTGATGTGATCATAGACATGGATAGAGAGATGATCAGCTAGCTCTGTAACACTGTGATGTGATCATAGACATGGATAGAGAGATAATCAGCTAGCTCTGTAACACTGTGATGTGATCATAGACATGGATAGAGAGATGATCAGCTAGCTCTGTAACACTGTGATGTGATCATAGACATGGATAGAGAGATAATCAGCTAGCTCTGTAACACTGTGATGTGATCATAGACATGGACAGAGAGATGATCAGCTAGCTCTGTAACACTGTGATGTGATCATAGACATGGATAGAGAGATGATCAGCTAGCTCTGTAACACTTGGTGATGTGATCATAGACATGGACAGAGAGATGATCAGCTAGCTCTGTAACACACTGTGATGTGATCATTGACATGGATAGAGAGATGACCAGCTAGCTCTGTGATGTGATCATAGACATGGGTAGAGAGATGATCAGCTAGCTCTGTAACATTCTGTGATGTGATCATAGACATGGACAGAGAGATGATCAGCTAGCTCTAACACTTTGTGATGTGATCATAGACATGGATAGAGAGATGATCAGCTAGCTCTGTAACACTCTGTGATGTGATCATAGACATGGATAGAGAGATGATCAGCTAGCTCTGTAACACTGTGTGATGTGATCATAGACATGGATAGAGAGATGATCAGCTAGCTCTGTAACACTCTGTGATGTGATCATAGACATGGATAGAGAGATGATCAGCTAGCTCTGAAACACTTTGTGATGTGATCATAGACATGGGTAGAGAGACAGGCAACTAGCTCTGTCATACTTTGTAGAATGATCATAAACATGGATAAGGAGACAGACAGCTAGCATTGTCACACTCTGAAATGTGATCATAGACATGGACAGGAAGACATGCCACTTGCTCAGTCTCACTCTTGAGATACAGTCGTTGACATGGATAGGCAGACAGGCAACTAACTTTGTTGTGTTCTGTGATATGATCACCTCTCATGCCTTGGTGCTTGCAAGCACACAGTGCTAAACAGCATTGCTGTGTCATTAACCCTTTGACTCCCACACCCAGTCCACCAGCATCCTGCATTGTCGACCTAGCTAGCAAAGAAAAAGCATAACCGTTTGACACCCTCACCCTGTCCACCAGATTCCTACAGGAAGCTGATGGATAGGGTGAGGGAGTCAGTGGGTTAAGTTTTTACTGTTGGTGGATAGGGTGTGGGAGTTAAAGGGTTAAACGAGATTCAGGTTAAACTGGTAACAGTTTTTTTTTTTTGTTAGGAAAAAAAATGGCTGACAATCAGATAAGCTGTTAACCCACAAATTATAGTGAACGGATAAGTTTACTGTCCAGAATGCTCAAGAATTAAACAAGAAAACAAAAGAGACTAGAGAAAGAGCACCCATCTTCAAGATGATCTTGATCAATAATGTATACAAACAAGAAGAAAGAGTCATTACATGAATACAGTTGTATTTACCAAGCAACAAGCTGTAACTTGTGTATGTGTTGTTCTGAGGGATAAAGACGTTCATCTGACAAAACAAATCAGAGTTGATGCTGAGGTTGATGTAGGCAGTGAGCAATCTGCTTAGATCATCTGTTGCTGTTTGTATCTGTGGTTGTACCTGATCTTAGTCTTTCCATGGCTGTATTAATTTTTTTTTTATAGAGGTGTGGATATTGATGGTGGTGTTGGCTGGTAATGGTGATGATGGTAGTGAAGATGAGAGGGAGAGTGTGTGTTGCTTCCCTTCGTGTATGTATGTCTGTGGTTTTACCTGTAGTTTGTGTTGTTGTTACCTGATCTCAGATCCCCCGTGGGGATGCTGGGGACTCTTTCAGTATAAATAGTATCCCCATCTTCTGGAAATTCTGTGCTAGAAATGTCCTCTTTTCTGTCACTCTCCTTTGCTTTCTGTCATCTTTTCGTTTCTCATTTTCTGCCTTGCTGGTCCACTCCTCTTTACTTTTTTCCCAAAAAGCTCTTCATACTGTGTTAGGATTGTTATTTGGGTACATAAGTCAATTATGTTTTTACATCTAAGGAAATGTCAATTGCTTAGTAGAAATTTCAGGCTTTGTTGGCCAGTTTTTATGTGTCTGTGCACTTATGTCATGCATTTGTAACCAAATTTTTAACCACCCACCCCCTGTGAAAAATTGGGTGGAATGGCCAATGCCTAAGATGTATCTTTAGATTATTTACATGAATGCAATGATGTGTACTCTGGGGTTTTTTGTTGTTGTTTTTTCCCAGATTTTGATTTTTTTACCAGGTTCATCAGTGTGTTTCAGAGTGCGTTTTATTTGAGATTGTCATAGGCCTGGTATGACTGAGCAGTTGGGATGTACGTTTTGACACTACTAATGAAACTTGATCTTGGTGTTTTTGTGGCTGTACTACTTGCTTGCAGTTTGTAGGTATTAATGGCTGTGGTAGTGGATGTATGTGTAAGAAAGAAAGACTCAAGAGGGGGAGAGAGAGAGAAGAGGAGAGGTAGGGTATGATATTGGTGGGCTTATACTTGATCCCGGTCTTTCTGTGGCTGGACCACTTGTTTCTTATTTATTGATATTGATGGTGGGGGTGGGGGTGGTGATTGTTTTGTGTGTGTGTTGGGGGGTTTGATGATGATAATGTGTAGTATGTGTGGGTGTCAAAGCTGTGTTCTTTATATGAACAGATGATGTGTGTGTTGTGTTTGTTGTGTGTGTGTGAGGGGGGTTATGATGATAATGTGTAGTATGTGTGTGTGTCAAAGCTGTGTTCTTTATATGAAATATATGTTCTCTTGTGTGTGTGTGTGTGGGGGGGGGGGGGGGTTTATGATGATAATGTGTAATATGTGTGTGTGTCAAAGCTGTGTTCTTTATATGAAATATATGTTCTCTTGTGTGTGTGTGGGGGGGGGGGGTATGATGATAATGTAGTAGTGTGTGTGTCAGAGCTGTGTTTCTTATACGAAATAGATGTTCTCTTGTGTGTGTGTATGTGTGTGTTGAATTCCCTATTTTACTGGATGTGCTGTATCAATCTAGAAAAAACAATGTTCATACACATTAGATTATTGTATATTATTTTTCCGTTGTGTACTTCATGTATTATAAACAGATATTACAGTGAAGCCTGAAATATTTCTACTATTATGTCTCAAAAACCTGACATATCAGAATAAGAGACTGAAGAGGGACATGATGAAGCTTTTTTTTTTTGTCTCGTTACTTTATTTTAGGAAGCTGGTGGGTGCGCTGAGAGAGTCAGAGGTTAAAGATTAACAGTATAATGCAAATCTATTGCAGATAGGTCTTAAGAGTTTTGGCATGATTGCATGTATGTTTGTGCATGCGTGCATTGTGTGTGTGTGTGTGTGTGGTGTGTGTGTGTGTGTAAAATGATACTGGATAGAGAGAGAAAGAGGGGGGGGGGGGAACAACAACAAGGGTACATTGTCAAAATATATGTTCTTGTGAATGAAAAACGGGTTTATGAAATGAAAGACCACACCACCTCTCCTTTGGACCATGGGATGTGTCTTAGAGTTATGTTCGTAGTTCTGTTTCTTACATTTTTTTCCTGTCAGTTCTTCATTTTTCCCATACAGGCCCATTCATTGCATTGCTACAATTTATAGCCTCTCCCTTCATCTCAAAGTCTGAGATTGTTTTGGCAGTTCTTTGAGATTGTCTTTGCAGTTCTTTTGTTCACCATCTTCTGTCAGTTTAACCCTTTGACGCCTACACCCTATCCAGTGACTGCAAAAACTTAACCCTTTGACCCCCTCACCCTATCCAGCGACTGCAAAAGCTTAACCCTTTGACTCCTACACCCTAGCCAGTGACTGCAAAAACTTAACCCTTTGGCTCCCTCACCCTATCCACCAGCTTCCTGCTGGAAGCTGGTGGGTAGGATGAGGGAGTTAAAGGGTTAAGTTTTTGCTGGGTATCTCAGTTGACAGTGCAGGATGCTGGTGGACAGGATGCGGGAGTGAAAAGGTTAATGAAAGTTGAGGTTTGGGTGTTGTTGGTCTTGTTGGATAGTGTTTGTTTTGTTCTGTTTTGTTTTGTTTTTGATGAGGTTTGCTTGGCACATGCAGAGTGTGTGTGTGCGTGGGTGCGTGCGTGGGTGCATGTGTGCGTGCGTGTGGTGTGTGTGTGTGTGTGTGTGTGTGTGTGTGTGTGTGTGTGTGTGTGTGTGTGTGTGTGTGTGTGTGTGGTTTTTTTGTTGCGGAGTGTGGTGTGTGAAATTTCACGTGTTCTGTCAGTGTGGTTTGTTGGAGGAGTGTGTTTTGGGGGGCGTTGTTGAAAAGTGTGTTTCATAAAAAAATGTGTTTTTCGAGAGGTTTGTTGAAGTGGGGGAATTTCTTTCACAGGAGAGTGTTTTGATGGGTAGTGATATTTTGTAGGCATGTTTTGTTGACTAGAGGGTTTTTTTTGTTTGTTTTTGTTTTTTGTTTTTGGTTTATGTGTTTCATTGGGAAGTGTGTTCTGTTTGGGAGGGGGTAGGGTAGGGGAAGAGTATTTTGCAAATGTCTTTTGCTGGGAAGTATGTTTGGAAATGTGTTGGGGAGTGTGTTTTTGAAACTTGTTGGGGAGTGTGTTTTCGAAATGTGTTGGGTTGCATTTTTTTGGAAATGTGTTGGGGAGTGTGTTTTGAAATGTGTTGGGGAGTATGTTTTTGAAATGTGTTGGGGAGTGTGTTTTGAAAATTGATGGGGAAGTGTGTTTTGGGAATGTGTTGTGGAGTGTGTTTGGAAGTGTGTTGGGAGTGTGTTTTGGAAAATGTGTTGGGAAGTGTGTTTTAGGAATGTGTTGGAGAATTTGCAGGGATGTGTTTGGAGATGTGTTGGGGAATGTGTTTGTGGAATGTGTTAGAGTGTGTTTTGGGGAATGTGTTAGGGAGAGTGTTTGGGATGTGTTAGGGAGAGTGTTTTGGGGAATGTGTAGGGAAGTGTGTGGAATGTGTTGGGGAGTGTGTTTGTGGAATGTGTTGGGAGTGTGTTTGGGAAATGTTTTGGGGATTGTGTTTTGGGAAATGTGTAGGGAGTGTGTTTTGGGAGTGTGTTTTGGGAAATGTGTTGGGGAGTGTGTTTTGGGAAATGTGTTGGGGAGTGTGTTTCGATAGAGACCGATTTAATCATCCGGCAAGTGTGTTTTGTTAGGGAAAGTGTTGTTTTTCTCAAAACGATATTGGATACTGGTAACTGTTTGAAGTAACAGTCAACACATGGATCTCACTTTGTGCGTCGTTTATCAGTAGTTTGTGTGTCTTCCAGCCGTTTCTTTTTGCTTTTTTTTTCTTTTCCTGTTTTTTTTTTTTTCATAAAGTTCTTGCAGCATGGTGATGATGTCTGATAGGATAACTATTGGACATTTTGAAGAATTGTGTTACCTTCAAGGTGCACATTGTGGCAGCACCATCCAGTGGGTCCTGAAGGTAAAACAAAGGCTGCCTTGTGTGATGCTAACCCTAGTAATGATGAGTTGAAAACTTGTTTGTTCCTTTCTGAAGGCTGAAGTGTTTGGTTGATGTTGGTGTTTTGCCTGCTTGCTGTTGTCTTCAATAAAGATTTATTGTTTGCTTTGCGACAGCAAAAATCATTCTTTGCCGATTGGCCAATGCAGCTATTATGTGTAACTTCTAAAACTGTTCTTGTTGAAAGATGGACGATTTTGCGTATCCTGCATGTCCAACTGTACATCCTCTGGCACATACATGTGCGTGTGTGTGCGTGCGAGTGTGTGTGTGTGGGGGTGTGCGTGCGTTTGTGAGTGTGTGTGTGGTGTGTGTGGTGTGTGTGTGTGTGCTTACTTCTTGCTTTTCATAACAACAAACATTGCATTATGAGCATAACCCGCAGCATACATATGAAATTTATATGTAATTTGATCCTATGGTAATATCATTTTGTGTGATGTTTTGCGTGCAACATTATTGTATGTTGTTACTGCAGGAGCTGTGGCCTCCGTGGCAAACTGTGAACCTTTGCTGGACTGGATTTATTCTCACTAAAAGCAGTCATGGTTTCTCCTTCTCTTTCAGTCCTCTGCAGTGACTGCCTCAGGCTTTATATGGCATATTGGTAGTCAGCCCTCAGAACTTCTTAACCCTTTGACTCCCGCACACTATCCACCAACTGCAAAAAACTTAACCCTCTGACTCCCTCACTCAGTCCGCCAGCTTCCTGCAAGAGTCTGGTGGACAGGGTGAGGGAGTCAAAAGGGTTAAGTTTTTGTTTTGCTAGGATGGTTAACAATGCAGGATGCTGGTGGACAGGGTGCGGGAATCAAAGGATTAACTTTTTTGATGCTGTGACCTTGCTACTAACTGATTTGCCCCGTATCATCAGAGCGCCAGAATGTACAAATGAGGTTAATGTGATGTCTGAACAGCATGAACACATCTTCAACAGTAGACACCAACGTGAAAAGTGCAAGGGACAGTGAGGGCAAATTATAAGTTTTGCACATTTTCATGTGCTGACCTCCAAAGTTAATTACCTGGGACAATGGGAAAACCATGTCCAGAGAGAAGAACAGCTCCACAGGAAGTAATCCAGGAGGGGTGGGAAATCGTGACACATAAGGTCATCCTTGGACAGACCTGGTGGAATTGAGCTTCAAAAGCCTAGGAGTTGGACATTGTGAAACATAAGATATCTTTGAACACGTAAGACAGCATTGAGTTTCCAAGCCTAGGAGTGGAATTGTGAACATGTGAAATCCTTGAACAAAGGGCAGACTGAGTTTCCAGTTGAAATGAAATGTGAAAATGTGATAATCCTTGAACACAAAGGGGCAGAACTGAGTTTCCAGGTTTGAAATGAGAAATTGTGAAACATGTGATATCCTTGAACACAAAGGGGCAGAACTGAGTTTCCAGGTTTGAAATGAGAAATTGTGAAACATGTGATATCCTTGAACACAAAGGGGCAGAACTGAGTTTCCAGTTTGAAATGAGAAATTGTGAAACATGAGACCATTCTAAACAGAAAGGGCAGAACTGAATGTCCTATTCTATCTTGATCAGTGACCACATCACATAACGGGAGACTCAAGTTCTGCTGACTGAAAGCTTTTTGAGAAACCAAGCTGAGGACTGCAGGGTGAGTTAGAAACCAAGCTGAGGACTGCAGGGTGAGTTAGAAACCAACCTGAGGACTGCAGGGTGAGTTAGAAACCAAGCTGAGGACTGCAGGGTGAGTTAGAAACCAACTGAGGACTGCAGGGTGAGTTAGAAACCAAGCTGAGGACTGCAGGGTGAGTTAGAAACCAAGCTGACAATGTAAGTGAGGATACATGCAGTACAGTGAAGGGAAGAGTCTGGGGGAACAGTTTTTATACTTTGGTGTTGTCGTAGTTTATGTATTCGCTGTACTCAGTATACTCACCTGCTTATACTTAGATATGTATCTATTTATACACTGTATTCATTTGAATCTTTCTCGGTGGATGGTTAACCTCTAATCTTTGGCTCCCTCAGCCTATCCAATCGCTCCTAAAGCCTTGGGGGAGGCTGAGAGAGTCAAAAGGGTTAACCTTGTACATATTTCTATTTTAACTCTGCATCTGCACTGGTCATTTCCAAGCACTGTACACTCCAATGATTATGTCATGTCTGATTTCGTTCCCCATTACCAACCTGTTTGTTAAAACATTACTCAGCTTACTGTCATAGATTTAGGGAGAGAGAGAGATGGAGGGGAGGGCAAGGTGGTCAGTCCTTGTCAGCAGTTGTCTTTGTTGTTTTTATAGACTATAAAATTGTCATTTTCGGTAACAAACAAGTTTTGCCAAAATGAAATCAGACTTGCGCTAATGGTTTAGTAGATGTCTGATTGCGTAATGGCGAGAACAACAGTAAGTAATGATAATGACAGTGGCAAACAGGCACTTTTGTCTTGGTGGGATGAGCACTGATGATGATGATAAATGACACTCTATACATTTGATCAAATGGAGCCTGTGGCACCATACTAATCCTCCCGCATCGCAGCACAACATGACGACACACAACACAACTGCATGGTGTGCAGAATAATTCAGCTGCTGACAGATGTTAGAATAGTTTTGTTCACATACAAACAGCTAATTGGGGAAAGTGGGGAGGGGAGGGTGAGGATGTACGGAAAGATCTTTTTCCAAAACCAGATCAGTTTGTTCGTTTGTTTCTTTGTTTGTTATTTCTTTTTACATCTATTCACATACATGCTTTTTTTTTAGACCAAAAAAAAAGTCTGTTCAAAGCTTTGGTTACATGGTTTCCCATTAATTTTTTTTAATGTCTCCCGTAGTGGGCTGAGAGGCCTTATAACAGTGAAAACAAATCCTTATTTTACTCACCAAGGCGTACACATGCGCGGCACACACACACACACACACACGCCCCACACACATAGATATGCACATGCGTGCACACACACACACACACACACCACGCACTGCACGCACACACACACATACGTGGGAGTTCCAGTTAATCTAAATGCCTCTGCATTTCCCATTCTCAGGATTTTTTTTTTTTTTTTTTTTTTTTTTAAGTTTCAGCCTAAATAGAACATTTTGATAATAAATAGTACATTTTGTTAATCAGATTGTGAAGAAGACTACATTTTGATAATCAGATGACAATCTCTTATGGAAACAAAAACAACATGTAAATTTGGACAAATCAGAATGGTATCATTCAGTTATATGATTTCTTGTTAATTTTTGCTCTGATTGTTATTCTCAGGCTGTTTGTCTGCAAGATGAGGTGGGGTTGTTTTTTTCTCATTGTTTTCACTTCATCATGGGCTTTCTTTGTTGCCTAACCCTTTGACTCCCTCACCCTAGCCACCAGCTTATAGCAAGAAGCAGGTGGATATGGTGAGGGAGTGAAGGGGTTAATCAAGAAGGGAAGGTATCGTTTTTGCTAGCCCGGTACTTAGTTTAGAGATATCAGCGGATTATTGAAGAGATTTTATTTCTTGCCTGCTGCCTTTGTTATACATCTCATGTGATAGCGGAAAGTAAAACGCTTTGTTTCAATTTTTATGATCTAACTTAGAAACGTTTTTGTTTATTTCAGAGTAATTTATACTCTAAACAAAAAAAAGTGTTTTTTGTACAGTGTACATACATCGGTGTTATCGTGGCCCGTCAGTGTGTTTTGCGTAACTTGTTGCTCTGTGTGTGTGGGTCCCTGTGTGTGTATGTGTGTGTGTGTGTGTGTGTGTGTGTGGATGACCATATTTTGACTGTTATTCGACTTATTGACTGTTTGTTCGACAATATTTTGACTGTTGGACTACATTTTTATACACCTTGGTTTTAGCAAGGTTTTAGCATTTCATTTAGTGTGTCTGTTGTTGTTTTTACCACCCATATGTTTGTTTGATCATTGTATCACTAGACCTAAAGCGGCAAATCCATCAAGAGTGTTTAGTGA
The DNA here is from genome assembly GCA_030674185.1 of Monoplex corrugatus. Taxonomy (NCBI): domain Eukaryota; kingdom Metazoa; phylum Mollusca; class Gastropoda; order Littorinimorpha; family Ranellidae; genus Monoplex; species Monoplex corrugatus. The sequence goes on along the minus strand of CM060308.1, from coordinate 17,419,560 downwards.
TAGAAGTGAGTGTTGGAATCGTTGTTTCATACATGAATATTATTGTTACTGTTATTATTATTATTATTATTATTACAATTGTTATTGTTATTATTACAACGTGAATTTTGTTACTTCTACTGGTAAATGTTGTTTCCCAACTGATGCAGAATAATGATACATGTACTGTGCAGTGTTTGTTACCTCTCCATACTGTTTACATGTTTATAAAAGTAAAGGCTGTAGTCACTATTTGGTTATCATCACCTGTGTTAGCTGGTGGTCTGTGTGTGTGTGTGTGTGTGTGGTGGAGTGGTGGTGAGAGAGAGAGAGAGAGAGAGAGAGAGAGAGATAAAAAGAGAAAGAGAGATGTGTGTGTGCGGAGAGATCATGTGTATGTGTGTGGGTGAGAGAGAGATCGTGTGTGTGTGTGAAGGAGAGATCGTGTGTGTGTGTGTGGGGTGAGAGAGAGATCGTGTGTGTGTGTGAAGGAGAGATCGTGTGTGTGTGTGAAGAGAGATGTGTGTGTGTGTGGGTGAGAGAGATCGTGTGTGTGTGGGAGAGAGAGAGAGAGAGAGGTGTGTGTGTGAAGGAGAGATCATTGTGTGTGTGTGGGGGGGGGGGAGAGAGAGAGGTGTGTGTGTGAAGGAGAGATCATGTGTATGTGTGTGGGGGAGAGAGAGAGAGAGGTGTGTGAAGGAGAGATCATGTGTATGTGTGTGGGAGAGAGAGAGAGGTGTGTGTGTGTGAAGGAGAGATCATTGTGTGTGTGTGTGTGGGAGGGAGAGAGAGAGGCGTGAAGGAGAGATCCTGTGTATGTGTGGGAGAGAGAGAGGGGTGTGTGAAGGAGACCATGTGTGTGTGTGGGGAGGGGAGAGAGAGAGGTGTGTGTGAAGGAGAGATCATGTGTATGTGTGTGGAGAGGGGTGTGTGAAGGAGAGACCATGTGTGTGTGTGGTGGGGGAGGGGGGAGAGAGAGGTGTGTGTGAAGGAGAAATCATGTGTATGTGTGTGGGGAGAGAGATGTGTGTGTGGAGGAGAAATCATGTGTGTGTGTGGGAGAGAGAGATGTGTGTGTGGAGGAGAAATCATGTGTATGTGTGTGGGAGAGAGAGAGTGTGTGTGGAGGAGAAATCATGTGTATGTGTGTGGGGAGAGAGAGGTGTGTGTGTGGAGGAGAAATCATGTGTGTGTGTGGGAGAGAGAGATGTGTGTGTGGAGGAGAAATCATGTATGTGTGTGGGAGAGAGAGATGTGTGTGTGGAGGAGAAATCATGTGTATGTGTGTGGGAGAGAGAGGTGTGAAGGAGAGATCATGTGTGTGTGGGGGGGGGGAGAGGTGTGTTTCACGAGATCATGTGTATGTGTGGGGGAGAGAGAGAGAGGTGTGTGTGTGAAGGAGAGCTCATGTGAATGTGTGTGAAGGAGAGCTCATGTGAATGTGTGTGGGAGAAGAGAGAGAGAGAGGTGTGTGTGTGTGTGTGAAGGACGGATCATGTGTGTGTGTATGGGAGAGAGAGGTGTGTGAAGGAGAGATCATGTGTATGTGTGTGGGGGAGAGAGAGAGAGAGAGGGAGGGAGTGTCTGTATATGTGTGTTTGTGTGTGTGCTTGAGAGACGTGTGCATGAGAGTGAACTGAACATGAGTAGTAGAGTGGTGGCTCAGTGGTCAACATGCCAGCTTAGAATCACAAGGTCTCATGTTCGATTCCTGGTCAGACTGGGAATGTGGTCACCCCTCCACAACAACTCCTGGTCTGGTGGTCTCAGTGCCAATCTTTTGTATGGGAAAAGAATGGCAAGTTCTCTAAGTGCAGCATGCATTACTGCACATACAAAAAATTCATGGAAGCTTGCAGTCTATTTCTGGCAACCTCCCCCTCCCCCAATAAAATCCACTGTGATAGGTTTAAAAAAAAAAAAAGGTCAAATAGGTTATAAAACAATAAAACAAAACAACAAAAATGGCCAAACCATTCTAACAAATATGACTACTGAAAATCCAAATTTTGTATTTCTCAAGGTTCAGTGACCCCGAGTTTTAGTTGAAATTGAACTTGACATGCATCAAGGGGAATGACAGACTGTTGCAACAGTGGAAAAAGATTTTAAAAGAGGTTCCGGAAAATGTGCTGTTCATACACCTTTGAAAAGTGCCGATTTCAGGCAATCTTTCGGACCATGTGCTTTTGACTTACCTTACCTTCCAAACTTCTTTCAACAGTTCTCAACATTCCAAAATTTGGTCAAGATTCATGTATATTTCTCGCTGACAGACAGACCCACACACACCTCTCCAGTCGATATGAAATAATTCACATATACATATGTATGCAACAATAATGATAAAAGCAATTGATTATCTGCTGATCAAAGGAAGAAGACATTCACTGCTCACTGGAGTATGCAGATTGCGCAGCAACATAATGCCTGCACAGTGTGGGTAAAGTACTTGAGACAATGTACTAAAAATACTTGAGACAATGTACACATGTGCATCCTGGACTGCGTTACACAGAAGAACGACATGATCACTCTGTACGTGCCTTTAATAACCACACCATATCATGTGTCTCCAATAATCTTTATTTCCAACATCACATGATACACTGTTAACGCACCAAATATGACAATGACTGTTACTTTCAGCACAACCAGCAACAAACAACACAACTCAAAAGCACATCCATACATAGACAAAGACACCTCACAACTTGCACAAGCAAACACACCACCAGGTTCACAAGTCGCGCACAAATAACACTTTGGACAAATGACAATCGCAGGCCACGCACACACAACAGTTTTGGAAAATGACAATTGCAGGTTATATACAAACAACATTTTGACAATGCATTCACAAGGCATAGACTTACATTTTGAGAAATGTCAACCACAAGACACACAAAATTTGACAACTGCATTCACAAGTCATACATAAACTTACAACATTTGAAGAAAAGTCAACCACAAGTCACCACAAAATTTGACAATTGCATTCACAAGTATACTAAATTACACATTTTGTGAAATATCAACCGTAAGTCACTCACAAAACAACATTTTGACAATTACATTCACAAAAACAAACCAACAACATTCTGATACGGGCATTATTTCACAAACCACATTAACAACATTTCAAAAAAAAGTAAACACAAGTCATGTTGTGACACCATTTTGACAAATGGCATTCACAAGTGCACACTAACAGTTTCAGTTTCATAAGAAGGCATCTCCGTGCTCAGAATGAATTTATGTGCACCGACGTCACTGATGCCATGCGATGGAGAAGGTCCAAAATAATCATGGCATTATATTGGCCTTGTATCTGCGTGTAAGCTCTACATCTAAAAACAAAAATAAAACGTAATACAAAACAAAAACATAAAAACCACTAACAACACTCCGACAATTGCAATCATGAGTCATGCTCCAACAAGTGAAATGAAAAACAGCAAACACAAGTCGCACACACAGAACATTTAGACAAATGGAATCACAACTGACAAATTCATATAACTCAATGTGCGCAGTTCATCATATACAACACCCTTCCATTGCAGAGATTAAACTCAAGTAGGAAACTGTCTTGTTTTATTTCAGTGTTGTATAATTGCTAGCTTCTGCACAGAACAGATCTGATCAAGTTCAATACAAAACACAAATTTCTTAGTCAAAATGAACACTTTTTCGGTGAATAGTTCTCATTTCCGGTCCATACTTTTTCTTTTCCCCACACAAACTCAGGAAATAACATCTCATTTAGAAACATAATCCTTCATTCACCACTTTCAAGCCAAACATCATTTACAAACCACACCACACTTATGCTTAATGCCTTCTACAGATATTGTTTCTATATAAATTTCGTTGCAACATCTTGCCTGGTTACAATACTGACAATCTCACAAAACCTTACAAGCGCAACCTTCAGAAACCAAAAACTTCACTGACATCTTTTGTAAGTTGTTGACAGATTAACTCTCTAACACTGGGCTGGCATTGGAAAAGGAACCCAAATGAACGTTTGAAATCAAAAGACAACATGGATTGAAGCAAAATGGGCACAACCACTGTGCGATAATGTAACACGAAGGAAGACAAGTGCATAGTGTGAACATTGACCACAACTCTGTGCATAGACCAGCCATAAATACTGCTTCAAACAGGTTTTGATTGGAGATGCCAGATACCTCTGGACATGAGCAGACTTTCCGACAGCTTGCTGGACAAGTAGACTTAACTTCTATGCCACATGACCACTTATTCATTCCCTCACCTGTCCACCATAGGGTGAGGGAATGAAAAGTTTGAGTTCATTGTGAACAGGAAACATTAAAAAAAAACAATGCTAATACAACAACAGAGATATCACACAAATCTCACACAATCTGAACAGCAAACATTAAAAAATAACACCAACACAGCAACACAGACATCACACAAATCTCACACAATGGCTTAGGCTACTCGCTACACTGACCCAACGATAACAATTGTGACAGCACCAACGTGAATGTGACATTTTATATATGATCAATGCACCACAGCACACACATGATTCCATATGCTAAGTCAAATCTGCCATGTGCTGGACATGTAAAACAAACATGGAAGATGCAATAAATGTGCATATCAACTCCAGACACGGCGATCAAATAATAATTATCAGTAGTAGTATCATTACTGTTTAGAGCCCAGTTGTCTACGCAGAGCTGTATCAAGTCTATAATTGTCTCAAAACACACACAACACATTGTTGACCCTGCGGCTAAGAAAAACACAAATACAACAAAAGAAAAAACCCACAAACACATAGAAAAGAAAACTAAGCACACATATCAATGCATTTGTGCACATAATCTAAGGACATGCCCCTGGCGTTGACCACTCCGTCCAATTTATCGCACAGGGGATATAAAAAACCTACCTGAATACAAATTTTAACAACTCAGGACACTAAAACATACATAAAATCAAGCCCAAATCACCTAAAATTGCTTCCGCATATCTCACTTCCCTAGAGCCAAAAATACACATGTATATGTATCCCATTATCAATCCTAATCGAGAATGTAAGACTTTATAAACACATGCAGGTGAATGGACCAGCAAGGCAGAAAATGATAGGAAGAAATGACAGAAAGCAAAGGAACAAGACAGAAACAAAGAGAGCGACAGAAGACAGAAACAAGAGAGTGACAGAAAAGAGGAAATTTCTAGCACAAAATTTCTAGAAGAAGGGGATAATATTTATACTGAAAGAGCACCCAGCATCTCTTTAACAATCTCCCACATCAACACAAATAAAACCCTACTAATGTCTGATGCACATCAGAAATAGCCGGCAGAATCGGCCAAGCCAAACCAGCATTCAAGAAGATGAAAGCATTCTTACCAACAAATGCCTATCAATTAACACCAGGAAGAGAGTTCTTGAATGTTATATAGAACCAATACTGTTGTTTGGATGTGAGGCGTGGACAGTCAAGAAGCAAAGCCAGAACAAGATTGAAGGCAGCCGAGATGTGGTTTCTAAGAAGAATGTTGAGAGTTCCATGGACAGCAAAGAAAACAAACGAGACAGTCTTGATGGAGGCAGACACAAGTAGATCACTCATATGGAAGATTAGGAAAAGACAGGCAACATTTATAGGCCATTTTATGAGGAAGGGGGATTTGGAGCACCTGGTCACAACGGGAAAGCTGGAGGGAAAGAGAGCACCAGATAGACCCAGGGAGAAAATGCTAGACAGACTTGCGGGGTGGCTGAAGACAAGGAGGGTGGAGGAGATGCTTGGGGCAACAAGAGATAGAGACAGATGGAAGTCCATGATCGCCAATGCCATGCGGCAGGGCACCTGATGATGATGATGATCTGCCAAGGACCAGGTTGGGACTGAAAAATCCCATAATGAGTTTGACAGGACTAATAAGATGTGAACCCACAATTTTCCAGATCGTAGTCTGTTGTGCTTACCACTAAACCACATCAACTGATTCAATCAAAATCTCTGGCTCCCAAAATGCTGTGGGAGGTGGCATATGTTTCCTGAATACTGCCAATATCTATCATAACACCACAGTCAATACAGTCCCATCAGTTTCACACTGAAAAATGTGTATCTGCCAACAGCTGGCTGTGAAATATGGGTTAACAAGATACACAGTCAGTAGCAGATTATGTGTGTGACTCGCAAGTGTCACCAAGTGCCTTGTGGATTTTCCATTTTCATTTATAAAAGAAAGAAAGAAACAAACAAACAAAGAAAGAGAGAAAGAAAGAAAGAAAGAATGAAAGAAAGTGAGGAAGAAAGAAAGAAAGAAAATGAAAGAAAGAAAGTGAGGAAGAAAGAAAGAAAGAATGAAAGAAAGAAAGTGAGGAAGAAAGAAAGAAAATGAAAGTGAGGAAGAAAGAAAGAAAAAGAAAGAGAGAAAGAAAGAAAGAAAGAAAATGAAAGAAAGAAAGAAAGAAAGTGAGGAAGAAAGAAAGAAAATGAAAGAAAGAAAGACAGAAGGAAAGAAAGAAAAAGAAAGAAAGAAAAAAACTCACCACCTCGTACATATGTCACTTCATGTCACCAAGTGCTTTCATTAAAAACCAAAAACAAAAAAGGACAAGACATCTCACTTACATCACCAGATTTGTATGGAGTTTGTTCAAGAGAGATTCATTGCACTAAGACAATTCCATAAGAGCTCCACCCCAAATCCGACTCCTCGGGCATGCGCAAAACCTACGCACTGGCAAGGTCTTGAAAATGGGTAGGGGAATGGGACTTATGGAACACTAACCCTTTGACTCCCCCACCCTATCTACAAGCCACAAAAACTTAACCCTTTGACTCCCGCACCCTATCTACAAACTGCAAAACTTGACCCTTTGACTCCAGCATCCTACCTACAAACTGCAAAAACTTAACCCTTTGACTCCCCACCCTATCTACAAACGCAAAACTTAACCCTTTGACTCCCCACCCTATCTACAAACCGCAAAAACTTAACCTTTGACTCCCCCACCTATCTACAAACTGCAAAAACTTGACCCTTTGACTCCCTCACCCTATCTACAAACCGCAAAAACTTGACCCTTTGACTCCTGCACCCTATCTACAAACCACAAAACTTGACCCTTTGACTCCCTCACCCTATCTACAAACCGCAAAAACTTAACCCTTTGACTCTACAAACCGCAAAAACTTGATCCTTGGACTCCCTCACCCTATCTACAAACCGCAAAAACTTGACCCTTGGACTCCCTCACCCTATCTACAAACCGCAAAAACTTGACCCTTTGACTCCCTCACCCTATCTACAAACCGCAAAAACTTGACCCTTTGACTCCTTCACCCTATCTACAAACCGCAAAAACTTAACCCTCTGACTCCCGCACCCTATCTACAAACCGCAAAAACTTAACCCTTTGTCTCCCTCACCCTATCTACAAACTGCAAAAACCTTAACCCTTTGACTCCCTCACCCTATCTACAAACTGCAAAAACTTAACCCTTTGTCTCCCTCACCCTATCTACAAACTGCAAAAACTTAACCCTTTGACTCCCTCACCCTATCTACAAACTGCAAAAACTTAACCCTTTGACTCTCTCACCATATCCAAGCTGGTAGACAGGCTGAGGGAGTCAAAGGGTTAAACACAACATAAATGACAACAAATGATGACACAAGCACCAGAAGCACAACACAACACACTAGTTGGTAAAGGTTGTCCCATAACCCTCAGGTAGTACAGGAATGAGGTGGTAGAGACCTGCATCCATCTCCTCTCTCTGGCTACTTTACCTTCTCCAACCACGAAGAGGGTTATTGCTATTGTTACTGTTGTTTAAAGCCCAGCCGACTGCGTAGAGCCATATCAGGGCTATAACCACTTCAAAACATACAAAACTTCAACAGGAAAGGAAAAAAAAAAGAAAATTAAGTACACGTATGAATGCATTCTCACACATAATCTAAGGACATGTCCCTGGCGCTGACCACTCCGTCTAATTTAAGCATACCCAGGGACACCAAAACATACATAAAAACGGGCATAAACTACCTAAAATTGCTTCAGCATATCTCACCTCCCTAGAGCCAAAAATGCACTTAATACATGTACCCAATTATCAATCCTAAGAAAAAAGTACGTAAGACTTTATCGAACACATACAGGTGAATGGACCATTAAGGCAGAAAATGATAAAAAGACTTGGCAGAAAGCAAAGAAACAAGGCAGAAACAAAGAGTGACAGAAAAGAGGAAATTTCTAGCACAGAATTTCCAGAAGGTATACTACTTATACTGAAAGAGCCCCCGGCATCCCAATGGGGGGAATGAAGAGGGTGGGGTACGCATTCACAGCCAGATAGACTGAAGGCCGCATGCATTAAGTTTCTGTGAGTCCGGTGTCAAACTCATGCAGTCCACCTGGAAGGCAGCAGCTCCACCGCTGCGCCAACCTGTGCACTAGACACACAACACCAAATGAAAAGAAACACCAAAAGACGACTACTGAACAGGCTGACACCAAGCAAAAGACACAACTGTAACCCCCCCCCCCCCCCCCCCCTCACTATTCTCACATCAACTACAGGTGAAGGCACTTCCATTCATCACAGACTGTACAAACTGACCTGCAGGACCCTTAACCCTTTGACTCCCGCACCCTATCTACCAACTGCGAAAACTTGACCCTTTGACTCCCGCACCCTATCTACCAACTGCAAAAACTTGACCCTTTGACTCCCGCACCCTATCTACCAACTGCAAAAACTTAACCCTTTGACTCCTGCACCCTATCTACCAACTGAAAAAAATTGACACCCTTTGAGTCCCTCACCCTATCCACCAGTTTCCTACAGGAAGCTGGTGGATAGGGTGAGGGAGTCAAAGGGTTAAGTTTTTGTTTTGCTAGCAATGGTTGACAATGCAGGATGCTGGTGGACAGGATGTGGGAGTCAAAGGGTTAAAACGGGTTGTGCATATTAATGATCTGATCCATTTATTGGATCAGGTAACATAGCCTGAGGTTTGCAGGACATTCCTGATACGATGTTTATGAGTATTATGCACTTAACAACAAAAAATGCCCACAATACGCCTTTTAACCCTTTGACTCCCACACCCTGTCCACCAGCATCCTGCTTTGTCAAACATGCTAACAAAGCAAACACTTAACCCTTTGACTCCCTCACTCTATCCACCAGTTGTTGGTGGATAAGGTGCGGGAGTCAAAGGGTTAAACAAATGATGAGCCAGTATCAATATACAGTGTTACAGACTACCAAGCACAGTTTCAGTTATCATCAACTAAATGCCTTTGTTTGTCTAAACATCAGTCTGATGTGTCGCAACACACAGAATACACTTGTACTAGTTTCAAAACGAAGCAATGATCATGGCATAACTATACTCAGAAAATTTCATACATATGCACAAACACTGCAGATGCCATGTGATGGCAAAGAATCCAAAAGCAACGAAATGAGTTCGCTCACAGCAGTGCGCACTGAAGCCAGTTCTCAACCCAGCAGTTGCGCTGAAGAAGTCGGCTGGATTGCCGATGAAAGCTATGCAGTAGGTAGCCTTTTTTGTAACTGAGAGCCAGGTTCAACCAGGTAGCCATTATGAAACGAAATGAGTTTGGAGTTTGTTCAAGAGGGATCCATCACACTCGAACAATTCCATATTATGCTTCACTCAAAGCTGCCAGCAAGTTTCCAAGCCTGCGCAAAACCCTATGCACTGGCAAGGTCTTGAACAGAGAAGCAGACAGGGTGGGGATTGGAGATCTTTGAAACGCTATAAGCTGACACCATCCGAATGATGGGCAGCAAACAGGCCAGTGTTTAATGCTGAGGGCTGGGATTGAACTCAAGATATCAGATCCCGAGTCCACAGCTGTATCAAAAAGAACCAACCAGTAAGCTGACACCACTAAAAAGATGGGCAGCAAGGTAGGATCTCAGGACCTGACCAGCTCGTGGGTTTATGTGCAGGCCAAAGGCTTGTGCCGTGATCAGTCTGGATCTTCTCCATCACATGGCATCTGTGACACTAGTGCATGTGGAATTCATTCCAAGGGCGGAGACATCATCTTGAGAAACTGAAACTGAAACTGAAACTGGGCAGCAAACAGGCCAGTGTTTAACACTGATGGCTGGGGCTGAACTCAAGATCCTGAGCCCATGGCTCTATCAAAAAGAACCAACCAACCCATGCCAAAAGAATCACAGCAAATGCCATAGACCTGTTTGTTAGCTCTTATGCAAGCACAATTGTCTGTTAGTCTAAATATGAATTTGATTTATAATCATGCATTTCATGACAGAAAAAAATGAACAGAATGCCTTTTCAAAATGCACTGACATGTCATTATTATAACACCTACAAAGAAGCAATCTCCTGTTAGTCTAAATACGAATTTGATCTATAATCATGTATTTCATGACAGTAAAAATGAACAGAATGCCCTTTCAAAATGCACCTATATGTCATTATAATTATTACAACACTTACAAATGAAGCAATCTACACCTTATTATCAGAACACACTGGTGCAAATCAGCAAGCACAAGTCTGCTAATCTAAAAATATGAATCACTGTCATAAGCACTATAACAGTCAAGGCCAAAATCACTGGGTTACAAACCACCCATTACAACTCTGCTAGTACAACTGTAGTTTCAGTTTCTCGAGATAACATGTCCATGCTTGGAAAGAATTCCATATGTACTGACACCATGGTGCCATCTGATGGAGAAGATGTAATCCAACATAATCATGGCACAAGTCTTAAGCCTACACATAAGCCCTATGAGCTGGCCTGGTCCTGATGTCCTACTTAGTGTATGGGTTTTTATATATTACATTTATATCAGTCTGTTACTGGAACAATCTACACCACGCAATAATAACATCTGTGGATCTCATCTGTAAAAAAAAAAAAAAAAAAAAATTGAAAGACTGAAGACACATGCAGCCACTAAGTATGAACTTATCTCACCAACATCTTATACAATCAAACCACAGAAATGATTCCCAATCAATACAACGTATTATAGTCTCATCTGCTTATCAACATGATAAAAATAATGTCTCCCATATCATATCTTGTCCAATCTATCCTCCACCAAAAAACAGAGAAAAAATAAACTATACACACACTTACACACACCACAGGATACCAAAAAACAATTCAAAGAATCACGCAATACAAAGAATGAAAGAAAAAAAAAAAAAAAGAAAACAAAAGAACAAAAACAAAAACAGAGAAGAATATACACATGCACACATACACACACAAAAGAACACACACCAATAACAACAACAAAAAGCAAACAAATACCATGACGAACTAAAAGACACAAACAAACACACAACAATCAAACCACAAACAAACAAACAAAACAACCATCACCATTCCTCCAGCTCTTTTTTATTTCTTCCAATTTCCTTTATCTCCAAATTATGCAAAACCTAAACATTTTTCAGTCCACGCTGTAAGCGTCTGACTCGTATTTCATTTATTATTTTGAGTTTTGCTAGTCTAAGTTTCATTTATTACTTTTGCTAGTCTAAATACAAGTTTCATTTATAATCAAGTGCTTAAAGGACAAGAAAGACCAACACTAAGCCTTTCAAACAATGACTTTAATGTGTGTACAGTATGTTTTGTAGAATCCAAGCAACAATTCCTCTGGTGCTTTTAGTCACATAGTTTGGTCACTAGGTGCACCAATACCTCTCTCTAGTTGATATGAAAAAAATCTCAACCGCCCCCACCCCCTCTTTTTCCAAAAAGGGAGATTTAAAAAAGGAAGGAAAAAAGGTCCCCTTACAGACAACAGATTATTTACAAGTGTCCACATCTAAATCTGCTGGGGGTAGTAGCAAGTTAGTATTACACAGTATTAACCCCTTGAGTGCCGACGTTTTTTGACATTCAGTGTTTTCCATGTGCCAGGGAAAAACTTTGCATCACTACCATGTACATTAAAACAACTGTTGTTTCCTATTTTGGGAATCTATGCACGTAATCACACAGAACGATGCATTTGGCATGGCAAAAAAATGTATATTTAGATCATTATGTATAATTTCTTGAAATTACTACATATTTGTAATATTTTGTGAAAATTCCCCCCCCCCCCCAAAAAATCATAACCGTTCACAACAGAAACAAAAAACAAAGGGAAAATTAGAACATATAGCCCTCCTGACAAAATCTTAAAGTATTCAGACTATGGATGACCACCTACAGACAGATCATGATAGCTGACGAGCTACAAAGAGCTGCAGTGTACTGTAAAAGTACTAGTGCACAAAGTGGCTTGACTCGGCCACTGCCATCATTGGTTGATAGAGAGACTTCAACTGGTGACAGTTATTAGAGTGATGCTCTCAGACTTTCTGATGACTGAGCATCTAACAAGCAGTGTTCCATCTCAGAACGCTGCTTCAGACACACTTTGCTTACATACAGACCCTCTGTGGTATTGTGTTATATGAAATATAACATAAAAAGCACAGCATCCCGACTACAGTGAAGATGGAACTAAACGAAATAAAGTTTAACCCTTTGGCTCCTGCATACTGTGTACCAGCATTCTGCATTGCCAACTATGCTTGCAAAGCTTAAACTTAACCCTTTGATTCCCTCACCCTGGTGGACAGGGTGAGGGAGTCAAAGGATTAAGTTTTTGCAGTTGGTGAATGGGGTGAAGGAGTCAAAGGGTCAACAAAACTTATCTTCCACTGTACACAAATCTTTGGGGAATGCTGATTGTTCTTTAATATATTTTTGTTTTGCGCTGCTTCTTTTTCAAAAGTGGGGCATTTGTGTATTTGTTTATTGTTTTCGGGGACAGGATTGTTTTGAAAAAAAATGGGGAATGGGGAAGGGACTGGGAGTTAGAACAGAATACAACTTTTTACAACTAAAATACAAACGCAAAAGTCAAAAACAAAAACACAGGCACAGACCAGTTAAACATGCTGCTATGACAGAGCAAGGTCTGATGACCCTTGATGAAAATCAGAATCTGCATCCTGGGAGTTCCAGTTCCCTCTTGTTGTTCATTTCCACGTTTAACCCTTTCGCTCCCTCAGCCCCTCGGCCTATCTACCAGCTAAAAAAAGTCACACATGTCAGACTGCTCACCGCACCACAATGACATATGAAGACTGCGTACCACAGTTACACATACAAGACTGCTTACCACATTTACTTACGTAAGACTTGAGTGCCACATTTACACATGACTGTACCACATTTACACATTAAGACTGTATCACATTTACTCATGTAAGACCCTGCACCACATTTACACACCGTGTGCCACATTCACATATTAAGACTGTGTATCACATTTACACATGTAACACTGGGTACCATATTTACACATAAAAGATGGGACCATATTTGCACATGCAATGCTAACCGCCACATTTACGCATACAAGATTGTGTACCACAGTAATACATGATATTAGTTGCCCATCTCAGATGTACACACATAAGACTGTATGCCACATTTACACAGTAAAGATTGTGTAGTTCTATTTGCACATGTTCATACTACCCTCCACACTCACACACACACATACACACACACACACTCTCTCTCTCTCTCTCTCACACACACACACACACACACACACACAACACACACACACACACACACACACATACACACACACACACACACACACACACACACACACACACACACAACACACACACACACCACACACACACAACACACAACACCTGATAGTCCTATCTACCACAACAACACAATATTATGTTCTCTACTGAGAACACATGTACACTAACACAATCTTCCTAGATTTACACAACAATCTTCTGCATCATACATCATTCAAAACATATAGTGAAATACTGCAACCTCACTTATTTCTGTTACATACAATACTACATCCCATTTACACATGTACAACACCACTTTTCCGTACAGTCACACCCACACATGAAGAGTATTTGCGTAACACTTGCACCAAATCATGATGATGTTTCACTCCACAACAATGGTACTGTAACAATGTGTAACACATCGCAATATACAGTAACACACTGTAACAATACACAGTAATGCGTGCCGGACACACATATACAGAGGAACACGGCAGATGCCATAAAGCACGAGACATTGAAGCTGCGCCAGTTGCCCCAACACGGCGATAAGAAAATATAATCTGGAATCTTTTTGTGCGATTCCACCTTAAACCCCATCCCCTTCCCTCACCCTTTCATCGATCTTCTTCTTTCCTTTTGTGGATTTTCAAACATAGCTCCACCCAAATCCTTACTCTCCCCACCAACCATCCCCCTCTCCTCTTACAACCAGACCCTAATCTGTCGTTCCATAACTGATCTTTTGGAGAAGCTCTATGTAATTCCCAACCACGACATCTCTCATTCTGCTATGGGTCCTGCTGAAGAAGCTCCAACCTACACCTCCCACCCCCACCCCCATCACCTCCTCTCCTCATCCACAGTACACAACTGATGACCATTTTCTCTCATTTTGCTACAGATCTTTGGGTGAAGCTCAACTCTACCTCTACTAACAACCATCACCTCTCTGTATTGTGGATTTTTCATCATAAAGCTTCAAAACACCCCCAACCACTAATATCTCTCGTTCTGTGGTGAACTTTTTGGACAAAGTTCCACAACACCCCAGTTTCATCACATCTTCTTCTGTTGTGGATGTTTTGGTGTACTGTCCCACCCTCCCCCGGCACGGACTACCGTCCTCTGTGATCAGACGTCGTCGCCTTTGAAAAGGTTGCACAGGCCGTGGTCGTCCAAGTTGTCGAGATCGACCTTGACTTTTCTGGGTTTTCTGACAAACATGGGCGGCAAGTTTTTGTAGTGTACCTCTCTCTTGAACATCTGGCCCAGGTCTTTCTGAAAACACAGAGGGTTAATCATTTCATTTACTGCTTGAATGTTTCATCCATTTATTTCTGATATAGAGACGATTATTCGTTTTTTTACTGACTGAAGATTTTTTTATTGTTGTTATTATTTTATTATTATTGTTATTGTTGTTGTTGTTGTTGTTGTTGTTGTTGTTGTTGTTGTTGTTGTTGTTGTTGTTGTTGTTGTTGTTGTTGTGTTGTTATTATTATATTATTATTATTATCATTATTATTGTTGTTCTTGTTGTTGTTCTTGTTGTTGACGTTGTTGCAGCATCTACTTGATATAGAATTCTCTTCATACTTATGATGTCTCCTGCTAATAAAAAAGGTAAGGTTGAAAGGACAAAACTCAACACACGGACGTACACTGGATGTACAGCTGATGACAAGATTGCCCAGTATTCCTACAAGGCAAAGAGTGGGGGGAAAAATCTACAAGAACAGTTTGCTTACTCCAATGATGCCGCCGATAAGTTTCTTGAAGCTGTCCTTCTTCTTCTTTTCAGACGGTGCTTTCTGGGGGTTGTTGTTCTGCAGGAAAGTTTTCTCAAAGTTCTGGAACAAACAACATTAACGTATCTAACAGTCAATACACAAAGACAATACATTTTCTCAAAGTTCTGGAACAGGGTTTTGTAACGGCTCAAGGAGTATGCCATGTACTTACTGGCAGATTTGGGAAGAGCACATATGGAACTATTTTGGCAGAGACGAATCCCTCAAAACTGAATAGAAGTAGTAGTAGTAGTATCCATGGCATGGCAATGGAATACTAATCACAAGTAGCAGAGTTACTATTTATCATTATGATGTAAAATGTATTCTTTGTTTGTATTAGACATTCTGAGTCAGTTGTTTCATTCAAGTCTGCACTCTCTCTCTCTCTGCCTCTCTTTCTTTCTCTCTCTCTCTCTGTCTCTCTCTCTCTCTCATGTGTGTGTGTGTGTGTGTGTGTGTGTGTGTGTGTGTGTGTGTGTGTGTGTGTGGTGTGTGTGTGTGTGTGTGTGTGTGTGTGTGTGTGCGCACAAGCGCACATGCGCGTGTGTGCGTGCATATGTGCGTGCATGTGTATGTATGGTTGAGCAAGTTTGTGTGTGCCTGTTTTGACATATGTCCACACACACATGTATGCATCTGATTTATATATACAAATATATATATATATGCACATGTGAGTGCATGTGCATGCATGCGCGTGTGTGCATGCATGCGTGTATACATTTACGAGCATGCATGTAGCCATGCATCAAAGAGAGCAATAGAGAGTAAGAGAGATATCTTCACTGCTCACATCAGTATGGGTTGACATGTGTTTACTGTGCTTGTGTCCACCTCTGTCACATACGCTTTTGTGAGGAACTTATAGCCTTTGTTAGGCGAGATAATGTACAAGTAACTTGTTGTTATTGTTGTTGTTGTTGTTGATGTTGTTGTTGTTGTTGATGTTGTTGTTGATGTTGTTGTGTTGTTGTTGTATGTTGTTGTTGTTACTGGTCCTACTGTACTGTGGCCTCCAAAGAGCAGTCAGGCACAGAGGCCAACAGTTCCTGTAGTCCAGTGTACTGGCTGCGCTGCACACACAATATCAAACAGTACATACACTGTGCAAAACACACACACAAACACAATATGAAACAATACATACACTATGAAACACACACACACACACACACACACACACACACACACACACACACACACACACACACACAAAATATCAGCCAATACATACACCACGCAAAGCACACAACACACCCCACACACACACACCACACACACACACACACACACACACACACACACACACACACCCCACACAAACACACCACACACATACACAACATCAAACAATGGTCCAATGTGCCACTTGATGGTGTGAACTTATTCATAGGCAGTATGATCAGTGTACCTGATGTTTAGTATCTTGCGGTAAACACCTCATTTCCACAGCTTGGAATCAACATGTCTGAGAACATTTCACAACACTGAAACATGTAAATATTTGTGAAATGTATCACCATCCATCATCATCATCATCAGGTGCCCTGTCGCATGGCGTTGGCGACCATGGACTTCCAACCATCTCTATCTCTCGTTGCCCCCAGCATCTCCCCCACCCTCCTCATCCCTAGCCACTCTGCAAGTCCGTCCAGCATTTTCTCCATGAGTCTACCTGGTGCTCTCTTTCCCTCCAGCTTTCCCGCCATGACCAGGTGCTCCAAATCCCCCTTCCTCATAAAATGGCCTATAAATGTTGCTTGTCTTTTCCTAATCTTCCTTATGAGTTATCTACTTGTGTCTGCCTCCATCAAGACTGTCTCGTTTGTTTTCTTTGCTGTCCATGGAACTCTCAACATTCTTCTTAGAAACCACATCTCGGCTGCCTCGATCCTGCTCTGGCTTTGCTTGCTGACTGTCCACGCCTCGCATCCGTATAACAGTATTGGTTCTATATAACATTCAAGGACTCTCTTTCTGATGTTAATTGATAGGCATTTGTTGGTAAGAATGCTTGTCATCTTCTTGAATGCTGTTTTGGCTTGGCCGATTATCACCATTATCAACATCATCCATCATCATCATCATCACCATCAACCACCATCACCACCATCATCATAATCCATCATCATCCACCATCATCATCATCATCATTACCATTTCCTCAAAGATGGTGAGGGCGAGAGTGACGAGAGAGGACTGTGTGGCGTCGTGCTGACCATGACGACGTAATCCCGTCAACACTGACCTCAGTACATGCACCGCTCCCTCGCTTGTCATGGCCTTGTCTGTGATCAGCTGCAACAAACAATACAAAACTTTTTTTCTCTTTTTCTTGTTGGCTGTCCCATAACTGCCCCACTTTACAGGCTTTTAACTCTTTGGAAACTCTCGAGACACAGTTTTTGGTACTTTTTATAAAATTATGGAGAATAATCAACGATAATAAACCTATCATGTTATGCATGTTTAAAAAGGTCATTATGTCTATTTTGTACCTGTGCAGACCGCTTGTTTATGCATGCTGTCATTTTTTCTGACTTACCATTGAAAAAGGCATGCAAATAGCTAAAAAAAAAAAAGTTCCCGATGTACACACACATGACTTATCAAACTGCTGCTTGTAATCCATTAAATATCCATGTCACAAAACTGCACTGAACATGTCACCGGATAAACATTCTTCACTGGAAGTCACTATGAGTTTTGCTTTTATGAATATTTTGTCCCGAAAATGATTTAATACAGGCATAGAGTCTTTTGACTCTTCGAAATTCCTCTGATTCAGGTACCGCGAAAACAAGCCAAAAATAGATTTCCAACAGTTTGCTATGGTCAAAGGGAAAGAAATCTGCTTAGAAAAGTGGCTAAACTGTGCTTTCAGCATAATCTCCATTAATATAGTATGCAAATTGTCTCGGTAAAAAAATCATAACATCCTCCGTAGCTTCGGCTACAGAGCGTCACAGTCAAGAGAAAGAACTCCGCAACCTGAGCTGCAGAGCATCGCCGACGAGTTAAACCCTGGGACAATTGTTCACAATGCTATGATGATATGACAATGGGGATATGATCATGATGCTATGGAGTTGTTTTGGATCAACAGGGCTTCACAGGGCTGTACTCTATTCTTCTTTTCATAACATATCCTGGCATCAGCCAGGCCCAAAAGATACAGACACCTGCTGTGTTGGTTAGAAAAGTATTGAGCAACACTCTCAATGATGTATCAGTATCGTGTGATTGTATGTATCTGTTCGCAATCCTAATGACAGTGTGATTATACGTATTTGTTCTCTTTGATAGTTCTTAGGATGTATATGGCATTAATAGTTCCCTTCCCTTCCACAAGTCCACGCTGTTCTTCTGCTAAAAAAAAAAGTTCCCAATGTACACACACGACCATGTGACTATATGTACATAACTGCAATCCCAACAACTGTGTGACTGTCCGTATTTGTTTGCAATCCTAATGACTATGTAACTGTACGTACCTGTTTGACCAAGATCCAGCTCAGGCCAGCACACTTGGAGCATGTAGCAGTGTCACTCCACGTCAAACCACTCAACACACACAGCAAGATGGAGGGAATCAACACCTGTACACATCATAGCACAAACATTATATGTATGCGAGTTTGCAGGCATTCATAAACACACACACACACACACACACACACACACACACACACACACACACACACACACACAACACACACACACACACGCACACCACACACACGTGCCACACACACACACACACACACACACACACACACACACACACACACACACACACACACACACACACACACACACACACACACACACACACACACACACACACACACATTCATTCACGTACACAAATATTTGGTCTAAAATCACTTTAGTGAATAGACATTAAATCAAAGACCACCACACACACACACACAATGCATACACACAGTCACACATACATACACACAGACATACCCACACACACACACATTCATACAGACAGTCACACACACACATACAAACTGGTGGTTTATGTAGAAGTCTGTGTGCGCATGTTGTGTGCGTGACTACAGCATGGAAGTGTAAAATGTATACAGGTATGCATATGACATATGCGGTTAAATGTATGCGTATACATATGTACATGCATGTAAAAAAACTGTACACACTTCTTCATATCCAAACCATTTTTAATACTTATGTTCAAATCAAAACACACACACACGCATACACATGCACTCCCCTCTCGCTCACACATGCGTGCACACACACACGCACACTCACACATACCCATATCCACACACTATCCATCTACATGTATACAGACTTTCTCTTCGCTTTACTTTATCATCAAGTCCATTTCGGTTTTTGTACTCATTTTTAAATGCATACAAACATGCATATACCCACATATCTGTCTGTGTTTATCTGAGTTCAGGCCTGTTTGCATATATGTGCGTGTCTGTTTCTGTTGTGTCTGTCCATGTCTGTGAATCCGTCAAACACTAAAAGAGCTGCTTTTCTTTCTTTGCTGCTCCATCTTCTGCCCATATGTCAACACCCCCACACGCTTCATTTTGGTTCTCCTACACACACCTCAACCCAAATGAAGCTGAGGTTGCCACAAGAGCAGAACACACACACGCTTCACCTCTCACCTCTCTTCCTTGCCATGATCAATGCCACAAGTCTTCTCTACGTCACATGATTGAGACAGGACACATAGGGTCACAAAATCTGAGGCAAAGTTTTGCAAAGCTATGATGGCAAGTACATGGATGTTAGTGATGAAGTTATAAAAGTTCTGTTCTGGATCGAGACTGTGTGACAAAGCCCTACTCTAGGGTTATTTGTTTTTTGACTGATGGGGGGCTCAAATCCACACCAGTCAGACTTCACTGTGCTAACCACTTCACCATGACGGTCAGTACTTCACTGTGCTAACCACTTCACCACAATGGTCAACACGAGTTATTCTTTTGCTATCAACTGTTTGTTTGTTCTTATGAGTGTGCAGAAGACACAGTCCGAATTATTCTTTTGCTATCAAATGTTCGTTTGTTCTTTTGGCTGTATGAATCTTCACACAATAAGCCTCACTGTACCTCATTCCTCAAGCAGATGACTCCCAGTTCACTGATGGAGCGATCATTCCTGTGAACTTGTGAAGTGACCTCCCCTTCTTCCATGGCCGTCTCCTCAGAGGCCTCCGCCTTGTTGTTGTGACGAGTGATGCACACTGTGCCTGGCACATAAGTATTTACCATGAAGAACAGTTATTGTTATTGTTATTGTTATTGTTATGTTACTGTGTTAAAACCCGGCCAACTGCGTAGAGCTATATCAGGGCTATAACCGTTTCAAAACACACACAATACTTCTTCAGGAAAAAAAAGGAAAAGAAAATTAAGTACACATATCAACGCATTTGCACACATGATCTAAGTAGATGCCCCTGGCACTGACCACTCTGTCCAGTTTATCACACAGGAGATTTAAAAGATATACCTGAATACAAATTGAAACATGACCAAGGACTAAAACACATATAAAGACAGGCTTAAGTTACAAGGGTAATTTCCAGTAGAATGAGACCACGTCTGTATAGCTTGAAAACGCATTTACAGAAAATGGAAAAATAAGTCACAGAAAACGTCAGTCTATGATCTAATTCTGTGCCAAATTTTGTTATTCATCTCTGATCCGTCTCACGTTCTGACAGTGTATGTCAAGGCCCGTCAGACACTGATTTGAAAAATGGCAAAGAAAATGTCGTTTTCAACAGTGAATTATCGCAGCTACATCAACGAAAAGAAATGCATCCAAATACTTGTGACATGAGAGCTTTGGGACAACCTTCTGCTCCGTCGAAAGCAACTGTGTTCAGATGGGTAAAACATTTTGTAAGTAGCCAGGCCAGCACTGAAGACAACAGGGGGAAAATGCGAAAAAGCAAAAAGTGCGATGAAAAGTTAGTGGCTAGTGTGAAGTCAATGGTTGATGCTGATTGAAGAGATCGCTGATTGTCGCGACATTCATTCGTTGACTGCATCAAGGAGCCTAAGAAATCAGTTTGACTACAGGAAGGTGTCATCAAGATGAATCCCTCATATTTTGACGCCAGAAAATAAGGGAGGTAAGTTACATTTCTGCCAAGATATGCTGAAATTTACAAGAACTGCATCCCTAAGAGCTGGATGAAATTGTGACAGGTGATGAAACCTGGTGTATATGTATGAACCTCAGAGAAAGTCACAGAACAAGGCCTGGATTCCTAAAGGTGGGATTCCTCCTCAAATTGCTCGTCGTCAACGTTCGCAAAAGAAATGTTTATAACCATCTTTTTCAACACAAAGGGGATCGTGCTACAGAAACCATGCAAACAAGGAGAGACCATCACCGGAAAGTTCTAGAGACTGAGTACTGTCTGACATCAAGAAGTTTTATGCAACTTCCTGACCAACCGCAGCATGAGAGGAATCAAGATTCTTCATGATAACGCATCTGCTCACAAGTCAAGGCTCATATGAGAATACCTCGCAACTGAGAACATCCATACTTTGCCACACCCTGCTTACTCCCCAGACCTTGCACCCTGTGACTTTTACCTATTTCAACATCTGAAGGAATCACTGGCAGGAAGAAGTTTCAAGAGCCAAAGAAGCCTACAGAGCGGCATTTCTACATGATCAAGTAAATGCAGAAGTGTGTGGCAGCAGGAGGGTGAATACTTCGAACAGATGAAATGAATCATTTTTTTTGCAGGTGAGTCTTTGAAGTATAGTTTGTTGGTCTCATTCTACTGGAAAGTACCCTCGTACCTCAAATTGCTTCCACATATCTCATTTCCCTAGAGCCAAAAATGCAATTAATACAGTACACGATTAACAATCCTAAGAGAAAGTATGTAACTTTATCAAACACATACAGGTGAAAGGACTAGCAATGCAGAAATGATAGGAAGAAATGACAGAAAGCAAAGGACCAAGGCAGAAACAAAGAGAGTGACAGAAAAGAGAAAATTTTCCAGCTCTGAGTTCCCAGAAGGTGGGGATACTATTTATACTGGCAGAGCCCCCAGCATCCCCACAGGGGTATGAAGGACATTACGTCTGACCTTCAAAATCAAAGAATACATCACACAATGTGACAGTTAACCCTTTGACTTCCACACCCTATCCAACAGCTGCAAAAACTTGACTCTCTGCAAGAAGCTGGTGGACAGAGTAAGAGAGTCAAACGATTAAGTTTTTGCTTTGTTATCATTGTTGACAGGGGTGTGACGGAGGGAGTCTAAGGGTTAATTCCTGTTCATCCGACATCCTTCACTGTCTACTTAACCATTTCACTCTTGACCGACATCTTGGCGTAGTCAGGAGTCACTCTGCTGACACTGGTACTGTTAACAATATAGCAGTCAAGCTCTTTAGGAAAGACAACATTTGTCCTATTTTGCTGAAAAGGAGTCCAGTACCACAACAAAACAACAAAGAAAGCAGATTTGATGACAGTAAAATTTCTTCGGTCAACACTGACCATGGAAGTCACGTTCCAGATGTCAGTTTCACTGCTGCTTTGGCAGTGTCAAGTGGATCTGAGCAAGGTGATATGGAGAACCAGCTGTTGGTCAAGCAGCAGGCACCCCCTCTCCACAGATCCAAAGGAAGTTGAAGGCAAATACACTTTGGCACCAGCAGCATCGAAAGAGTTGCCAAAAAGGTGTCATAATCAGTGTTTGTCTATCTTCTGGACTCTGTATTTTTCGTCAGACTTGACTTCTAAAGCCTTGCCCATGGATGGGCAGCAGAGGTTTGAAATCAGTTTACCTACTCCTACATGGGCAATCCTCTCAGGCTGATGAACCCCATCCACCCAGACTAATCATGAACAGGTAGTACAGGATGACATGGTTACCTACAGCAGACCAAGTAGCCTGACTTGACTCCAAATGAGATGTAGTTCACTCTTTCAATGTCCCCTAAGCAATTTACCTGTAACTGTCACCTTTCTGAGTTGTTAGTTTACATAGCAGCTTACTCTTCTACCTATTATAGGTAGTCTCAGGTAAGCTACATAGACCACAACTTACCAATCATTTCCAGGTATTCCCGTGTCAGCTGCCGTGTCAGTTGATCCTCCAGGACTTCCTGAGACTCACTTTCATCTTCATCCAGCCTGTAGCACAACAAAGATAACATTTGTCTTATTGTAGTGGATTTATAACAGTGACAACAACAAATATGATTTGTCTTGTTGTGGTGAATTTATAACAGTGACAAGAAAAGATAACATTTGTCTTATTGTAGTGGATTTATAACAGTGACAAGAACAAATAAGATTTGTCTTGGTGTGGTGAATTTATAACAGTGACAAGAACAGAATAAGATTTGTCTTAGTTGTGGTGAATTTATAACAGGACACAAGAAGAATAAGATTTGTCTTGTGTGGTGGAAATTTATAACAGTGACAAGAAAGATAAGATTTGTCTTATGTGGTAATTTATAACAGACACAAGAAGAGATAAGATTTGTCTTGTTGGGTGGATTTATAACAGAGACAAGAAGAGATAAGATTTGTCTTATGTGGTAAATTTATAACAGAACAAGAAGAGATAAGATTTGTCTTTTGTGGTGGATTAATAACAGAGACAAGAAAGATAAGATTTGTCTTATTTGTGGTAATTAATAACAGAGACAAGAAAGATAAGATTGTCTTTTTGTGGTAAATTTATAACAGAACAAGAAGAGATAAGATCTGTCTTGTTGTGGTGAATTTATAACAGAGACAAGAAGAATAGATTGGTCTTGTTGTGGTGGATTTCGTAACAGTGACAAGAAAATAAGATTGTCTTGTTGTGGTCGGATTTCGTAACAGTGACAAGAAAATAAGATCTGTCTTGTTGTGGCGGATTTATAACAGTGACAAAAAAGATTTGTCTTGTTGTGGTGGATTTATAACAGAGCGAACAAATAAGATTTGTCTTATTGTGGTGGATTTATAACAGAGACAAGAACAAATAAGATTTGTCTTGTTGTGGTGGATTTATAACAGAGACAAAAACAATAAGAATTGTCTTGTTGTGGTGGATTTCTAACAGTGACAAGAAAGATAAGATTTTGTCTTGTTGTGGCGGATTTATAACAGTGACAAGAACAATAGATTTGTCTTGATTGTGGTGAATTTATAACAGTGACAAGAAAAAAGATTTGTCTTGTTGTGGTGGATTTATAACAGAGACAAAGAACAAATAAGATTTGTCTTATTGTGGTGGATTTATAACAGTGACAAGAACAAATAAGACAGGTCTTATGTGGTGGATTTATAACAGTGACAAGAAAAAAGATTTGTCTTGTTGTGGTGGATTTATAACAGTGACAAGAAAAAAGATTTGTCTTGTTGTGGTGGATTTATAACAGAGACAAGAACAAATAAGATTTGTCTTGTTGTGGTGGATTTATAACAGTGACAAGAAGAGATATTTGTCTTAGTGTGGTGATTTATAACAGAGACAAGAACAGATAAGATTTGTCTTATTGTGGTGGATTTATAACAGGATTTGTCTTATTGTGGTGGATTTATAACAGAGACAAGAAGAGATAAGGTCCGTCTTACTGTGGTGGATTCATCATGCGTTAATTGATAAACCAAGATCCCCCGTTAGGTGTAGAAATGTATCAACAGGAATGAGATTGTCCTGGCAAAATTCCACAGAAAATCTGTTCTGTAAGTACCTTTTTTCAAGCCTTTCAATTTTTGTTAGACGCATGAATGCATTTAATTTTATCCCACACTGCACAGGTGTGGTATGTTGCTGCACAGTCTCCATACTCTATCTTCAGTGGCATCATTGCTGCTGGGTGCTTTTACATTTTCCATAAGCCGGCCACTGACTTAGGGATCTTTAACATTAAGGTTAAGGTTGCAGAATCATACTGAGGACGAACATTTCACACACATAGAAAAGACACTGCATGATGACAAACATTTTAAAAAAAAACAAATAATCATTACGTATAGATCTGGGTGACCTGTACAGAGAACAATCTGAAAGAAATAAGGTTCTGTTTCAGTTTCTCAAGATAGTGTGTCTGTGCTCTGAATAAATTCCATATGCACTGACACTACTGATGCTGTATGATGGAGAAGATCCAAAAATGACAAGCCCATAAGCCTGCCCATGGGCCCTATGTGCTGGCATGGTCTTCAGGTCCTACAACACATATGGATTTTATATCCATCCTTGTATCAGTCTGTCATGGAACAACCTGGACTACATTGTAGTGAACTGTATATCGCCATCTGCAATGCTGAAAGAAACTAAAAATCAACAACATGGAAATGAATGAAAACACATCCAGCCTCCCACTATGAACTGACCAACCAAAACATCCTACATAACCACACACAGAAACCAACCCTCAAACAATATGACAACCTTCACCAATCTATCAATATGACGTATAGTCTCCATCACACCAACTCTCTCAGCCTGTCCACCACCACACTAAAAACAAATAAATAAACAATCAAACAAACAAAAACCACTAAAACAAAAACTAAAACAAAAGAAAAAACACTGTACAACAACAAACAACAACAACAACAAAAAACAACTACCACTCAACAACAACAGTGACTGCAATACATCATGCTGAACCAACTCCCACCAGATTACTAATGACACCAAACATACTCACCCCTCTTCCACACGCTGGTCAATGTGAACCCATTTTGCTGACAACCTCTGGAAAAGCATAAAACAAGCAATGAATGTACAATGAAACACACAATCAACACTGTGACCGACAAGTTAATCAATATATCCACTGGCTAATAATGAATAATAAACAAATCATATGTTTTATACAGCAGCCTGTCCAAATAGGTTCAGAAAACAGCTCTATATAAGAATGATTTATGATGACCGTCACCTTTCTTTGATAAGTCATTCATTTCATTTATTTCAAGCAGCAAGTATGAAATCTGCTCTAAAACTCTCTTCCTCTTACTTATTGTTGCAAATGTTTTGACTTATCTCTGTAAAAGAAAAATGTAGAAGAAAAATTTAAGAACGCACTGCCACGCTAACAGGCTGTTCGTAAATTCAAGGAAATATGGATTATGTCTTCATGTCATCATCTGCAACACACACCTGGAAAGACTCAAAACTGAAACACTTTAATGACCTAAGCACATGCTAACATCACAGCAAGTAACAACGAGATTTGCAAGAACTCATTTATATAACTCTACACCTTTATATGCACATACATACATGACACTACATATACAAACACTACTCTCTTTTTACCGTAAAAATCACATATCTTCTCTTTACAGATGAGAATTTGAACATCACACTCTCTCACAATGTATATGTCAGGTCCTCACAATTGTATATGTCAGGTCCTCACAATTGTATATGTCAGGTCCTCACAATTGTATATGTCAGGTCCTCACAATTGTATATGTCAGGTCCTCACAATTGTATATGTCAGGTCCTCACAATTGTATATGTCAGGTCCTCACAATTGTATATGTCAGGTCCTCACAATTGTATATGTCAGGTCCGTGAAGTAGAAGAAAGCATTACAAGTTATAGAGTCAATGAAAAACAATGTCACTGACGGCAGATATGGATACAGCACACTCCCATCGCTGTTGCGAGTTTTTGTCTGTTATCTGTTTTGGGAATATGGCCAGTCCAGAAACAGCTGAGTTGTTGTCTGTTTATGAGGTTGGCTACTCTATTTTTCTATTTTTCATGTGTGTGTGTGTAGTTTTTTTTTGGGGGGGTTTGTTTGTTTGTTTGTTGTTGTTTTTCTACTTTTTTTGTTTGTTTGTTTGTTGTCGTTTTTCTACTTTGCTTACAGATAAGATGCTATTAATCAATATGACACAGGGTCAGAGTTCAGTGAAAAAACTGACTCATAGGCTGCAAATGACAGTTAGTATAAACACACCTGGAAGATGGATGGGCAGAGAGCACACAGAACAGGCACAGCGGCAGACTGGTAATACTGCTTGGGACAGTTGATGATGTATGGTTTTATGAAGGCACCTGGCTCTCGTTAAGGAATCCTCTACCTGCAATCTTGTATGGATGGGTTAGTGGCCCTGTTTAGCTGGGTTTTTTTTATTGTTATTGTTGCTTTAAAAACACTCACACGCACGCACATACACAGATGCATGCATGCATGCACACACGTAAGCACACACACACAAAGCACATGCGCACGCGCAACACACACACACACACACAAGCACACATGCACACACACACACGCACACACACATGAACACACACACACACACATATAAAAAAACACACACACACACACCACACACATGCACGCACACACACATGCACACACACATACACGCAACACACACACACATACACACACACGAACAGGAACATGCACACAGATACACACACACACGCACACACACACATACACACACACACACACATATACACAAACATACTCTCACACAAACACACATCCATACACACACAACCGCACACACATACACACAAAACACACACACATACACACATACACACGCGCGCACACACACATACACACACACATGAACACACACACACACACACGCACGCACGCACACACACGCACACAAACAGGAACACGCACACACTCACACACAGATACACACACAACACACACACACACATGCGCGCGCGCACACACACACACACAAACACATATACACAAACATACTCTCACACAAACACACACACAACCACCACACATACACACACACACACACACACACACACACACACACACACACACACAAAGGATACGTATGACAGGTTTCAACCTGTAGTCAGGCAAATGCTCCGTATCACAGAAGATGGAGTCCACCAAGACCTGACCCAGACGGGGCCAGCTGTAGAACTCATGACCCAGGCACTGACCCGCGTTGCCCAGAATGTGGAAACTGCCCAACAAAAACAATGTTATTATCATTAGTGTGTAAAGTCTAGTCAACTGCTCAGAGCCATATCAAGGCTATATGATCTAAAACAACAAATCACACACACCTAAACATACTGATCATCCTGAAAATAAAGAAAACCTGCAAAGAAAAATTAAAGACACATATCCTTGATGTCAGCCAGGCCTGAGAGATACAGACACATATAGTGCTGGTCAGGAGATTTGAGCAGCTTTCTCAAATATGTATTCATGAAGTGGATGAAAGTTGACTGTGTGGTCCCAGTCTTCGCAATGAGTACATAGCCTGTTTACCTCCGGGTATGAGTCCCACTTGGGGCAGAAAAATCCCACATTGGCTTTAACAGGACTGATGAGATTGAAAACCATAAACTTCCAGTTTTAGTCTGTTGTGCTGACCACAGTGACAGGTAACCATGATCTGCTTTGTCGTTGTATGAATAACTTCTTTCTTTTTTTAATTTCTTGTATGATCTTTTATTTCCAAAGACAGTGTTCTTGGTTCTTTGTGAGGATTTCAAATGCACTTAATACATGTACCCAATTATCAATCCAAAGAGAAAGTACGCAAAACTTTATTGAACACATACAGGTGAATGGACCAGCAAGCAGAAAATGATAGGAAGAAAAGACAGAAAGCAAAGGAACAAGACAGAAACAAAGAGAGTGGCAGAAGAGAGGACATTTCTATCACAGAATTTCCAGAAGGTGGGGATACTATTCATACCGAAAGAGCCCCCAGCATCCCCACAGAGGGGATCATGATTTGCAAGCACATTGTGGAAGTCATATAACACATGATCTCTGTGTCTTAGACCGGAAAATCCAAGTGCTGTGTATTACTGATCTGTAAATTGCAGCTATGTTCATAGCCTGGATGGTGATTTTAGCATGAATTAAAAGCAAGGATAAGCAAGTGTAAAATTTAAAACCAACCGCCCTGTAAACCTCTTCATCTGCTTCTTCTCTACTCACCAGTTATCATAAGCCACAGAGATAAAGTTTTGCATGCGTTCCAGAGGCTGCCTGTTTACAAATGAATCAGCATTGTCCACAGAGGGAGGTTGGATTCCTGAACACAAAAATTCAAACAAAAAATTAAATCGAACCAAAATGACTACCAGTGAGTGAATATAATCCGAAGCACATGAAACAAGAACATACGTTTAATAAATAACAAAACAAGACAGGCACACATTTTCAGCCAACTGGCCTTTGTCAAGCACACAAAAATATATAATTATACTGTCACAAAAACTTGACTAAAAAGCAAGGAAAAGTAAACAAAAATGTTAAGTTTCCTACTTATAAGTGTTTATAAGACCAGTATGTGTAATCAGAGGCCGGACTCTGAAGAACTATAATTCGCTGTGCTGGCTCAGTTCCTGTCTTGACATAAACTGAAAATTCTATTGCACAGACTTCAGAGGATTGTTTTCCCCTTTTCTCTTTTTTTCCCCTCCTCTCCCTTCTCCTAATGTAACAAGGAAACTTGAAAACACCCAGCATGTACAGCCCTGAAAAAATAGTGTGAACGTCCTAAATCAAACATGAGATT
This sequence comes from Monoplex corrugatus, assembly GCA_030674185.1. Lineage (NCBI taxonomy): Eukaryota > Metazoa > Mollusca > Gastropoda > Littorinimorpha > Ranellidae > Monoplex > Monoplex corrugatus. The sequence continues at coordinate 17,389,588 of CM060308.1, read as the reverse complement.
TTTTACTCAGAAGGAAAAGAATGCAGGAGGCCCCCACTGGGGTCTATGGGCAACACCCTGGTCATAGTGCCCTCAGATACTGAGTTTTTTGAGTACTAAAATATAAAAACATTATCTTCAAAAAGCACCTCAAGCAGCTTTGGAAACAAAGAAAACATCTGCAAAATTAGTACACTAGGCCCAGTCACAAAGATGTCTTGATAGTCGCAAGCATATAAAACATACAATCATGAACAAAAATAAAAAACTAAACACTCATCTATTCTTCATGGCATCGATGCTGCCAAGCTAAAGCATCCACTCAGTTTTCATTCAGTTCAAGTCATGAAGAACATGAATCTGAGATAGTGCAATGGATCACACAGAGAATACAAAGGACTTTTACTGCCATATGGTTTGAAATTCTTACATCATTGTTTACTGCCATATGGTTTGAACTTCTTACATCATTCATTGTTTACTGCCATAAAGTTGGGATGCTTACATCATTCATTGTTAACTGCCATAAGGTTTGGAATGCTTACACCATCATTGTTTACTGCCATAAGGTTTGGAAAAGCTTACATCATTCATTGTTTACTGCCATAAGTTTGAACTTACATCATTCATTGTTTACTGCCATAAGGTTTGGAATGCTTACATCATTATTGTTTACTGCCATAAGGTTTGAATGCTTACACCATTCATTGTTTACTGCCATAAGGTTTGAAATTCTTACGTCAATCATTGTTTACTGCCATATGGTTTGAAATTCTTACATCATTCATTGTTTACTGCCATATGGTTTGAAATTCTTATATCATTTATTGTTTACTGCCATATGGTTTGAAATTCTTATATCATTGTTTACTGCCACATGGTTTGAAATTCTTATATCATTGTTACTGCCACATGGTTTGAAATTCTTATATCATTGTTTACTGCCATATGGTTTGAAATTCTTATATCATTGTTTACTGCCATATGGTTTGAAATTCTTATATCATTGTTTATGCCATATGGTTTGAAATTCTTATATCATTGTTTACTGCCATATGGTTTGAAATTCTTATATCATTGTTTACTGCCATATGGTTTGAAATTCTTATATTATTGTTTACTGCCACATGGTTTGAAATTCTTATATCATTATTGCTTACTGCCATATGGTTTGAAATTCTTATATCATTCATTGTTTACTGCCATATGGTTTGAAATTCTTATATCATTCATTGTTTACTGCCATATGGTTTGAAATTCTTATATCATTCATTTCAAAATTGTTTCCCCTTCATCGAGTGGACTGGTTGGAACACTGAATGATGTGTATCTGCAAACCAAAAACACCCACTATCACATATGCATAACCCCCAAATCCACAGATTTACACAATTCACAAAAATGATCTTTTTAGCCTCCAAAAATATGGAATTTTATACAAATACAGAAGAATCACATGACTAAACTCAATGGCAGGACCAAAAAAAACAAGAACAGCCGTACACGTAAAATCCCCATCCCACATTTGAATGCGCATGGGAGCTGAAACCCATGGATGAAAAAAAATCCACCTGCACACAAACACGCCTTCATCGTGCATACTATCATGACTAAATATCACAAGCAGCCTGATGACAGACCCATTGTTGCCAGTCTATCATTCTACAAAAAAACTGTAAGCCTTGCTGAATTCCACAAACCACACACACACGTATACCCTTTCAATATTCTACATGTACACAAACATACCTTCATTACGCATACTGTCTACCAACACTAAGCACACACAGGCATGTCAACTGTCTCAGTGCCATCAGTCTCTCATTTTCAATCCCCCATGCTATCTACCATCACAGTGCATCCTCACACTGACATCTTCACTGCCTCAGTGCCTCTTGTCTCTCATTCTTCATTATGCATGCAATCTACCATCACAATTGTATAACACAGATAAGTGACGTCATCACTGACCCAGTCCAGCCAGTTCTCATTCTCCATCATGCATGCTATCTTGTTATTGTTATTATTGTTTAAAGCCCAGCCGACTGTGTAGAGCCATATCAGGGCTATACAAAACTTCAACAGCCAGTCTGTCATTCACCAGACATGCTATCTACCATCACAGTGCATCATCACACAGACAAGGGATATACTGACTAACCCAGTGCTGCCAGTCTCTCATTCTCCATCAGGTCATAAGCTTTGCTGAACTCCGGGTGTCTAAGCTTCACAAAGTCTGGCAGCCACAGACAGCAAAACGTTCTGCACAAAGACAGGTTCACTTTTCAGTGTTCTCAAGATCATGTTACAGCACTTGGGTGACTCAATTTTCACAAAAATCACACACACACCATTTGATGAAAGGATCCAAATTAACTCTAGTTAAAACAAAAAGGTAAAGGTTGTTTTGTAACTCTAACCCCTGGTTGCATGTAAAGTGAGGTGGTAGAGACCTCAATAATGTGGTCATCTTTATGAAGATGGGTCTCAATCCTTTCCTCTTGCTGCTTTATCTTCCCTAACCCTGAACAGGATCAGGTTCCTAATGACAACTGCTCACATAAATCAGACTTGAACCTGTGCTGTCAGACTGGAAGACTGGAACTCTACCTCTGCAACCACCAGGCCTCAAAGTAACCATGGTAGATCGCAAAAACCTGCACATAAACTTTTGTGCTGCTTTAATTTTGAGATTCTACCTAACTTACGGACTTTGTATTTTTTTTTTTTTTCTGTCTTGCTGTTCTCACCAATGACAGAAAAGCCAAATGGACAATGAACAAATTTCACATGCATTTCTATCTTTCCTCAAACCATCTGTTTGAAAATATATGTAATGTACTTTTGGAAAAAATACACATATGCATGACAATGTTTCAACAATCATGGTGAAATGTATCTATACATGATAAGTATGTTGTATTCTTTCTTGCTAAAATACCAAAACTGAAAAAAAACCTTTTCAAAACGCACAAATCTAAACAGTACAAAGTATTAGCAATCTAGCTTTAAGATTCTCAAGATAGCACCTCAGCATTCAGAAAATATGTTACATGCATTGGCACCACAGACCCCATGAGATGGACAAGATCCCAAATGATCATGTATAAGCCAAAACCCTGTTCATAAGTCCTACACACTGGCAAGGTCTTAAGATTTTACCTATGTATAAAAATAACTATTCTTTCTTAAAAATAAAAAAGACATTTTCCAGAATCTGCTTGATGAACTTTTCCAAAGATCTTCACCAGTGTTGTTCTGTAGTGGGACTATCTACACTTTGATTTATACTAGTACAAGATTCAAAACCCATACACTGGGTAGGACCTCAGGACCTGGAGAGCTCATGGGTTTATTCACAGGCATAAGGCTTATGCCATGATCATTTTGGATCTTATCCAGTACATGGCACCAGTGGCCTCAGTGTATATGGAGTTTGAGTGACCATAGAGATGTCATCTTGAGAAATGAAACTGAAAGAATTGACATCGATGGAATCAGAAGTCAATGTGCATTTTCAAAGTATGGACAGGTAATTAATACATCTGGTCACCATTTGATAGCGACCATTGCTCTGCTAGATCTTGTAAATCAAAAACGAGCATATGCTGATACCATTGTTTGTCATTGTCATTGTCATTGTCATTGTTTTATTGCTGTTCTTGTTGCTGTT
>CM060308.1:17355936-17380936 GCA_030674185.1 Monoplex corrugatus | reverse complement strand
ACTGTCGAACTCGCGACTCAAACTGGATCCGAAGAAGAAGAAGAAATGGACCATTACCACAGTTCCGAAGAAAGTGAAGAAGATGAGGATTTCGTCACAGACATCCCCGAACCTGCAGACGAGACGGAAGATCGGGACCTAAACATCGAGGTCCGATCTGACGGTGAAGCAGACGACGCGGTTAGGTGTTTGTTTGTTTATGTTGAGCTTGTTTGTCTCTTTCCTCTAAATCCTGTTTATTGATGTTGTTTCACTGTGCACACCACAAATGGTTGCTTAGTGAATAAAACAAACATACAAACATGAACTTTGGGATTTGCTCTTTTTATGCTGAGTGGAAGATGAAACTGTCTCAGATAATCTTGTTTATTGATCTATATTTGTTGATTTGTTGTGTTTAGCTGAACAACTAACACACTAAATGCATGCTCTAACTTACCCTTTTATTCTTTGTTTTCTAAGTATTGTTTGTTTGCTCTTTATGTACTTTGTTTTGCTTTGTTTTGGTTTGGTGTATCAAATCAGTGTCCACTTTTCCTTTCCGTTTGGTTATGCAATTGTGGCCCAAATAATACATCCCAAAATTCGTTTTACAACAAAAGGATGCATACCATCAGAAAGATGAAAAATTGCTGTTTCTTGTGGTATAAGATACATGTGTGAGAGGCATTCTGGGTTTCCATGAAAATTAATTCAATCGCCCCTAAAATGGTGGTTCCCAGGGAATAATAGGCCTTTCAGTAGGGTGTGCATAGGGAGAAAACGCTCGAGCCTGGGGTTGTTGCAGAAGAGTTAATTCTTTGTTGTCTTTGTATACACTTGACAAAGGTCAGTTGGCCAAAAATCTACACCTGCCTCGTTTTGTTGTATTACATAAGCATTCCGTTCTATTTTTGTTTTTCCAGTAGAGGGGAAAAAGTGAATGACCACTAATGACTCACTCTGTGAACTGTGGCGACACCCACAACTGTTTGACTGGAGCCAGAACTTCAGCGATGAATCCTGACTGTCGGTCAAAGTTTGCAAACTGGTTGCTGTGGACGAAAATACATGTGGGATCATTAGTGTAGGTTTTAGATGAATAAATGATGTAAATGTATATATATGACTGAAAAAATACACACTTAAACCAACAAGCAAGCAATGTTAACAAACACACATACACCCGTCAAAGTGCCATGTGGTAGAGCAGCAGACTACTAACTGGCAAATCTTGAGTTCAAATCTGTCCAAAAATATTCACTGCAGGTGAGCTGAAAGTGCTATGAGCTTGTTGGGAAGACTGGAATCACACAATCGAGTCTCATCCACTGTACAGATAAAATCAATGAGGGTGCTGCTCAAATTTCCTCACCAACATCATACGTTTTTATTTCTGGTTGAGGCCAGGATGTATTATGAAAGTAAAAAATACAACCTTGTCAAGCAATCTCAATCCAAAACGAAACTCCACAGCATCATCACTGTCATCTTCATTTTCATCATCATAACACTGTCAGAATATTGTTCCACATTCTTTAGCCCTTCAGGCCCTGCTCTCATGATCAACTCGGTTTCAGAGGTCTGGAGGGTTGTTGGAGAGCTGAAATAAGTTTGAAGGGGGAGGGGTTAGCGACTCAGGTCTGTTGCACAAAATTAGTTTTAAATAAAAAAAGCAAACATGTATACACACAAAAATTAACAGACGCATAACTCAGTGATTTAATAAGATAGTCACTATAGTGATTGAAAAAATAAATACAATACGCAAACATTTCACAAAAATCAAACACTTTCAACCGACGGAATAATCTAAGAGAGAAAAAAAGCAGATCTAAGCACTCTGCTTGCCAATGAAATCATATGTACGACACCACCATCACCATCTAACACCATACCTGCTGTCCCAAAAGAATGAAAAACAAAAAAATCAGATAAAAAGAAAGAGATAAAAAAAATCCTCCAACCTGACAATGATGAGAGCTTCAATCAGAATACACCTCTCCATCTGCGACAACTGATCTGGATCAGCATCAATATTCTTGATGCACACATACAGATGCTCAAACTCAGGCTGCAACACCAAAACAACTCCAGTTTCAATCTGCTGAAGACAGCATGACAACATGCAAACAATCCTATATGTGTGACCCAACCTCACAAAAAGGGGCTGTACTTCATTTTGGGGCGTATAAAGATATTTATATAACAGAAACGTTGAAGAAATGCTCTTTCTGAATGTGTTTAGATTAAGTCTCTAACAACAAGACAGCACAAGTTATTTAGCTATTCAAATGGAGTAAGTGAAGAAGTGGCCGTTTTGAGAAAACTGCAGACAAAGGCGGGCACTAAGTTTTCAAACTTTTTCCTTAGCAATCATTAAACTTTCTCAAACTTTCAGAACTTGCAGAGAACCAGGTGTATACCGGGATATGATATGTTGAGGCCCTGTACAATTTGATTACTGTAAATGATGTGTGTATGTCACCCTCACCCAGAGTCCGCAAGTGCATGGGTGAAAGTTGGAAATTTTGATTTGACTGAAAATCTGGCTGGGGTCTAGGGGCCGTCGAGGCCCCTGGTGGAGTGCAGGGGCAAAGCCCTGCTGGGGGGACCAGGGGGGCGAAGCCCCCTGGCCGAAAACGAAAAATCGCATTTTCAAAGCATTTTCGAGGTCTCTCCTTGAACCTGAGAGTAAAATTTTCTTTGTTGCAACACTACCTTGTTTTTAAAGGCAACACTTCCTAAAGTGCATTATTATTCATATAACTCTATTGTGACTAAATTGCACAAACTATTTTCAACAGTGCTTTTAAGTCTAGCCACAATTAGAGTGTGAAATTTCTGAGTTTGCATGTTATCCATTTGATAAAACATTGTATTTTGAAATGAAACATGACAGATAAATGAAACCATCAAATTCAAATTCATTATATTTTAATTTACCAACACAATCAGGAGTTTTACATAACACACAAAACATCATGGATCACCATGACCAGAAATAAGGCTACCTTTTATCTTGTCAACAACCATGAATAAGGCAAACCTAAGTATCTTGACCATCAAATTCAAAGACATTATCAACCATCAAATCCAAAGACATATTTTAATTTACCAACACAATCAGGAGTGTTACATAACACACAAAACGCGAGCCCCGGTTTGTTGGTTTTCCTGCACCACGTCCGAAATTCTCTCTCCTCGCTGTCTTTTTCACTTAGCCATTTCCATGACCATTTATTCTTTAAGCTTTTGTCAATCACTAACGCCTCCTTATCGCCGTCGCTCAAGAAATTCATCTCGGTACTGTACCACCATCACAACAAAAGACAGAGGAGAGGCACACAGCAGCGAGCGAACCACGAGAATGAATTTCAAGATGGCGACCGGAAACAACCGAGCGGACCGATAACTTGGATCGGGTGCAGATCGCGGACCGAAGTTTTGATTTTTTTTTTTTCGGGGAAAAAAAAAAAAAAAAACACCGGGAAAAAAATTGACGGATTTTCCGTCAGTCACTCATTTGAATTGACGGATATACCGTCAATCCGTCAGCCAACTTTCACCCATGCAAGTGGGATATGAATATAAAATGACATGCTATACTTAAGCCAGCACAGTGTTAATCATATATCAATAAACTGGATGGCAATTTAAGAACACCGAGTTAAACCCTGACAGAAAGAGGACAGCTTAAACAGAAATCATTTTTAAAACTGGATGACAGTTTAACCATACAGAAGCCAGGCCCTGATTATGCAGTTGAGAATTTAACAAAACCAACAACAAACACATTCTTATCACTCACAGAAAGAATGTCCGGATACTCCTTGCAGATCTTGACCAGCACAGAGCAGGCATGTTGTCGTACGTTCTTCACTGCTCGGCTACGTGTGGACTTGGTCTGGCCTGGCAACGTGAAGACTACTGAAGCAAAGATCTGAAAATGCCAAGCAGACTACTGAAACTTGCAAAAAAATAACAAGAATACCTTTGAAGTATATAACAGACAAGACTGACACAAAAATCAAGAAAATGTCCATGGTATGTAGTGGAGACATATTCACCCTAATATATCATAAGAACAAATTCACCACAATATATCACAAGACAAAACAGAAATAAGAAAAATGACATAACATTATTTCCCACAAAACAGCACACAGGTGGCAAGGAGTGCAAAGGTAAGTTTGATAAGACACAAGAAGTAAAAACAGAAAAGTTCAACAAAACATTTACCTTCAAAAATATATAGGGGGTTATTTTTTTAATTATTTTTGTTTAAAGCACAGCTGACTGTGTAGAGCCGTATCAGGACTATAACCATTTCAATACATGCATGGGTTCAATACACATATAAGGGAACAAAATTTACTACACATATCAATGCATTTACGCACATCCACTTTATCATACAAGGGATGTAAAAAACATGCTCTGAGAAAGTACATAAGACTTTATTGAACACATACAGGTGAATGGACCAGGAAGTAAGAAAATGACACGAAGAAATAACAGAAAGCAAAGGAATAAGGCAGAAACAAAGAAAGTGACAGAAAAGAGGATATTTCTAGCACAGAATTTCCAGGAGGAGATAATTATTTCTATTGAAGGAGCTCCTGGCAACCCCACAGGGGTGAAAAGCAACCTTGAGAACTAGATGAATACATAAATATCAGGGCTTAAAACAGGAGGAAAAATCACTAAAACTAGTGGGGTCCGGGGCATGCTCCCCCGGGAAATTTTTTTAAAAACCAAGTGTAAATCTATGCCATTTCGCGCTTTCTGGACATAATTTCAAGAGATATTTGGTGCACAAAAATTGCTGTAAACACATGATTATTACAGGAAGATATTTGGGAAAAGGGGAGAAGGCGTTAAAAACATAATGATAAAATGAACACTCACCCTCTTTAACTTGAGTGTTTTACAGGTGTTTACCAACTGTAGTCTTTGGATGAAAATCAGGGGCCATAACTTGCGCACCGTTGCTATGACCGCTTGCAAGCCAATCACAGATGCCTTGCTCCTTTCGTTTTTTTTGTTTTGTTTTGTTTTTTTGTTGTTGTTTTTTGACAAACCGAAATTGCGGAATTCCGCCCAGATGCGGAACGTTTTAAGCCCTGAATATATAAAAGCACTGACAAGCTTCCCCATTCCAGGGGTGTGCCTAACAATGCCTACTGCTATAAAACAAGGTGGATATATCATTATAAGAGGAGACAAAAGGCCAAGAGGAAAGCAAAATGACACATACAGCCAACGTAAACACGCACACGCGCACACACACAAACACACACACACACACATACACACACACACACACACACACACACACACACACACACACACACACACACAAAATGAAGACAGGTGCAACAGCCAAATGGTTTGGGTATTGGGTTTCCCACTGGAAGGTCTGAGAGAGAGTTTGAGTCATCATCATTCTCCACAATGTCCAACAAACCAGGATGGTGGTGGTGGTTGTGCATTTCCCTGATTTGATGCCAGGATATTATATCATGATAGTAAGCACAGAGCACAATCTAAATCCTAATTATTCCACAGATCGCGATTACAAGGGTGCAACCTAGAAAAAGTTAAAAAAAACTGACAGGGGTCCAGGGGCTGGCAGCACCCTGTATGGAGGGGGGGGGGGGGTCTGGGGGGCATACGCTGAAGCTTTGTCAAAAAACGGATTTTCCGTTTCTGACTCTTTTGAGAAAACGGATTCCGTCGTCAAACGGAAAAAGTTGCACCCATGTGATTATCATCCCCACGGTCATCATCATCACAACAATGTAAAAACTGTCCCAGCTTCTGAAGTTATATAGGTGGCGCACCAATACAACTGCCCAACCCCAATAATCCTTTAAAAAAACAAAAGAAGGGGGGAAAAAAATACGGGCAGCAAAGAGGCAAAGTTTTTAAATTAATGTCGCAGGCTGGGAATGTCAGACACTGCTTCCACAGCTCTACCAAAACAACCAACCAACCTTCACATCTTCTAGCGGCCCATTAGCTCAGCTGCTTGCTGCCCATCTGAATGTTTCCCTCGTTCTAATGGTTATCAACTTAAGTGTTTCACAGGCACCTCCCTCCCCCCCATGCCAAGCTAAGACATTACCAGTGCATAGACTCCTGCAGGCTCAGGGAGTCTGTCAGATCATTACTGGCAGATCTGGTGAAGCACATATGGAACTGTCCAAGTGCATTAAATCCCTCTTAAATAAATTGCAAACTCCTGTTAGAGCCTCATCTGTAGGAGGCCAAATGCACTCACCATTTCCAGGACAGCAGGAAGAGCCATAGGATTGTGCTTCAGGAAGGGGAACAGGGCTGACATACAGGACAGCACACACGACTGGATCAGTGGGTCCTGTTGTCATATACACACACACACACACAACACTTTAATTTTCACTCGACTCAGCAACGCATTAAACAGTATAAAATAGCAAGGGACTATGTCAAAGAAACGAAAACATCCAGTTTTTTTTTTCCCTTTTTCATAAAAAACATGAAAACACATTAGGCATTTAAAAATAGTGATGAATCCTCTCTCTCTCTCTCTCTCTCCTCTCTCTCTCTCTCTCTCTCTCTCTCTCTCTCTCTCTCTCTCTCTTCTCTCTCTCTCTCTCCAGGGTTCATACAGATTTCCAAACAAAAAATTTAAGGACTTTTTAAGGACTTTTAAAGCACTTTTTTTTTAATTTAAGGACTTACTTCAAGGATAACTTTAAGAAAAATAATCATGAAATTCTGACACAAATTAAATCATTCGCTGTTACTCTTCAATACTCACATCATGGATCCTCTGCGAGCATAGATTTCTTTAGGTATCTCAGCTGTTTATATCAGTATCGCCACAAATGTTTGTTTTTTACAATACAGCAGAGCAAATGTAGGATTCTCACTTATTGTGATGAATTGACAAAATGTTTGAAAATGTTTGCTGCACACAACAGATTCTCCAATCTTGCAGTTGACAAAAATGTTTGTTTGCCTGTCGTCCATAAGGAATTTCAGTTCTTGTGATCAGTAGACACAAATACATGTATGTTTGAAGTCACTGACGGTAAAATGTCTCTATAACTAAAACTACAGGTCACAACACTGGGGGATTAAACATCAAAACACTGAGAGTATGCAAGCTGTAATAGAACACTAACAGTTAAACTGCATCTTTCACTCCTTCCATCTTCTCTTGGATCTCCTTCTCTATCTGCTGCAAACTTTGCTGCTTTTCATTCACTCTCTTCCTCAAAGCATTTGATTCAGCTATCAAAGACAGTTGACCCTTACTCTCTGCATCCTCTGCAGATTTGAAATGCCTTCACACGAACGAAAGCTGTAATGACTTGTCACTACTTTTAAAGTCCACAGTAGTTCAGCTTTCATTGCCTCTGTTTTAGTACGGCTCAGGCTGTTCATTGACATCTGAGTTTGAGCAGAACAGTTGGCTAATGAACTGCAGGATGACGAACTGCTAGAAGTGATGGGATCGCTTGTTGTAGAATTTTTTGTAAAAAAATTTGAAAGACGAACTGCAGGATTTGAAGCCGTCATCAGGTCGCAGTGTTTTTTCCCCTTTTCCATGGGTATTTACAGCCGATTCTCCCATTGAACGAATGTCTATGGTCTTCTTACAAATGCGGCAAAAGGCCTTGCATCTGTCTCCACTTGGGTCTGCCTAAAGCCATTCTTTGTATTCGTCTTTTTCCAGCCAAACCACGTTAAACAAACACTTCCCCAGCATGTTGACTTCTCAATTTCAAAATGGTGGAACATTCTTTCACGTACGCACATGCGCCATGAAGGCCCATAACTCTGGTGTTTTGACCTATAGCAGACGACGCATCGGTGAGATCATCGATCTTAACTCCGACTCAGACTTTCTTTTTTTTTTTTTTTTCAATTCAATTTCAACTTTTTTTTTCTCTTACAAACTCAAGATTTTACACAGACTTTATTAAAAATCATAGGCAGTGACAAAACATAAGGACTTTTTAAAGACCTTTCAGCAAAAGCCTGATTTTTAAGGACTTTTAAGGCCTTAAAAAGCATGCCCTCAAAATTAAGGACTTTTAAGGACTGTGCGAACCCTGCTCTCTCTCTCTCTCTCTCTCTCTCTCTCTCTCTCTCTCTCTCTCTCTCTCTCTCTCTCTCTCTCTCTCTCTCTCTCTCTCATACACAATACACACATACAACAAAAAAACAACACACACACACACACACACACACACACACACAAACTACTTTGAAGGAGGACACACAAAACAAAGATCAGACAAGCAGATATTGTAACAAAACCCTAAAAGCCCACTTCAAGTCACCATTTAACAATGAACAGCTCTGTGTTCATGCATGCGTGCATGCTCATGTATGTCAGTGCACACGCATACATACATGCATGTGTTGTGTGTATGTCTTGTAGGTTGTTGGTTTTTTTCATTTGTATTGTTTTTGGTGGTAGTTGTTCTGAAAGATGGTCTGACTTTAAGTTTTTGCCATAATTATCCTGACAAAGTGTGTTTGCTGAATATAAACTATTATTCTTTGCAGCAGCATATGAGAAAAAACACTGTATCATCTTCTCAAGCCATGTTTTCAGTTTTCTTCTTCTTCTTCCTTTAAGTCCATGAAGAGTTATTGGGTCACAACACCAAATCAGATGACATGAATTTTGAAAATGATTGCATATTATGAAATTAAATAGGCGATTGCTCCTCCTCCTCTCATATAATGAAATATCCACCTCAGTATACTCCATCTTCCCGTATGCATGTGAGACAGGGACTTTCACACAGATGAATCAAAGCCATTTATGTAGAGTATTATCATAAAATAATAAACACTAAATTCCTCCGGCTGTGTGCCAAAGCCTGGGTCTCTGCTAACAGTGCCTCTGTCCATCGGCAATTCTGTAAGTCCATGGTTTGTTCTGTCTTCCCCTTCTTCTTCCTCCTTCAACAGTTCCCAAGAAGACTGACTCAGCAGAGCTATTGGATCTCAATTGACTCAGCAAAGCTACTGGATCTCTATGACTCAGCAAAGCTACTGGATCTCGAATGACTCATCAAAGCTATTGGATCTCGATGACTCAGCAAAGCTAGTAGATCTCGACTGACTCTGCAAAGCTAGTGGATCTTGACTGACTCAGCAAAGCTATTGGATCTCAACGGACTTAGCAAAGCTAGTAGATCTTGATGGGCTTCACAAAGCTAGTAGATCTCAATTGACTTTGCAAAACTATCAGATCTCTTTACATGGCCATACCAACACGTTTTCTTTTCTACCCTGAAGTGAGCAGATCTTCATATGGTCCACTGTTCTTATTGATGATTTGGCGTACTTGTTCACTATTGATATGATCAGTATATCTAATGTTTTGTATTTTGTGATAACACCTCATATAAACAGCTTGGATTCATCATTCCAAACCCGCTGCAAATCCATGTCTCGCATGCATACAGGAAAACGGAATATACTGAAGTGGGTATTTCGTTATATGAGAGGAAGAATGGCAATCACCCTTTCAATTTCATAATATACAATCATTCTCAAAATGTATGTTATCTCATTTCAGTTTACAAAGAACTGGCAAAGAAGAGAGAAAAAAAAGGAAAAGAAAATTAAGTACACATATCAATGAATTCATGCACATAATCTAAGGTGCTCTTGGTGTTGACCACTCCGCCCAATTTATCACACAGGGGATTTAAAAAACATACCTGAAAACAAATTTAAACATAACTAGGGACACTAAAACATATAAGAATGGGCCTAAATTACCTAAAATTGCTTCTGCATATCTCATTTCCCTAGAGCCAAAAATGCACTTACACCATCACCAATTATCAATGCAAAGTACGTAGACTTTACTGAACACATACAGGTGAATGGACCTGCAAGGCAGAAAATGATAGGAAGAAATGACAGAAAGCAAAGGATGAAGAAAGAAGCAAACAGAGTGACAGAAAAGAGTAAATTTCTGGCACAGAGTTTCCAGAAGGTGGGGATACTATTTATACTGAAAGAGCCCCCAGTATCCCAACATGGGACTGTGTAGCTTTAATGGTATTTACTTTTATAAAACCAGAGTTTTGTGTTGTGCGTGTGACAATGCCTTCACCTGGTTCTGATAGGTCAGAAGCTTGTTCAGAAGCTCCGTACCCAGGCTGACGTCCGGCAGAGTTTTGTCTGACTGGAAGAGGCGCAGCATGACGCTCTCGGTGAAGATGGTCAGGGCTTCCCACTCCAGGTACTCTGGAGACGTCAGGCTGCAGGGCTGCAGATCGGCTAGAAGACAACATACTCTTTTCCTCAGGTCACACAGAGAAAGTTCATGTAACTTTTTTTTTGTTTGAAATTGAATGTATTAACACTTAACCCTATCACTCCATGAATCTCTGAAGTCCTGAACCAGGAAAAAGCTACACTAAACCAGAAAAAGTTTTCACTAAACCAGGAAAAAGCTACACTAAACAGGAAAAAGCTACACTAAACCAGGAAAAAGCTACACTAAAACCAGGGAAAAGTTACACTAAACCAGGAAAAAGCTACACTAAACCAGGGAAAAGCTACACTAAACCAGGGAAAAGCTACACTAAACCAGGAAAAAGCTACACTAAAACCAGGAAAAAAGCTACACTAAACCAGGAAAAAGCTACACTAAACCAGGAAAAAGTTACACAGCACTCTATTTTTGTAGTCCTCAACCAGCAATGTTCAACATTGTCTCCAAAGCAAGCAATGGTTGTTATGTTACACACTGTGAAAAGCAGTTTGATAGTTAGCTGGAAAGGAAAACCAACTTGCCTACTCGAAGAAACATCCAAAGAATAGGTACCTAACCTCACATATATAATACATTTGTCTTCTAAATATTAGAAGCCAACAGCAGAAAGTTTGGAAAAAAATACGAAATGAAAACCTCCTCTTAAGGCCGAGTGTGGTAGTCATATGTGTAATGGCTTCTCAGGACTGTTTAATTCTTCAAGAAGTGAGCCACAAAGAGCCACGCAATGGCAGACAACTCACCAGGTACAGTTTCTGTAGTTCTTTCTGCAGCCATGAGAGGCCATGCAAAGGTTCATCAGGAGACTAGCAAGGTTCAGATACGGATGGTCTCCGCCAAGTCACATCGATACTCTGTAATGTATCATTATATACTTACGTTATCGTCTCTGCCAAGTCACATCGATATTCTGTAATGTATCATTATATACTTCACGTTATCATCTCTGCCAAGTCACATCGATATTCTGTAATGTATCATTATACATCACGTTATCGTCTCTGCCAAGTCACATCGATACTCTGTAATGTATCATTATATACTTCACGTTATCGTCTCTGCCAAGTCACATCGATACTCTGTAATGTATCATTATATACTTCACGTTATCGTCTCTGCCCTGTATGTTATCATTATATACTTCACGTTATCGTCTCTGCCAAGTCACATCGATACTCTGTAATGTATCATTATATACTTCACATTATCTCTCTGCCAAGTCACATCGATACTCTGTAATGTATCATTATATACTTCACGTTATCGTCTCTGCCAAGTCACATCGATATCTGTAATGTATCATTATATACTTCACGTTATCATCTCTGCCAAGTCACATCGATATTCTGTAATGTATCATTATATACTTCACGTTATCGTCTCTGCCAAGTCACATCGATACTCTGTAATGTATCATTATATACTTCACGTTATCGTCTCTGCCAAGTCACATCGATATTCTGTAATATATCATTATATACTTCACGTTATCGTCTCTGCCAAGTCACATCGATATTCTGTAATGCATCATTATATACTTCACGTTATCGTCTCTGCCAAGTCACATCGATATTCTGTAATGCATCATTATATACTTCACGTTATCGTCTCCGCCAAGTCACATCGATACTCTGTAATGTATCATTATATACTTCACGTTATCGTCTCGCCAAGTCACATCGATACTCTGTAATGTATCATTATATACTTCACGTTATCGTCTCCGCCAAGTCACATCGATACTCTGTAATGTATCATTATATACTTCACGTTATCGTCTCTGCCAAGTCACATCGATACTCTGTAATGTATCATTATATACTTCACATTATCGTCTCTGCCAAGTCACATCGATACTCTGTAATTATCATTATATACTTCACATTATCGTCTCTGCCAAGTCACATCGATACTCTGTAATTATCATTATATACTTCACATTATCATCTCTGCCAAGTCACATCGATACTCTGTAATTATCATTAATACTTCACGTTATCATTTCTGCCAAGTCACATCGATACTCTGTAATGTATCATTATATACTTCACGTTATCGTCTCTGCCAAGTCACATCGATACTCTGTAATAATATATCATTATATACTTCACATGTTATCACCTTGCCTTTAATACATATGTGTCAAAAGTGTCTTGAATATATATGTATCAAAAGGTGTCTTAAAGACAAAAAAAACAATTAGTTTCAGTCACTTTCTTCAAATCTGTTTGTATAACTCATCTTTTTCAACTGTAGGCTCTGTGTGTCTGTGTACATGTGTGCATGTGCGTGAACACAAAACACAAAAATTAGGAGATAAAGACTGAAACTTCCCTGCTGCTTTGTCCAGTGGGAGAAAAGGATTAAAATCACTAAGATTTCTCCCACTGGACAATGCAGCAGGGAAGTTTTGTCTTTTTCTCCTAATTTTTGTATTTGGTGATCCAAAACAAGTTTGACTGCCCGCGCCCAAGCAAACACAAACCAGAAGAACAAGAGAACCAATGTAAGCGCGTATCCAACAAGA
The DNA here is from genome assembly GCA_030674185.1 of Monoplex corrugatus. NCBI lineage: Eukaryota > Metazoa > Mollusca > Gastropoda > Littorinimorpha > Ranellidae > Monoplex > Monoplex corrugatus. The sequence goes on along the minus strand of CM060308.1, from coordinate 17,368,127 downwards.
CAAAACAAAACAAGCGCAAATTTTCGGCCAACTAGCCTTTGTCAAGCGCGAACGCACGGTCACAGACAGATCACAGACACCAAACAATGGATAATAAAAACGGGACTAAAAACTTCCCTGCCGCCTCGTCCAGTAGAATCCAAAACAAAACAAGCGCAAATTTTCGGCCAACTAGCCTTTGTCAAGCGCGAACGCATGGTCACAGACAGATCACAGACACCAAACAACGGATAATAAAAACGGGACTAAAAACTTCCCTGCCGCCTCGTCCAGTGGGTAAGAGGTGATTCTACTGGACGAGGCGGCAGGGAAGTTTTTAGTCCCGTTTTTATTATCCATTGTTTGGTGTCTGTGATCTGTCTGTGACCGTGCGTTCGCGCTTGACAAAGGCTAGTTGGCCGAAAATTTGCGCTTGTTTTGTTTTGTCTTGTTGGATACGCGCTTACATTGGTTCTCTTGTTCTTCTGGTTTGTATTTGGTGTTTGTTCGTTTGTGATTTTCTGTCCACGCTTGACAAAGGCCAGTTGGCTGAAAATTTGCGCCTGTCTTTGTCTGGTTGTATTAATACACATTCTGATTCTTTTTTCATGTTTTTTCTGGTTCCTGTTTGTTTGAACGCAGGTAGTCACACTTGTTTTGGATATCTTAGAGTGGGTACAGTCAATGTAAGATCATGAAGACTCAGTTGAATGTGCAAAAGCTACAACTGTCTAGAGTGTGTAAAGTCAATGTATGACCATGAAGTCTGTGTTGAATGTGCAAAAGCCACAACTGTGATCATGAAGACCTCACTTACTTGTAAAAAAAGCCAGAAAGTCTTCATCACTATCAAAATCAATGCGGGAAAACTCACAGCTGGGTGAATTGCTCAATGATGGAAGACCAAACTGAAAACAGCAAACAGAAGAAATCAGTCAGAAGTCAACACACATGAAAATATCGAAACCAATGACAACAACAACAAAAGTAATAGAAAAAAATAAACAATCGTACAAAATCAACGAATGTTCATTAAATGTACACAAGTTGTGACATGAGCTCACTAGGCTTTCCCTTCCTATTAAAGAAATGTTTCGAATATAACGCAAGTTTCCCAATCCATACTCACGAGCACAAATACACACATGCGCGTGCGTGCACACACGCACACACACACACACACACATACAAAAACGACATATACCTACACTAACCACACACACACACACAACACACACAACAACACACACACACACACACACACACACACACACACACACACACACACACACACACACACACACACCACAAATTCTTACCCTGTAGAGAGTGGTCATGCAGACTTCCGTCAAGCGTGGTAAAAAAGACAGGAGCAAGGGATCCTGGGAAGTTTTGGGGTGTCGCAAAAATAACGTCCACAAGCTGAACGTGTAGCTCCGTAATGTCTGCACACACAGCTGTATGATTCAATACTTACGTCGCTATGTAATGTTTGCCCACACGCACAGTATTATCATTATGATTTAAAGCTCAGCCAACTGCACACAGCCACATCAGGGCTACAGTCAGAGAAAGACAAACACAGAACGAAGGAAGAAAAGAAATAACAAAGAAGAGGGCCAATAAACAAACACTGTGTAAACTGCAATCATCAATAAGAGTGATCTTACCAAGCTGGGATGCTGTGTAAAGGCCAAGAGTGCTTTCAGGTACGTGTCAAATTCCTCTGGCTTGTCAATGTCATTAGCTGGGCCCTGAAAATACAAGCACAAGACTAAACAAGAGACAGCAAGTTATGCACATCGTCACACGAACTATACCACAGTACACAGTTCGGCTCGTTCAGTTTACACAACCTCAGTTGTGGACTTAGGATCTGACGTCTAAAATTCTGTCCCAATGATAAATAAAGCATCAAACCATCTGCTGCCCATCTGTACCCTTTTACTACATCATCCTGCTGAGCAGTTTCCATCAGATTTAATGAAAGAAGCTGGTGCAAGCTGATGTCCAGGGTGAGGGAGAGCTGATGGAAGCAGGTGAACAGGGTGAGGGAGAGTTGATGGAAGCTGGTGGACAGGGTGAGGGAGAGTTAATACAAGTTGACGGACAGGGCAAAGGAGAGCTAATGAAAGCTGGCAGACAGGGTGAGAAAGACCTCATGGAAGCTGGAAAACAGGATAAGGAAGACCTCATGGAAGCTGGAAAACAGGATAAGGAAGACCTCATGGAAGCTGGAAAACAGGATAAGGAAGACCTCATGGAAGCTGGAAAACAGGATAAGGAAGACCTCATGGAAGCTGGAAAACAGGATAAGGAAGACCTCATGGAAGCTGGAAAACAGGATAAGGAAGACCTCATGGAAGCTGGAAAACAGGATAAGGAAGACCTCATGGAAGCTGGAAAACAGGATAAGGAAGACCTCATGGAAGCTGGAAAACAGGATAAGGAAGACCTCATGGAAGCCGGTGGACAAAGTAAGGGAGAGCTAATGAAATTAATGGACAGGATGAGGGACCGTTGGTGAAAGCTGGTGGACAGGGTGAGGGTCTGAAAAGTCATCAAGTGGTGTCTGCCTGCTTAATATGAGTCCTATCCCGCTCCTATTTCAAGACCTCACTCATTGATGAAGTTGTGCCCAAACTACGGAGTCATATAGAAAAATCCAGGCAGATTTAAATCAAATACCTAAATGAAAATGTTTGAAGGTCATGTACATGCTTCATCTGACGGCTGTTACATAGAGACATCAACTTGGATAAAGAAGACCAGCTACAAAAATGTAGATTATCTGGACTAACAACACAGGACCCCTAAACAACACTTCAGTCAAACATCCTGAGTTAGTTCCTCTTATTTTCACCAGCATAGCCACCATGGAATCCCATTAATATCCTTCTGTTCAAACACCAAATGCATCATTCACATCACAGCTGATTTTTCTGTTGCCTAGGAAATGACAACTTCAATGTGCAATATTCGTATCACCTATAACAATTTACTTGCCTTCCTGGTATTTCATACAAGTTATAGACTTATACATAAACAAACTATACTAAGGTCCTTAAATGAATTAACTGCAGTCATCTGAATTCACAAAAAATACAAAACCTTGTCGTCCCATAACCCTGAGGTCGTTGGGGAGTGAGGTAAAGAGATATCAACCTTTCTCAAGCCAGCATTATGAGGGCTGTGCCCATCTCCTTTCTTTTGCAGCTTTATCTTTCCCTAACTTTGAAGAAAGTCAGGTACCCATTCGCAGGTGGGTAAAATGGAGGTTGCATGCATGTATAAGTTCCACTGGGCGTGATTCACACCTGTGCAAACTCACGCAGGCCGATTGGAAGTCCAGTGCTGTACCTGTACACAAGCCAAGCCTCACACAACCTTGTACTCTGACAATAACAATCAAAATAACAAAAACCAACAGATGTCAATAGCTTTTTGCAAACAATAAGAACATCCATTTGCTCTATTTCTGCTGTCTTAACCTTCCAGTTCTCATAAATCAAGTCAATAACGTTCTTGTGAGAGAACCATAAGTTAGTCTGACAGTGCGTGATTTTAAATTGAACTGAACACCTGACTTTTGTCAAAAGTACTCAGATATTCAGTGGATGACAGACAGACAACTCACCCAAAGAGCACACAGCTGGCGGCCTATCTCTGTCAGCACCTGACACAGACGTTTCAGGAACAAATAGTGATGTTCGTCCTGCAGATTGCGTGACGCCGCTCTGAAAGTCAACACGGACCATTGAACTGGTTTCAGTAAATTTTCATAAGGTACAGGTTTGTCTTCACTCTTATCTTTTGTTTGTTTTCAGCTACTTTTCATGTGTCTTCATCTGTAATGCTTTTTTTTAAGAGCATATTAAAAGGATTTTGTTTTTTGTGTGTGTTTGTTGGATGGTTTTAAGATTAGTTTTCAATTTCAGACTCTCCTGACAACATCTGAATTAATTTCATATGCAGTGACACCATCAATGTCATGTGATGGAGAAGATTCAAAACAATCATGGCATAAGCTGTAAGCCTGTGCATACGCCCTATGTGCTGGCAAAATCTTGAGGTCCTAGTCAGCACATGGGTTTTATGCCTGTCTAAGTCTATCACTGGAACAAATCAAGGCTACACTTTAGTGATATGTTTATCTTCCTGTCTGCTCTGTAAAACAAAATGCACCAACAGATGAACTGACTGCTCCAGCATCCTACACAACCACATCACAGGCACCAACAGATGAACTGACTGCACCAGCATCCTACACAACCACATCACAGGCACCAACTCCAAAATAACACAATACATAGCCTCTAACTGTCCACCAACACGACTAATGTCTCCATCACCTCTACTCCTCCAGCCCACCTTTCACTCCACTCCAATCCTCAGTGAATAATTTTGTTCTTTCTGATACTGTTATTATGGGAAGTGCAACAAGCATGCTTTGACATGGACTGTTTATGCTATACAAATGAAACTAGTGTTATCATTATCATCATCATCATCATCATCATCATCATCATTACTATCATCATTATCATTATTATTATAAAAAATATCAAACTTATTGTTTTTATTACAATTTATCTTTATTACTAGCACAATGACCCATACTCAGAGATATTGGCCTATGCTATATAAATACAGTCCATACTGTGTTCTCATTTATCAGCAAATGACACAAATACACACAGTTCCATGTTGTGTTGTGCTGGTGAAATGTATGAGGCCAACAGAACAAACTAGACTGTGGTAGTAATGACAACTATATCAAGTCTTTTTCTTATTACCATTATTAGCGTTTAAAACTCAGCAGACTGCTCAGGGCTACAAACCATTTCATGCAAAACACATCTACACACATCCATGATCCAAAAAAAAAAGAAAACCAGGGAAAGAAAGTTAAGTACACATATCACTGCGTTCATGCAAATAATATCAGGATATGGCGCTGGCTTTGGCCATTCCATCCAATTTATCACCAGAGGGATTAAAAAATCTGAAGACAAACCCATACACAGATCACGGCTGTACAAATGCTGCCATTTCTCACCATTTAGGCAGGCCTGGCCAGCTCACACTTACACCGCCTGACCTCCCCACCCCCCTTCCCTTTCCCCAGCTCTTATCTCTGGCACAGGTGCCTGCTTGCAGGCGCTAGGCTGGAATCGCTTCTCTGTTATCTGTTAAACTAACACAGTCCATGTACTTAATACAAAAGCATGCAGTGTCCGCCTCAAACTTTGTTGGGGCAAAAGAATTGAGCACACAATTAGACAAAAGACTGTTCTTTTGTTCTGTGCAGTCTGTTTTGCTTAGTAATTTGTTGTGGTGCCTGGTTTATCTACTTTTTACGGAAAATATGAACTTTGTGTGTTAAAGTATACACAAAAGGATTAACAGAACAAATCGGTTTGTGTGTGCACGTGTTTTTTCATCATTTATTAGGGTGGTTTCATGGTGAGCTACTAATTTAGTATGTGATTTGTTTGTGTCTAATCAAAACAGTATGGAGACAGAACATTCAAAGCAGTTGCTTTTAAAAAAGATTACATTTATTGTATGGAATGTGTGGTGGGCGCTCAAAAAGAACGGCAGAAACTAGTGTAAAATTATTGCAGAAATATAGACACTGAACTAAAGGCATTTCACAATATAAACCTTCGGTCAGACAGAGAAGGCATTCAGAAACATTTTGTCAAAAATGTCACTCCAGACTGATCAATTTGAAAAAAACAAAGCTCAAACAATTCACCTATGTCCCTTTGAGACATAGAAAACTCGGCAGCCCTGTGGTTCAATCTGATCAGTCACTTCAGATTAGTGACTGCTCTGTGTGTTCACAGTTTTGTGAACAAAGAAAAGGTGGCAAACCAGTAAAAGGATCAGGAAGGCCAAAGCAAACAGCAGTGAAACACAGAACAAGCACAGTCTGGCCCATATCTGTGTCTCTATCTTTCCCCTGTCAGTGGAGTAATTAAAGCTGACCTGCTCGGAACCGTGGGAATAACTCTTGCCTTTGGGTGAGTGGAATGGCATGCAGAGTGATAGTGTGTCACTGTGTGACAAACTGTATGAATGGAAAGTTGCATCTTTGTGAAAAGGAAGTTTAAAACTTCACTTGTTTTTCTAATTGTGTATGTTTTATGATTAGTACTGCTTCAAACAGTTGCATTCAACACAGTCTCTTTGAGGTGCATGCAACTTTTTATAGGCCATGTTTGGTCTTGTTTTGTTGAGAAATTTCTTCTCTGTTCATTTCTATGCATGTTGTATAACTGTAAGCACATTAAGAAAAGAAAACAACGAAAGTGTAAACCAAGTGATTTTTTTGTCTGGCTAAGCAGCTGTGCATTGGGTGGGGAATACCGCGTGTGTGTGTGATACGCGAAAGAGCGCGGCAGCAGTCTTGTGCGGTACTGGCACGCGCTAATCTTACAACCGTCTTACAACCGGTCAGCGTGCTGTGCGCCAATCAGGCGGGCTGGGTCAAGATATCACATTCCTCTGCGCGTACGGGGAGTTTCCTCCCAACTAAAGGGAACGGAAAGAACAGCCGTGAGATTTAAGTACACAAAAACAGATATAAAAACTGGCCTACATTACCTAAAATTGCCACTAAGCAGTTCACATTTTCCTTACAGCTAAAAACGCAATTGATGTATGTACCCAGTTATCTTTCCAAATAAAAAGCACGTAAACCTTTATGAAAAACATGCAGGTGAATGGACCAGCAAGGAACAAAAATGAGAATGGAAGAGATGACAGAAAACAAAGGTGCATGGCAGAAACAAAGAGAGTGACAGAAAAGAGGAAATTTCTAGCACAGAATTCCCAGAAGGTGGAACTACTATCTAAAGTGAAAGAGCCCCTGGCATGCACACAGGAGGGCACATCAAGTCTTACTCTGCAGCATCCAACATGGCCTTCATTGCTCCAGGACTGAACAGTACCAGGATTGGCTTCCGGTCCTCTATCTTGCCCTGAAAATAAACAATCAACTTCAGGATGTCATGTTCTTTTAACAGGCAGGTAATCTTTTCATTTTTCAACTACAGACAAAAATGCCAAAATATACAGACTTGCCTGGTGTGTGATTTTAACATACAATGATTCTGAGCATGCCCACCTGTTTTTGACACACTTATCAATATGAAACTTTCATTCATGTCACCAGACTCTTCATCAGTAATTGATTCTGGGTGACTAAGCAGATCTCCAACAAAGCTGATATGTTAGTGACACTGACACTTCCTAGGCCCAAAATATGTTTTCTTCATTGCTGACTTTCTAATATCCAAAACATCAAATAAACCCATTTAGGTTTGTACCTTTATGCCACCTTGAATTTCCATCAAAAAGATTTTTCTAAATTGCCAAAATATTTGGGGGGGGGGGGGGGGGGGGGGGGGTCCAATTGCAATCAAGTTGACATGGAAGTCATCATCTTCGTTTGGACATCTATTTTTATGAGCTGAAAATCATAAGATATGTAATCAACTGATATGCTGGAGTGCTTTTAGAACAGCAACCTATGAACTGCACGAAGAAGCATGTGTACTAGTAAACTGGTTAACACTTTTATTCAACATACAGCAATGTCTACAACAAACAACATTATCACAGGAAGCATGCTATTTACCTTACGACTGACAATAAGCAGGAGACACTCAGCGGCATACAGCTGCAGATTCTGATCACTCAGCATCTCACACAGTAACTGCAGCAGGCGACCGTTGTCATCGATGATGTGGGAGATGTTGACCCAGTCCACAAATCCCGTCAGCGTTGACAACACTGACTGACACACCAACACCGCTTCCTCGCCATTCTGATGAAAACACAGGGTTACATGGATTTCTTCCAGTTATCTTAACAAAATATATAGGCAATACTCTGCTGTATGTATGTGTGTGTGTATGTGTGTATGTGTGTATGTATCGTTCATTCTTTGATTTAACGTCTTTTCACTATAAGTGATATTACACAGATGTGTGTATGTATGTATGTCGTCATCGGCCTCTTTACATCTCAGGAGATGATAGTCTGCACCAGGAGGCGTTGTGGTCATGACGTGCACTTTCTGCTGTGGCTGTGCAGGCCGATTCTTGAGTGGCAATCTCTGTCACATCTGCCACATACAAACTGAGTCGCTATTGTCTGGTTTCTGGAACGTTGCTTGCGAAGAGCCCTTTTCTCATCTGCGCTTTCTGCTCTCCTCCTCTCCGCATTCACAACGCCTTGCTGAACAGCTGTCCGCCACGCTGCCCTGTCTTCCGCCAGTCTCCCAAGAGCCTGGGTCAATCCCTGAGCTTCTAAGGTCCCTTTTGCATGCGTCTACAAAGCGTAGCTGTGGGCGTCCTGGAGTTCGCTTCCGGTTTGCCAGTTCGCCGTAGAGAACGTCTTTAAGTATGCGTCCATCCTCCATTCAACGCACATGGCCAAGCCAGCATAGTCGGCGTTGGCTTAGAAGGGCAAAGATGGTCTGTAGGCCCGCACGATGGAGGACCTCTGTGTTGGTCACCTTGTCTTGCCATTGGATGCCGAGGATGCGTCGCAAGCAGTGGAGATGGAAAATGTTGAGCCTCTTTTCTTGGCTGGCGTATGTGGTCCAGGCTTCACTTGAGTAGAGTAGTGTGCTCAACACACATGCTCTGTACACCTGCATTTTGGTGTTCGCACTGAGACTGCTGTTGGACCAGACCCGCTTGTTCAGTTTAGCCATAACAGATGAGGCCTTTGCAATTCTGGCGCTGATTTCAGCGTCTAGAGAGAGGTTGTCACTTATGGTGGACCCCAAGTACTGAACTTGGTGGACAGTATTGAGGTCATAGTCTCCAATGTGTAGAGATGGTGGTTCTTCACAGCCTTGGCCTAAGATCTCGATGCTGTGTTACCAGCGAAGCTGGAGTGACCTCTCAGGTGCAGGCCTGGGCAAGTGAATATGGAGGACGAGCTGTTGCCCATGCAGCAGATCCCCCTCTCCTCGCCACTAGTAGAATCCAGGGGAAAGACGGAGGCCTGTACGCCTGGTACCAGGGGCGACGCAGGAGTTGCCAGAACGAGGTTGTAGACAACGGCGAACTGCCTTAGGGACTCCGACTCCAGATTTTTCCTCAGGGTTGACTCCCGAAGCCTTTCCTATGAGTGGGTATGGCCGCAAGGCAGCGGAGGTTTGAAATCAGAGTTTTCCTTCTCTTAGATGAGCTGTCTTCCCAGACTGATGAGCCGTATGTATGTACATATGTATGTATATATGTAAGTACGTATGTATGTACATATGTATGTATGTATGTATGTATGTATGTATGTATGTATGTATGTATGTATGTATTCCTGCATGTACATATGTATGTATGTCTTTGTGGCTGAAAATAGCAAGAATGGGTCAAAACCGGGTAAACTGACATCTTTTCATATTCTGAGCCTTTGACACCTAATCTTCAGTTTCCCAAAGTTTTATCATATCTTACAACTAAACCTACCCTAAAAAGACTTTTTTTTTAAACATCTTATGAGACTGTATTACTTCCCTTGTCAAAAATCATTCAAGCAAACAGGAATCAGAAAAAAGGCAAAAACAGAAACAGAACGCGTATTCAATACAACCAGGCAAGACAGTGGCACATTTTCAGCCAACTGGCCTTTGTCAAGCGCAAACGTAAGATCACAAACAAATGAACACCAAATACAAAAATTAGGAGAAAAAGATTCAAACTTAATGGCTACCGGGCTAAACCTATGAAAAGATTAAAACTTCCCTGCTGCTTTGTCCAGAAGGAGAGGAGTCTTTTCTCCTAATTTTTGTATTTGGTGTTTATTCATTTGTGATGTTACATTTACACTTGATTCCAAGCATAAAGATGTCACCTTGAGAAACTGATAGTGAAACTACAATGAAAGAGTTAAAGATACTGCAGGTAAATTTGCAAAAGTTTCAACTAATCAGAGCTCTACAGGACAATGTAATTACCACTCACCGTGGTGACAGGGGGGTTGCGATAGACATCCAGTATTTTGAGGAAGAACTGGAAGAGCTCATGCATGGTGCTGGTCAGAGCCTGCAGGATCTCCCGGCGTCGCTGAGCAGGCAGATTCTGAAATGCCACAACGTCCTCCACCAGACGCAGGAACACCTTCAGAACCAGCTCTGTCTGCGTTGTCTGAGGCAAAAAATATATCATGCTGAACCCGTAATGTCTGGAATATGTATATTTTATAACAAAAAATAAAACATGTCTCTGAAATATACAAGATTTTATTTTGGAACTACAAATAAAAATGTAATGTTCTCACAACTATTTTAAATTTTAAAAAAATAACAATTGTTTTTGAGATACAACATAAAAAAGATTTAAAGCTGCGTCTGTATTGATAAGGAAAAAATGTTCATGAATCTAATAAAACTGTTCATTAAAAAAAGAACGATGGCCCCAGACCCACTACAAATCAAAGGCAAATGTAGATCTATAGAATGTCAAAGCCCCACAAGAGGCAAAGAAGGGTTGTTTCCCCTGCAAAGATAAATGCTAGGAGATATACACTGTGTGTTCTGCTGTTTGTTTTGGTGATTTTCTATACTTTGCACACATCTGCTACCTCAAGTTTGGGTAGCTTGCTCTGCATGTGTGTTGATGCTCCCCTCCTCTTGCTATACTAGACAGCAGATCTGGAAAGTTCTACATGGAATACAAAACATAACCTGCTCTGGAGGTAAGGATCTTCCCAATGAAGGACCTAGATACTGGAACAGCGCTCTGCGAGGGTCGACTAGATTGACACCCAGTCAGGCCTTCCGTACTACTACCTAATCATTAGCAGGCTTTCTCCTTTTGTCTTTTTTTTTTTTTTTTTTTTTGCCATCGTCTTTGTCAAAGGTTTATGTTTTGTTTTGTATTTCAGACCAGATAGTTCATTCTGGACAGTAAAAGGTATATTTTTTTCCCCTCTTTTTTGTCTCCTTGTTTCTGTCTATGTAGAGGAAATAACTCATCTTATCTTCTTGGTATTTTTATGAAGCACAAACTGAAGGTATCTGTAAGTACTGTCTTAGATCTGTGTTACAGGAGATATAAAACACATGTGAAATCTCTACATTTACTGAGATGTATCTGAATGAACAGTTCCACATGTGTTGTCTGCTAAATAAAACACAGACTACATGAACAAACTTCCTATCAAATTCTTCCATCTCCTTCAAAGAAACAAGTTAATAGAAAGAAAAAAAGAAAGAACTTAGAAAGGAAGAAAGAAAGAAGAAAGAGAAAAAAATAAGGAATATGTAAATAATGGTAAGAAAAAAAAAAACAGAGAAAGAAAACAACAAAACAGAAACTTAAAATGAAAGAAAATACAGGAAATAAAAATGAAGAAAGAAAAGAAAGACACAAGTGGAAGAAAAAAGTAAAAACAAAAACAGAAAAGAAAGAAGTAAGAAAACAAGGGAAATAATGACAAAGAAAAGGAAGGAAGAATGAGTTCACATACGTATAGATGGTATAATCTCTCAGCACTGGTGGGTAAATAACTACTGTGTCTCATCTGGCAATAACCGCTGTCTTGTTTGAAACAGTTTCTACTGATCATTAATGCTTTGTATGCTACACTGAAATTTGTCTGAGAATCCTCTCGCTTATATCAGAAATACTGAAAGTATAGAGTAATGGCCAGCTTAGGAATATCAACTGACACAGCTGCATTTTCTATGGTACTCTCAAAATAATCTGAATGATAAGTGGATCTGGCAAAGTGGTTAGCATAAGGGACAAATGACTGGAGGCTGAGGGTTCAAACCCAATCAGCCAAAACAGTTACTGTGGGTTTTTTCTGCTCCTACCCAGAGTTGAGCACGCAATGGGCTCGTCGGGAAGAATTAATGGATGTATCACTGAGAGGGTTGCTCAACTTTCCTGACCAATATGGCAGGTGTTAGTATCCCTCTGACTTGATTAATGCCAGGATAGGTTATGAAATCAAATGCAAAGTACAGTCCTGTTATGTAGTCTCAATCTGGAATGAAACTCAATAGCATCATCATTATCATTCCCATTTTCATTATCCTAACCTGTGAAAACTTATTCTAAATTATGTGGCTCCTCATGCCCTGCTCTCATGGGAAATTCAATTTCAGTGGGTTTGGAGGTGTGTTGAAAAGATGAAAATATGTGGCACGGGGGTAGTGATACAGAAGCAACGCAGAAGATGGA
>CM060308.1:17325936-17353436 GCA_030674185.1 Monoplex corrugatus | reverse complement strand
GGATTTTATGCAGAAATGTTACTAATAAATTTGTAAAAAAATAACTTGTAAAGATAGAGGAATGACATTTTGTGCAGATGATGTCATTAGAATAAACTAACTTGTGTGCAAGTTTGAAAGTGTTCGTTTGTGAAGTAATAAAATTATTAAATTTTTTCAAAAATTTGATTTTTTGAAAATATCGTGCATAGGGGTATCATAATAATACTCAAAGAACAAAAAAATCACAATATTTGTTTGATACACTCCAAAATTCTTTTATTTTGTGTATTTATGATTGGTTAGTGTGTATACCAAGTTTGGGAGTCCTGCATTTATTCGCCGTGCACAGCTAGCTGATGTTTGACTCAACGCCATGTTGACCCCAAGTGACCACGCAGTGAACTTGAGCGCCAAGTCACTCGCGTTGACCTCGCCTCAAACGAAGAACAAAGGTCGCCAGCACTCGGGACGGGTACACATGTACTCTTGATATGTTATACAAGGGAGCCAGCATGTTTAGTTTCGCATCCAACTTTGACCCTGTCCCCCAAAATTCCCAAAGCTTAGGTACACATATGTGCAGGTTCGGGCTGAAGCGTTGTGAGCATGGGGTACGCATATGCATATGTTTGGGTGGACAGAGTTAAGGAAGATCATTTGTACACACAACAGAATAAATCTATGACTACCAGCATTTGGGAAAACTGAATACATTTTAGTCACTCTCATGTCTATATTCCCACAGATGATAATGAAGATGAGAATGTAAAATATGAAACCATTAACTGCTGAAATTATTAACCATTACATCATTTCATTACCACCACTTGCGTCTTAACCCTTTCATTCCTGCTCCCAATCCGCCAGCTGCAAAAACTTGACCTTTTCACTCCTTCACCCTATCCACCAGTTTCCTGCAGGAACTCAGGAAGCTGGTGAAAAGGGTGAAGGAGCAAAAGGGTTAAGTTTTTGTTTTGCTGTCCTGGTTGAAAACACAGGAAGCTGATGGACAGGGCAAGGCAGTCAATGAGTGAAAGCCTTGTCTTGGATTCTTATGGCAAATAAGTAAGTTCTGAGTACTGAGTTCTACTCTTACACACGCTGACTGATGTACACTCACTTGATGAAGTGTTCCATCAGCTGCAAACCAAAGTGACGTATGATGGGAGAATTCTGCTGTCCAGCCAGGACCACTCCACATTCCAAACAAGCCGGCGACTTCTCCCGGAACTCTTCACACACCTAGCAAAATAAAGACATTGTATATAATTAAAGCAAAAGCACAATACATAAACTGTACTGAGTACATGCATGATTTAATACACAAGTACAGAACACTGCGAGCACATCTTGTGATAGAATCGTTACAGCAGCTTACGGTCTTTTCTTTCACTTAATTGTTTGTGACCATACAAACAGAATGTTTACATTAATATTACTAATACCAATAATAGGTCACAGTGCACATGGTATGAAATTCCCTCTCAAGGTCAATCAGAAATATCACAGTTACTGAGTTAGTACCATTCCGTAATAGTGTTTCTTTCTGCCGCCAATGCTGGAAAGATGGAGTAGCAGACACACTCCACAACATGACTCCATGCCAGGCTTCCCCTCTAGCTAAAGATTACCTGCTTCATCTCCTCGGGACACCTCCCAGTAAAAACGGATGAAAAAATAAACAATGTAAATATGTTTGCCATTTTTTTATTGTTGTAAATTTAAGTAGCAGGATAGCTACAATGCACAAGGATGTGTTTGTTTATCTGTTTGTTTACTTGTTTATTTTTTCTTTGTTTGTGTTAACATTCAGATTTTTATCAGATGCATGTATGCACACTGTTTTGCCACACTGTGCAAATGATATGTTGCCGCAGAGTCTGCACACTCTGGCTTTGGTTGGCGTGCAAGCTAGAAGTTTTCATGTTTCCATGAGCCACCAGACACTGACATGACTTACACAGGATATTTAACATGTATATTTATGTTCTGCATATGAAGAAATATAAACGGGCAGAGGTTCAGACACTAACAGGTTTGCAAGCAAGTTAACCTAGGAGATCGGACTGTTCTCCACCCTTTACCCATCTGGTGGGAGGTAGCCAGAAGAATCGAACCTAGATCTTTGACAAGAAGTCTGATTTTTGCCCACATGACTGTCAGACAAGATGTGGATTAGGAATGATACATTTCAGGTTAGGTTTTTAGCACAAAAAAACATAAATGGATCATTTTCAAAATAATAAGTCTGTATGTAAAATCTATAGACAGCATATGTGTGTCTATATTGTGTGTGTTGTTTGTTATCTCTTATTCATTATGTATTTATTTATCTACCTTTTCCCCCCATGGAGGTGGACAATAGAATGAAGGGGCGATGACAAAGGAGACATTATTTTGATCATGGTGATAGACAGCAGAGGCTAAGTGTAATATTGAGCAGGGTACTTTCTGTGATATGAGATAAATCTATACTTACTGGCTAGTTGTGTTTTCATTCAGTGATTTTTTATTTTCTATTTATTAACTTCTTTCATTTTATTATTTTTCAATATGAGATAAACAAATACTGATGTCATTACAATGTAACCAAGACAGTTCCAACGACAGACTGATACAAATACTAGAATAGGATAAAAAAAAAGAATAACATAGACTAGGTAGGACCTCAGGGACTGGCCAGCTCATGATCATTTTGGATCTTCTCCATCACATGGCACCAGTGCTGTCAGTGCATATAGAATTCATTATGAGCACAGAAATGTCATCTTGAGAAACTGAATCTGAATTTGAACATGCATATCTGATGTTCTGCATAAAATGCTCTGCCACAGAATAGAATGTTTTACCACAATGCAGCAGCATTTTTTTTGTACCCAGAGTTTTAATACAGCATCAGTATTTTGTTGTTGTTGTTGCCTTTTTTGTGTGTTGTTGTTGTAGCTGCTGTTGTTGTTTCCGTTTTTCATTGTTTGCATACATTTCTGTTTATGAAGAAAGTAGATTTCTCAACTGATTTCTTCCTCAATCCTGGGACAATTCTTTTGTTGAAAAAGGAAAAAAAGCCTGAACTCCTTTGTTGCTATGGGGTTTGTTGTTGTGTTGTTGCTGCTGTTTTGTTTTGTTTTGTTTTATTTTGTTTTGTATTTTATCAATAACTATAAGTGTGTGTTGCACATGAAACTAGGTTTATCAATACTTCTTGAAAGACTAGAGCCAAGACCACCACTAAAGGGTCTAGTGGAAGGGGTATGACAAATCCCTGACCAACTATTGTGTGTGTGTGTGTGTGTGTGTGTGTGTGTGTGTGTGTGTGTGTGTGTGTGTGTGTGTGTGTGTGTGTGTGTGTGTGTGTGTGTGTGTGTGTGCATGTGTGTGAGTGTGTATGTGTGTATGCATCTGTGTGAGTGTGTTTGTGTGTGTCGTAAAGTTGTGGAGGTTTACTGACAAATTCATCAACAACAATAACAAGAGCAAGTTTGGAATTACTCAACTGCTGACACTACACTAGACCCTACATAATGCAGAGCGTTATGTTTCCTTCAACATAGTGACGGTGAGTAAACACATCCATGACGGTAAATGTCAATAGTTGTTTCAAGCAAGCAGCCTCTATGGTCGGGAAGCATCGATCATAGTTTCACTAGTTAGTTAAACTTAAAGGTACAAAAGTGGCTTTAATTCTCCCTATGCTAAGCTGGGAGTTATCTCCATGTTTGCTTACTTCAATGAATGTTTGGGTGATGTTTTGCATACTGTCAAAACAACTTTTTAGCTTTTGGAAAATAAAACAAAAAATGGCAAGAAACCATTGTCTCACACATGAGGAAATCATACAACTGCTCAACCTTGATGACAATCCTGGCAATGGCGGAAATAACGTTTCTGAGGAAGAAAATAATTCAAAACAGCACAAAACAGATGTGGGTAGTGACTTCAGCTAGTGCTAGTACTGACCACATGGTCAATGCAGTACTACTATCAACCAGTGCAAGCAGGAGAAGGGGCCATGATTGTTTTCAGACAGGCACTACAAGGCAGCATGGTAACTCAAACAACAACAATGCCGGTTGACACCTGAAAATACTGTATAAAATTTCTTGTAATTGTATCTATAATAAGAAATGCTACTTAACAACAATAATAAGTACCCATTCACCCCTAAATTTCTGAAGGCAAACTCGGGCCAGCACAGCTACAGTCCTGAGGCAAACCCAGTCACAACAGAGTTAAGGCTTCAGTTTGAGCCAATTTCTGAACTGTTATATTGGCTCAGGCTGATCTTAAATGTTTATGTTTCTTTTCTTAATAGTAGTAGTAATTGTAGATACAGCAGTAGTTGTTGTAGTAGTAATAGCAGTAGTAACTGGGCTGGATGGAGATTACGCCTCACAACTTATGTATGTCTCATCTTTGAAAACTCTATGGTGTGGTTTGTGTTTTGCATGTACATGGTCTGATCTGACTGCAATCAACCATTAAAATACAATTTTTTTTACTGGATTTTTAAACATATTTAGGAGACTAGTTCCAAACTTTAAAAAGAAATGAATTATCTGATTTAAAAACTCTCAAAGAACAAACGACACAAATCTTTTGTTTTTGTGCATACATGGCTCATTAGCTCAGTTGTTAGAGCACCATGCTCATAACGCAGGGGATGTGGGTTCAACCCTCCAGCAGGCCACAGGTTTTACCCCAGCGCTTTCCAGCACATCAGATTAGGCTTACACGCAGGTATGTGGCTTATGCCATGATCATTTTGGCTCTTTTTCATCGCATGACAGCATCTGTGGTGTTGGCACATACAGAATTTATTCAAAGTCCAAAGACACTAACCTACAACCTGAAACTGACCTCAAAGCAAAGCCATCAATTGAAAAAGAAAAGGTGGGGATAGGTAAAGTCTTTTAGCTTACCTAACGCATATAGAGTCAGAGCAGAACAACTGCACACTGACAACAAAGTTGTAGTGAAGATTATTAAAGATTTCTGTTCTTGCCCATATCTCAACTGAAATGCTGGCCCAGGCTGAACATCTTATTAAGCGTTGTGTTTTTCCTAGTTCAAAAATTTAAAAATAAATGAATCAATTAATGAAAAAAAGTCAAAGACCTATGAATTATAAAAAACAAAAACTATACATTAGCA
This sequence comes from Monoplex corrugatus, assembly GCA_030674185.1. Taxonomy (NCBI): domain Eukaryota; kingdom Metazoa; phylum Mollusca; class Gastropoda; order Littorinimorpha; family Ranellidae; genus Monoplex; species Monoplex corrugatus. Next base: position 17,348,303 of record CM060308.1, on the reverse strand, counting down.
ATGTCATTTGAATTTGGGGTTGTTTTTTGTTTTGTTTTGTTTGTTTTGTTTTGTTTTGTTTTTCAGAATGGGCAATTAAAACAAATCCAACAAAATATCAGTAAGTCGGCGAATCTTACGTCTTACTCTAAGTTCCACAATCGACAGATCGTTAACTCCAAGGACCACGCTTTGTCTAATGACTAAAGCTGCAACGCACACGGCAAAAACAGTAGAAAAAATGGGACGTTTCCGACAGCAACAAATCGATACTGCTTTACAGAACAGACACTCAGGTTTCCCTTGCTGGTCTGGTGCTCGTTTGCAGAACTAACGGATTTTATAGAACAACGACACAAGCTTTCACAAGCAAAACATGCAGCAAACATATAACACCGAATACTGTAGATAATAGAAATTGCTTCAGATACCTGGTGTGCCACTGCTCGATCATGCTGAGAAGCACTGGGGCTCATAACAGTCTCCACAGCTGCAACTAAACTCGATAGTGTCTGCTCCATGTTTACGACGCCCGGTTCTGCAGCCATGCTGACGATGGGAAGTCACTCCTTTATCAACTCTTGTTCAATGGAGAGTGTAGTGGAGAGGGTAGTCCACATATTCATTTACACCTAAAATATATGTTCCCGTTTGGCTTGATCCTTTTACAAAAGTTTGGAATTCAGAATTTGTTCATCGCACTCGAAAAAGTCCATGTATGCGCTCCACGTAAATCTGTCAGCAATTATCAGCAGAATTCTTGATCCTGTGCATAACTAAGCGTCGGCAAGGTCTTGAAATGGGGAGGGACAGCCAGAAAGAGACCTATGAAACACTGAGCTGACACCTCCAGAATAAAAATTTAATTAATGTAGTGCAAACGGTCCACATCAAAACTATGTCCGCTGTACTTTACACAGCTAGAATGTTATTATACATAACACGTAAAACACACAATAGCAAGTAATGGAAATAATTAGGAATCACTATAGTCGAAAGAATAAAGGAGAGTAAAGAAGAGCAAAATCACATAAATAAATACAACTACAAGTCTTCACACACACACACACATACACACACACACACACACACACACACACACACACACACACACACACACACACACACACACACACATACATACATACATACACACACACACACACATACATACATACATACATACATACATACATACATACATACATACATACACATACACATACACATACACGCGCGCGCGGCACGCACACACACACACACACACACACACACACACACACACACACACACACACACACACACACACACACACACATACACACACACCCTTGTGACCCTTGGCCCACTTTTGCTCATCCTCTTTCCTTTTCACTCGCTCACATGTCAATATATAGTCTTCCTCTTCTTCTTCTTCTTCTTTTTCTTCTTCTCCCTTAACTCCTGAGGAGTCACTGGGGCTCCACACTAAAAGAACTATTCACCTGACTTCTACAGTTCTGTTGCCTGTGTGCCAAAGCATGGGTCTCAGCAAAATGGTTTCTCTGTCCATTCTACAATATTATCATCATCATCATCATCAGGTGCCCTGCCGCATGGCGTTGGCGATCATGAACATCCATCTGTCTCTATCTGTCGTTGCCCCGAGCATCTCCCCCACCCTCCTCGTCCCCAGCCACTCTGCAAGTCCGTCCAGCATTTTCTCCATGGGTCTACCTGGTGCTCTCTTTCCCTCCAGTTTTCCCGTTGTGACCAGGTGCTCCAAATCCCCCTTCCTCATAAAATGGCCTATAAATGTTGCCTGTCTTTTCCTAATCTTCCTTATGAGTGATCTACTTGTATCTGCCTCCATCAAGACTGTCTTGTTTGTTTTCTTTGCTGTCCATGGAATTCTCAATATTCTTCTTATAAACCACATCTCAGCTGCCTCAGTCTTGTTCTGGCTTTGCTTGTTGACTGTCCACGCCTCGCATCCGTACAACAGTATTGGTTCTATTTAACATTCTAGGACTCTGTTCCTGATGTTAATTGATAGCCATTTGTTGGTAAGAATACTTGTCATTTTCTTGAATGCTGTTTTGGCTTGGCCGATTCTGCCGGCTATTTCCAATGTGCATCTGCCGTCTGATGAAATGACCATTCCCAGGTATTTGAACTTAGTAACCTGTGTCAAGGTTGTGCTATTTGCTGTTATTTTGCATGAGGGGATTTCATGTTTTTTACTGATCACCATGACTTCAGTCTTCCTGCTGTTTAGTTCCAACCCCTTACCTTTGCTTTCCATTTCTAGTATATTCACAAGGTTTTGTAGGTCCCTTTCATTTTCTGCAATTAGCACGGTGTCATCTGCGTATCGAATGTTGTTTATCATTTTCCCTCCAACCTTTAATCCAGGGTCTTCTTCTAGGTTTCTCATGATGTTTTCGCTATAAAGTGAAAACAGATCTGGTGACAAAACACAATCCTGTCTGACTCCTCTTTTGATGTTTTGGAAAGAGCTTACATTGTTTTCTATTCTCATTGCATCTGTTTGTTCCCAGTACATATTTCTGATTATTCATAGATCTTTTCCATCAACATTGAGTCTCTCCAGTTGGTTGATCAATTCATCATGTCTTACCAGATCGAAAGCCTTGGTGTAGTCAACAAAGCATAAATACAAATCCTTATTCATCTCAATTGACCTCTCTATGATAGTTCTTAGGATGTATAAGGCATTAATAGTTCCTTTTCCTTCCACAAATCCACACTGTTCTTCTGCTATTTCTCTTTTGATTCTATTCCTTGTCCTCATCATGATTATTCTTAACAGGATTTTTGTTACATGACTCATCAAACTGATTGTGGAGTTCGCATTCTATAGCCCCTGTCTTCTTTGGAAGTGCAATGAAAATTGATTTTGACATATCTCTGGCGATTTTTCCAGTGTCGTAAATTTCATTTAGGAGGACTTATTTTTTCTATGCCAAATTCCTCCAGGGCTTCAATCATCTCTGAAGTAATGTTGTCTGGTCCTGGGGCTTTTCCTGGTTTCATCTTTTTCAGTACCGCCCTAACTTCATCTTTCATTATGGGTGGTCCTTCAAAATTCTTTTTTATAATGTGTTCTTCGTTTCTGTCATCATCAGAAAGGTCTTTAATGTACTCTCCCCATCTGACTAATATTTTGTCTTTTTCCATGATAATATTTTGTCTTTTTCGATTTCAAGCAACCAGTTGATGTGCATGTATTTTTCCTGTGGACAATTTCTTCAATTCGTCTGTACATACCCTGAGGATCCGTTTTGTGTCGGTCTTCCATTTCTTTGCACTTTGTGTTCAGCCAAGCTTCCTTAGCTTCATTGCACCTATTCCTGATCTCCTTGTTTATCTTCCTGTATATCTCCTCGTTTCTCTTTGCCTTCCTCCTTTCCTCCATCAAGCCCAAAATTTCATTAGTCATCCAGCTCTTTTTTGTTTTTCTATCTGCCTTAGGGATTTCTTCACAAGCTTCATTTATGGAATTTCTCAACTTTGTCCATTGTTCCTCACTGTCACCAACGTCTTCCAGAGCACTGAATTTGTTTTGAACATGTACATTAAATTTTTGACGTATCACTTCATCTGTCTTTAAGAGTCCAAGGTTTAGTTTGATGTTGCTTTTGGTCTGTTTCCTTTTCCTCAGTTTCAGTCTAAATCTTCCCACTATAGGATTGTGGTCACTGTTGCAGTCTGCGCCTGGTAGTGTTTTTGCTGACGGTAAAGAATTTCTAAATCTTTTGTTGATCAGGATGTAGTCAATCTGATTTTTGGTATTATCTCCTGGACTCATCCAAGTCCATTTTCTTCTATTAGGTTGCTCAAACCAGGTGTTTCCTACTATGAACTCAATCATCTGTGCCCATTCTACAAGTTTCTCTCCCCTTTCATTTTGCGTACCAAGGCCATGAGGTCCAACTATATCCTCCACCCTATCCTGTCCCACTTTAGCATTAAAATCTTCCATTATAACTGTAACTTCTTGTGATTTACATTGGACTTTGGCCATCTCTAATACTTTGTAGAAGTTGTCGATGTCTTCCTAAGTACTTGTGGATGTTGGTGCATACACCTGAATGATGTTGATATCAAACGGTTTGCCTCCCAATTTGACCAGCAAAACTCTTGTCAGACACAGCCCAGTATCCCTTAACTGCTTTTGATTTGTCTTTGTCCATCTTTCATGTGAGTTACCACCAGAGTATATCATTGTGTATTCTCCTGATGTTATCATGCTTGCCCCCTTCCATCTCATTTCCCCTAGTCCTAAAATACCAATGTTAAGCCTTTCCATCTCTGTTTTGATATTTTCTAATTTACCCTTCTGCAACAGTGTTCTTATATTCCATGTTGCAACTTTGATGTTTTTAAATCTGAGTTTAGGGGGTATGGTCGCAGTAACTTGCTGACGGTCTGGTGTCACCTGCGCCGCATGACGGTCCCTACCGGACGAAGCTGCTCCACAGGAGCACCTATATCACCTGTTATAAGTCCTTCAATTTTTGTTTGTTTGTTTTTTCTGTCTTCGTCTCCCTCCCTCAATAGTTCCTTGGAAGACTTATTTAGCCTGGCCATTGGAAGGCTGCAGGATCTTTGAAAAAAAAAAGTTATATCAGTGACTATACAAAAATCCATTAGCTGAGTGTTAAAGGGCATTGCTCATAACGCAGAGGTCGTGGGTTAAAAACTCAGGCGGACCATAGATCATCACAGGCTGTGTGGATCTGATAGCTCAATTTCATTCCAGCCTGAAACATTAACTCAAAGGGTTAAAAATGGTCTGTTCGCTGCCAATCTACAGTCGCGGTTTCTATCATTCTGGTAGTGTCAGTTTAGTGTTTTATGGATCCATTCTTCACCCCACCCCACCCCCTCGCCATTTCAAGATCTTGCCAATGCAGAGGGTTTTGACTTGGCTCAGGGAGTCTGCCCAATACTGAATTGCTAGTAGATTTAAGTGGATCGCAAATGGAATTGTCTGAGTGTAATGAATCCCTCTGGCACAAACTCCAAACTAAGCCAGAAAACAGAAACCACCCGGCATGCACACCACCGAAGACTGTGCAGCAACATCTCGCTTGCACAGTGTGGACCAAACAACATGAATACTCGCAATCGAAAGGTGGGGGTGTGGATTCACTAGGGTAGACAAGGGACGTAATCTCTTTCAGGTTAATGCTGGAGTGTCACCCTCTTTCATCAAGGGAAGGCACTTTTTCGATGTTTTGATGTGAAAAGCCAAGCCCATGTGAGGCCGTTAAAAAATGAAAATGGATCAAGTCATCGATACTCATTTATTTGAGTTCTTCGATCCAAAGATTCGTCCATTTGTCGAGAACGTTCAGATGGAGGAAGATTTCAGCGTCTTGCCAGGATCTTTGAATGTTTTCGACGCCTGTTCTGGGTATGAATTCGGTGATCATAATTATCATGATTATGTCTTTTTTATGATCAGTAAATTTGAACCACTGATGACAATCACAATCATCTATGATCTTAGGGGTGGGTGGGGTTTATTATCGTGATGATTGTTTTGTAAATATCTGAACTGGTATTATCAATTCTGAAATTTTCAGTAAAAATTGCAGGTAATGAAGATTGTCTGGCATAATTTGTGATTTATGTCTAATTTAATCAGTCATGTGACACACACACATGATGTTTGTGTGTGTCTCACAGTGTCATTGTGTGTGTGTGTGTGTGTGTGTGTGTGTGTGTGTGTGTGTGTGTGTGTGTGTGTGTATACAGCATACATGTGTGCAAGATCAGTTAATATTTTATCGCTTACTTTTCTATTGTATGCTTATCGTTCACTTTTTATGCAGTTAGCACTGATAGTGATAGCAGTTTTAAATCTATTAAAAGCAAAAAGAAAAAATTCATATTTGATTTGTTTCTCTGTTGATGATAAAAGGGTAATTAATGCAATACATGTATGTGCATTTGTGTAGGCCTACATGATGCACATGTGTGTGTGTGTGTGTGTGTGCCAGTGTGTGTGTGTGTTATTGTGTGCGAACAAAGTAGGCCCTATAATGAAGTCCAAAACAAGTGTGACTGCCCGCGTTCAAGCAAACAGGAACCAGAAAGAAAACATGAAAAAAGAATAAGAACACATATTTAATAGAACAAGACAAGACAGGTGCAAATTTTCGGTCAACTGGCCTTTGTCAAGCGTAAGATCACAAACAAACAAACACCAGATACAAACATTAGGAGAGAAATACTGAAACTTTCCTGCTGCTCTGTCCAATGTGAGAAAAAGAATCAGTATAATATTATAAAAGTATAATAATGAGTTCAGAGTTTGGAGTTTGTTGAAGATGATTTATTGCGTTCAGACAATTCCATTTGCACTCCACCCAAATCTGCCGGCAGTTATCTGGTAGACTGCCTGAGCCCCTGCAAAACCCTATGCACTGGCAAGGTCATAAACTGAGGAGCAGAAAAGGGTGATGGTAGGGTGATGGGGAGAAGAGATGGGTGGTTGTTGGGGATGGGGGGAGGGGTTTGAAACATTAAGCTGACATCCCTAGAGTGATGGAAATAATAAAATGGGCAGCAAATAGGCCAGTGTTTAATTCTGCGGGGCTGGGACTGAACTCAAGATATCAGATTATGAGTCCACAGCTCTAGCAAAAGAACCAACCAACCCATAAAAATATGTTGAACTTATAACAAATACTTTTGTAAAATGTGTATTATATAAATATATATATATATATATATATATATATATATATATAATTATATATATATAAATTTTACAAAAGCATAACAATTTTCACTTCAAAGTTAAATCTTCAAGTCTAAAATAATTTTGTTTATAACTTAAGTAAACATGGTTTCTGAGTATAAGAAGATTCATTAACTGGAAACTTAACTATTTAGCAGCATATGCATGTGTGACATCATGTGCTCAATATTATTGCTATAGATGTGAATATGTGCAAAAGAGAGAAACAGTGAGACAGATATAGATACATTCCTCAAAATAAACTTCTTGTGGTTAATCTTTTCAGTCACATCGATTCAGGCAGGTGACAGGTAACATTTTTGTACACTAAATTTGATATGACCTCATTTCAGCTGCCCTCAGGAGATAGACCAAAGGAGATATGACAGGTTTAAAATATCTGTGCCATATGCAGGACAGAGCCTGACATGTAAGTAATTGAGCACTGACTCTTTTTAATACTTTCCTCCTCTGTTTGGAGATGTTAGTCTTTTTTCTCCCCCTTTGTCCAAATCTATTCTTCACCATCTCTCTCTCTCTCTCAGACTAAAAGATGTTTGATAAACAGTTTTTGTCTTATCACCTGATTGCATGTTCTAGCACAGTTGATTTTGCATTTACGGATTGTGCTTGTGGGTTTCAAAAGTTCTTATTTAACCCCTAAAATGTAAAAGTTGACATGTTTTGTATTAAAATGTGAAAGTTGACTTGCTTTGTAAAGTCACACATTTGATATGTATATGGCCTAAAATCAGTTTATAAATATGTCATTGGATTTGATCCATATGCACTAACGTCACAGGTTCCATGTGTATGGTGATCATGGCACAAGCCTTAAGCCTGCACATAAACCCATCAGCTGGCCAGGTCCTTAGGCCCTACCTAGACTATGTTTTACCTAGTCTATATTTCATTCTGGTATTTTATCAGCCTACCACTGGAATAATCTTGGTTACATGTAAATGACGTGTGTGTGTGTACCTTACCTTCAAAAAAGGGACATATATATAAAGTAAATAAATAAATAATTAAAGGTCTGAATCAGAACACAACTAGCAGCATATGTTCTGGGAAGGTCTTGAAATGGGGAACAGGAAAAGAGTGAACTGTAAAACACTACACTGATACCACCAGAATGATGGAAATGTTAACAGTTAAGATGGGTGGCAAACAGATTTTAATGTCGCAGGCTCAAATTGGACTGGGGATATGAGATTTTGAATCCACAGCTCTATCAAAAGGACTGACTAGCCTATGTAAGAGGAGGGAAAAAAATGACAAAGACAAATAAGAAAGAAAGAACCAAACAAACATTTGCAAGTAGAAGCTCACACTGATTAAGTATGATAACATATGTACTGCTTGTGTTGTTTCTTCAGGGGAGGTGATATTTGATTGCACATGCCCAGAAGAACCACCAGACTTCATATTTGGACCTGATGATGAAGACTTTGTGCCACCCATGGAGGAAATGGAGGTCAGCTCATATTTTGCAAAATTAAAGTCATGTATGTGTATGTTTGTCTGTGTTGGAATAGAGTGTACGTGTGTGTCACTGTGTACGTGTGTGTGTGTTCATGTATATGTGTGTGCATGCATGCATGTGCGCTTGTTCCAATTCCTCTGTTTTTGTTTTTGTTTTCATTTCACTTGTGTTGTTTGTCAGGATTTTCTGGTCTACTTAGCAGTCTGTTTCTTCCAAACAAATAAACAGGAAACTTTTATCTATTAACTTTTTGTTCTTCTTATTAAATACAAAACAAATTTCATGCTTATGTTGTGACGATTATGTATCACCATGATGATGACAATTGTTTTGACTATTGTACGCATGTTGTACAGAGTCTCAGTAAATGGGACGTGAAGAAACAGGACTCCTTGTTGCTGATGATCAAAGAACTACTACGCTACTACCGCCAACACAACAACATCCGTGCTGCTAACTTCTTCCGTCTGCAGCAAGACGTCTCCTCTCTTCTCAGTGCTGTCGACATCAACTCCAGTGATTTGGAACTGTATATCACTGGCAATGAAGTAAGATAGTGTGTGGGTTTGGGTGAGTGTGTGTGTGTGTGTGTGTGTGTGTGTGTGTGTGTGTGTGTGTGTGTGTGTGTGTACACACATGTGTGTGTGTACATGTGTGTGTGTGTCTGTCTGTGTGTCTGTGCATGAGTGTGTGTATTTCCAACAACTTTTGTCTACAACAAATCCCTTCAGTTGAGTGTTGTCAATATCAACTCCAGTGATTTGGAACTGTATATCATTAGCAATGAAGTAATGAAATGTGTATGTGTATGTCTGTCTGTCTGTCTGTCTGTGTTTGTGTGTGCATATTTCTAATGTCTGTCTGTCTGTCTGTCTGTGTCTGTGTGTGTTTGTGTGTGCATATTTCTAACTAACTACTACTGTCTCTGGTCTCTCTGCCTACTGGTCTCGTGGTAGTGTGGTTTCTACTGGTCTCGTGGTAGTGTGGTTTTTCATTACACAGATGACACCGTGCTAATTGCAGAAAATGAAAAACCTACAAAACCTGGTGAATATTATAGAAATAGAAAGGAAAAGTAAAGGGCTGGAGCTTAATAACAAGAAGATGGAAGTCATGGTAATCGGTAAAAAACAAGAAATCTCCTCATGCAAAATAATAGCAAGTAGATGCACATCAGAAATAGCCAGCAGAATTAGCCATCTCCTCATGCAAAATAATAGCAAGTAGATGCACATCAGAAATAGCCAGCAGAATTAGCCAAGCCAAAGCAGCATTCAAGAAGGTGAAAAGCATTCTTACCAACAAATGCTTATCAATTAACATCAGGAAGAGAGTTTTTGAATGTTATATAGAACCAATAATGTTGTATGGTTGTGAGATGTGGACTGTCAACATGCAAAGTCAGAACAAAATTGAGGCAACTGAAATGTGGTTTCTAAGAAGAGTGTTGAGAATTCCATGGACAGTGAAGAAAACAAACAAGACAATCTTGAAGGAGGCAGACACAAGGAGATCGATTATAAAGAAGATTAGGAAAAGACAGCAACATTTATAGGACATATTATGAGGACAGGGGAATTATAACACCTAGTCACAACAGGAAAGCTGGAGGGAAAGAGACCACCTAGTAGATCCAGGGAGAAAATTTTGGACGGACTTGCAGGATGGCTGAAGACAGAGAGGGTGGGAGATGTACTTGCAGCGACAGGGGATAGATTCTTGTGGAGGGCCATGATCACCAATGCCATGTGGTAGGGCACATGATGATGATGATGAGTGTGGTTTTGTTGTGAACAGAACAAGGCAGGCAATGTGCACATGGTGATCAGACTACATGTGGATTTCTCCCAGTTACCAGCCTACCTTGTACAGGTGAGTCCTCACCTCAGATGAGTTGTCTGATATAATTAATGGCAATTTGTCTGAGGATGCTTTATCTCACTGTGACAAATCTGTTGTCATTGCTCAGAACGGTTCATTTTGTCATCTGCTGTTGTAATAGTGCTTTTCTGAAATCCATCTCCTTTTACTTCATACATAATCCTCACCAGGGTATAACCTGTATCTGTCTATCTCTCTGTCTCTCTCTTTCTCTGTCTGTCTGTCAGTCTCTGTCTATCTCTCCATCTATCTATGATAGACAGACAAATTGAAAAGTAAGGAAAGTTTAGTGTTAATATTGATATTTTTATTACAGTTCTTGTCAAGATTAAGTAAAAGTTAAAATATCTTTTGAATTTGCTTATAAGATCAATGTGTACCTGTAAGTGGGTCAGCTTGCTTACAAACTAGCTTTTTTATTGGCACAGTTTCAGCTTGGAGTTTAGTGAGAGGTCAGGCTTTTCAACATACCACCAACCCCTGTTCATTTAGTCGAAGTCCCATGACCAGGATCCAGTAATATTGAGCCACCATGGGGCCACCCACCAGAGGATACTGCACTGCTGCCAGGTCACTTTGTTGGAGTTCAGCAATGCCTGTCATTATCTGACATAGCTCAAGACTCTGCCTTGTGAATGTAATTGTTTATAAAAATCACTTGCATGTGATCGATGTGTGTGTGATGGGGAATCTGAGAGAGGACCACACCATTTGAATAGTGTTTTAGTATCACCCCAGTCCAGCATGTTTTATTATAATTGTTATGATATTGCTGTCATTGTTATAATATTAGTTTGAATGTGGTCTATGATATTACTGCCATTGCTTTAATATCAGTTTGAATGTGGTCTGTGTGTATACAGGGAAATCCAGGAGAGGACCGAGCCATTCTGTGTCTGACGTATTGTTCGCCAGACAGTTCTCGTGTCACACCTGTCCTGCGTCTCTCACCACGTGTTGAAAAGTCAGTTCACCTCAAGTATAAAAAACCCCAGAAACCTACAAAATGAGAATAATACCTTGTATATTTAATTATTAAAACAAGTGTTGTCTTGACTTGTTTATTCAGTTAGATACACTTTCTTATTCTCTTTCTATGTGCTTCTGGTTTATATATACTAGATAGTTACCAGTCTCTTTGATTCAGTTCAGATATAGTGCAAATGCTGTGATCCTCCATTGGGTCCCCACCTGCGGTGGGATACAAGGAAACATGAGAGTAGAGGAGCCCAGGAATACTGACCAGACAACAGCTCCAGCTACAGCAAGAAGATAAGCAGCATGAGATAACTCCCTAAGCCATGATCAGAAAGTGACGATTACCACGTTTTGTCAGGAGAGCAAGAACGGTCCATCTTACTAACATTTGGAAAGACAGATATTTAGGAAATGAGCTCAAACTTAAAATGCTGCGAACACTAATTTGGCCTGTTGTGTTACATGGAAGTAAAAGATGGACTCTTAAAGCTGCGGATGAAAACAGAATCAAAAGTGCAGAGGTGTGGTCCTACAGAAGACTCCTAAGAATAAGCTGGACTGAAAGACGAACAAACCAAAGCATTCTGGAAAAACTTAACGTAAACCTGAACTTTTAGGCCCGGTTAGGAAAAGAAAAATGAAACATTTTGGATGTGCTGTGAGACATCAGAGCTGCCATGTAATGAAGACTGTGGCCCAGGACAAAATGGAGGGCAAGAGACAACAAGGAAGACCGCCCACTTCCTATGTAGAGAACATAGCCAAGTTGAAGAAGTTGCCAAAAGATGAAATCTACAGAAGGACTGTAAACAGAAGGGGATGGAGACAGCTGACGGGGCATGCGTCAATGGCTACCGTCAAGAATGATGTCGCCAACAGGTGAACAGATGTCAGGAGAGTAGCAGGTGCTTCTGATGAGGCTTCCATGCAGTGACCACAACCAGTTCAGTGCGCACACGAATGGCAAGTTCGAACTGACGCCTTCATCATCCTGCCCCCTGCAGTCAGGAGGACCAGAAGCTGAACATGTATTGTGGTGATGACATCTCTATCAAGTAGAGCGACAGGAGGCCACATGTTACAGTGACATCCTGTCTGTCAAGTAGAGCGACAGGAGGCCATATGTTACAGTGACATCCTGTCTGTCAAGTAGAGCGACAGGAGGCCACATGTTACAGTGACATCCTGTCTGTCAAGTAGAGCGACAGGAGGCCATATGTTACAGTGACATCCTGTCTGTCAAGTAGAGCGACAGGAGGCCACATGTTACAGTGACATCCTGTCTGTCAAGTAGAGCGACAGGAGGCCATATGTTACAGTGACATCCTGTCTGTCAAGTAGAGCGACAGGAGGCCATATGTTACAGTGACATCCTGTCTGTCAAGTAGAGCGACAGGAGGCCATATGTTACAGTGACATCCTGTCTGTCAAGTAGAGCGACAGGAGGCCATATGTTACAGTGACATCCTGTCTGTCAAGTAGAGCGACAGGAGGCCATATGTTATAGTGACATCCTGTCTGTCAAGTAGAGCGACAGGAGGCCATATGTTACAGTGACATCCTCTCTGTCAAGTAGAGTGACAGGAGGCCATATGTTACAGTGACATCCTGTCTGTCAAGTAGAGCGACAGGAGGCCATATGTTACAGTGACATCCTCTCTATCAAGTAGAGCGACAGGAGGCCATATGTTACAGTGACATCCTGTCTGTCAAGTAGAGCGACAGGAGGCCACATGTTACAGTGATATCCTCTCTGTCAAGTAGAGCGACAGGAGGCCATATGTTACAGTGACATCCTCTCTATCAAGTAGAGCGACAGGAGGCCATATGTTACAGTGACATCCTCTCTATCAAGTAGAGCGACAGGAGGCCATATGTTACAGTGACATCCTCTCTATCAAGTAGAGTGACAGGAGGACACATGTTACAGTGACATCCTCTCTGTCAAGTAGAGTGACAGGAGGACACATGTTACAGTGACATCCTCTCTGTCAAGTAGAGTGACAGGAGGACATATGTTACAGTGACATCCTCTCTGTCAAGTAGAGTGACAGGAGGACACATGTTACAGTGACATCCTCTCTGTCAAGTAGAGTGACAGGAGGACACATGTTACAGTGACATCCTCTCTGTCAAGTAGAGCAACAAGAAACACAGCTGACCACAACTGTGCTGACCAACACGTTCTATGGCAGCTGGCAGAATGTGGAAAGAATGGCAACATTAGTTACCAGATGTGGTCTGACCATGTAGAGGGCGAATGAAGACTTTCAATCTTAACTTTTTTTATTCGTTTTTTTTTTTCGTTTTTTTTAATTGCAGTAAGAACATAAACATCAGTGATGACATTCATAAAATAACACATATGTTATACAGACATACAATTATTCTTATATACTTAGGCAGACATACACCTGTGTACATAATGTGTTTCTTATATGATATGTATACATACACATGTGTCCGTATACACTATGCACATATGTATGCACATATATAGACACATATAAACAATGTATATAAACACAGACATATACACATGCACACCTACATAATGCACATATAGATGCACTTTCATACACATATGAATACATGCATATATATATATACACATGTATACACATACATACACATACACATGCATACTTATATTTACATATGTACATGCATCCAAGAAAAATTGGAAAACTAGAAAAACAAAAACAAAAAACCTGGTTTTATAACACACAGCCTTAGTTACCCAGCTGGAAATGAGCACCTGTCCCTCTTGGAGAAGGGAAGGTAAAGCAGCAAGAGAGAGGAGATGGGCACCATCTCATAATGATGGCTTCAGGAGAAGTTGAGATCTCTGCCACCTCACTCCTCAGTGGCCAGTCGGATTATTGAACTGCCATTAGTGTTTTCTCCCCTAAGACGTGCATAGAGATACTGAAATATGAAACGTGTATGTGTGTGTGCGTGCATGTGTGTGTGTGTGTGCGTGCGTGTGTGTGTGTGTGTGTGTGTGTGTGTGTGTGTGTGTGTGTGTGTGTGTGTGTGTATGTGCGTGTGATTGCATGTGTGTGTGTGTTGTATGTTGTGTGCATGGGTGTTTTATGGTGTGTATGTGTGTGTGTGTGTTGTGTGCATGTGTGTTGTATGGTGTGTTTGTGTGTATGTGTGCGTGCGTGTGTGTGTTCGTTCGTTCTTTAATTCAGCGTCTTTTCACTATAAGTGATATTAGACAGCGGAGGGGGGAATAAAAAATGAATGAACAAAATAAAATGTAGAACGAGAGTTGGACGGGTTGGATTGGGGCAGAGAGAAGACAGAGGAAAAAGACATTAGTACATGGGAGAACAGAAAAATGGAGCGAGAACTGAACACTAACAGTTAACTTCAACAATGTGAAGGGAAATTGTAACACTAAAACACAAACCGAATAAAGTTAAAGTAATGCATTAACAGTACGTGTATGTATGTGCAGTGCCTTAGGGGGCTCCAGCCAGCTGAGGATTCCCCCATACAGTGCAGGCACGCTGCTTGGGGATTATGTGTCCTGTGTGGTGCAGCTCCTGGACAACAAGGTCAGTCTGCCATTTAATCACTGATTCATGTGGCTTAAAGTCAACTTTCTTTTCAAAAGAATATCTGTCAATGTATGAATACAACAATAAAACAATGCCATTGAGCAACACTAAGCTCTTAAGCTTGTTGTGTGCTCTTGCAAACAGAGAAACCAGAAATACAAGAAAATGGAAAAATCTGTGGAGCTCTTATGAGGGAAGAGAAAGTCAAGAACCTAGTAACAACAGGGAAGCTAGAGGGAAAAAGAGCACCAGGTAGACCTGAGGAAATATTGGACAGTTTTGCAGAGTGGATGAGGATGGAAAGGACGGGAGATATACTTGAAAACGACAAAAGATAGATTCATATGGAGGGCCATGTCTACCAGCACTATGCATGCAGCAAGGCACATAATGATGTTGATGATTTAAATCTGAAAAAGACAAGCCTCTCACTTGTATCTTTTTATTAAACACAAGTTGTCATTCTGTTTGTGTTTGTTTCTGGTTCCTTGAACACTGGCAGCCACTCTGATGTAGATTTCATGCAGACATATATGATATACGAAGGCTAAGTATGAAGTGTACAATTACATTTAAATCTTGAGCTTAAGTGATAATAATGTTCATGATGATAATAGCTAAATAATGAAATAAGCAAAGAAATAGATAAATGTATAAACAAATAGATAAAGTGATTCATTTGGAGTGAATAATCAATAAATCATCATGTGTATTTACTTATAAAGGTGATTATTGTTCTTCTTGTTTTATTGTTATTGTTATTATTGTTGTTAATTGTCAGTGTACAGAATTTCATCATAATATGTTTGTGTTATAGTTGCATTGTGAACTGTAACAGGTGACACAAGTGGTACGTGGCTTTGAGAAGAGAAAGGAATACATGGCAGCCTTCCTCAGCTATTTTGGACGGTAAGATTGTTGCTGCTGATCAAAAAGTTCTTGTTAACGGATTTTGCTTACTTTCTCCATTCACCTGTATTGGAAGGGTGTCATAAGGAGACAATTATTAAAGAAAGATTATATTTAGTTATCCAATTTTTCTTGGTTGCCTGTAGAGACAATATTAAAAAAGATTTTATATCGTTTCTGGATGCCTGAAACAATTATTAAAAAAAAGATTATTTTTAGTTATCCAGTTTTTCTTGGATGCCTGTAGAGACAATTATTAAAGAAAGATTATTTTTAGTTATCCAGTTTTTCTTGGATGCCTGTAGAGACAATTATTAAAGAAAGATTATTTTTAGCTTTTCCAGTTTTTCTTGGATGCCTGTAAGACAATTATTAAAGAAAGATATTTTTAGTTATCCAGTTTTTGGATGCCTGTAAGACATTATTAAAGAAAGATTATTTTTAGTTATCCAGTTTTTCTTGGATGCCTGTAGAGACAATTATTAAAGAAAGATTATTTTTAGCTATCCAGTTTTTCTTGGATGCCTGTAGAGACAATTATTAAAGAAAGATTATTTTTAGTTATCCAGTTTTTCTTGGATGCCTGTAGAGACAATTATTAAAAAAAGATTATTTTTAGTTATCCAGTTTTTCTTGGATGCCTGTATGCATGTTTTTGCCCACACTGTGCAGGTGGTATGTTGCTGCACATTCTGCATACTCTGTTTTCGGTGGGTGTGCATGCTGTTTTTGTGTTTCTTAAGCCATCCACTTTACATAACTAAAAGGATCTTTAACATGTATATTTGATGCCCTGTATGTGTATACATACAAAGAGTGTTTAGGTACTGCCAGGTCTCCACACATGTTGTCCTGGAAGATCAGAAAAGTCTCCATCCTTCACCCAACAAGTGGAATTGTCTAGGAGGATCAAACCCAGGAACTTCTGACAGGAAGTCTGACATTTACCCACATGACTACCACACTCATCTTCTAGAGCTGTGGAAATGAGGCAGTTTCATCCAGAGTTGGTCCCAGGTTACAAACAACCTAAGACAAGTGAATGTCTGTTCCATTTAGGAGAACAGAGTAAGTGAGAGGAAAGACCAGTTTTTTGGTGTGGTAAGGACCATTTCAGTCCTGTTATCGTTAATTTGAAGTCTGTTGGTAATTCATGATGTCAGCTCAGAGATGCAGGATGGAGTAGAACTGATGATAAGCTCAGATATATTGCCTGATTTGTTGTCAGAAAAACTGTGGTGTGATGAAGAATGATTGGAAGCAAGTTTAGACAATGATAGAGACAGACAGGACGGGACCCAGGGCAGAGCCTTGTGGTACACCATAAAGTAGTGATAGATGGAGAACAGCAATGATAATGATAATAACAATAATAATAATAATGATAATAATAATAAATCATTTTCATATAGCACTATTCGCCTACACATGGATAAAGACTCACTGCGCTTTACATTAACACATTCCGTACCACGTCACGAGATCCTCGTGACTCAGCTTTCTTTCTCTGTGGACCACATCACGAGGATTTCGTGCCCTGAACTGTAGTTTCAGTTTCAAGTATATAAATAGAAAATGACTGCATTACTGACGTGAATCCTTTTCCAGCAAAGGGAGTATACTCTTGTCATTTCCTTTTCTTTTTGGTGGAGATATGTTGAAAAACAAGAAAAACATACCTTGTTTTCTGACAATACCCCCTCTGGCCTTTCTCTCTCCTAACATTACTTGGTCAATAGTTAGTACAGTGACCTATTTTCTTGCTAGGAAAGGGGTAATTAGTTCATTTTTCCCAGTCAGCCCTATGCCTAGTGGTCAATTATACTATGCTAGTGGTCAGTTATACTAACTCCCACTCCTAGTCCCTCCCCCCCCCCAAACACACACACTAGCACATCTGTTGCAAGCAAGTGCTAATATATACATTACTGAATCAGAAAAATAAAAAATCATGTTTCATTACTGGTAATGTTTATCAAAAAGATGAGTTTTGAAGCCTGTCTTGAAAGAAGAGAGAGATGATGAACAGCAGAGAAAAAGGCAGATCGTTCCAGACAAGTTGGGCCTGGCAACAGAAAGCTCGGTGTCCTATGGTTTTGTATTTTGATTTTGATTTTGCCAGAAGCTTCTGGTTGCTTGACCTGAGACTGCGTTCAGGCCTGTATGTTTTAAGTACAAAAGAGAGGTAGTTAGGCAAGGTACCATCAAAATACCGATAAGCCAGAGTTGCTAATACCCCATTTACAAACAAGATAGGGCCTGGGACAGTGTCTCTGAATGGTCATATGTGGATGTGTGTGTGTGCTTGTGCATGTGTGTGTGTATATGTGCGTATGTATGTGTGTGTATGTGTGCACATGAGAAAAAACAGTTTGCACTTGAGATAAAAAGAATCAAAGCACCTTTTCTTCATTGCCTGTACTTTGTACTCATGCTGTGTGATTGTTTGTTTTGCAGGTCTGTCATAGAGTATGATCTGCACGCCTTCAGTCAGATCTCCTTCCTCTTTGAGTGGAACGACTTCTTTTTCACCTACTCTGGTTTGTACACAGTTTACTCTCTTGAACATTTCCATAGTTTCTGTGTTGGCACTGTTCTCTGATGTAGAGAGTATGTACATGTTTCACAGTGCTACACTGTCACTGTTGGTTAGTGCATCGTAATGGAAAAGCTTATATTTTTTGCAGAGCTACAGCTGAATAAGGTCAAGAAGCAAATAGATCCCATTTAACAGCATTATCTGCAAGCATTGCTGAGCTCACTGGGCGGTGCTGCTAGACTCCTCTTCCAGACCTGCCAGAAGGGTTGTGCGTCTGTCTGTCTGTCTGTCAGTATATTCCTTTTTCAAAAAAGGGAGATTCCAAGAAGGGATATGCATACCGATCTGTCTGCCTGTCTGTTACCAAAATATGACAGCAAGATTGTCTTGGCTGTTTCTGAATCAATCTTTACCAAATCTTGGTCAATGGTGCAAAGGTGTAGGTCAGTCAGGAGTCACGAATGCGTAAGTCTGGAGGACAAGGCATAAAGTCAAGATCACACAGACAGGAAAAGTCAGAATCACACAGACAGGAAAAGTCAGGATCACACAGACAGGAAAAGTCAAGATCACACAGACAGGAAAAGTCAGGATCACACAGACAGGAAAAGTCAGGATCACACAGACAGGAAAAGTCAGAATCACACAGACAGGAAAAGTCAGGATCACACAGACAGGAAAAGTCAGAATCACACAGACAAGAAAAGTCAGAATCACACAGACAGGAAAAGTCAGAATCACACAGACAGGAAAAGTCAGGATCACACAGACAGGAAAAGTCAGAATCACACAGACAGGAAAAGTCAGGATCACACAGACAGGAAAAGTCAGATTCACACAGACAGGAAAAGTCAGAATCACACAGACAGGAAAAGTCAGAATCACACAGACAGGAAAAGTCAGAATCACACAGATAGGAAAAGTCAGAATCACACAAACAGGAAAAGTCAGAATCACACAGACAGGAAAAGTCAGAATCACACAGATGTGAAAAGTCAGAATCACACAGACAGGAAAAGTCAGAATCACACAGACAGGAAAAGTCAGAATCACACAGACAGGAAAAGTCAGAATCACATAGACAGGAAAAGTCAGAATCACACAGACAGGAAAAGTCAGAATCACATAGACAGGAAAAGTCAGAATCACACAGAGGGGAAAAGTCAGAATCACACAGAGGGGAAAGTCAGAATCACACAGACAGGAAAAGTCAGAATCACATAGACAGGAAAAGTCAGAATCACACAGAGGGGAAAAGTCAGAATCACACAGACAGGAAAAGTCAGAATCACACAGACAGGAAAAGTCAGAATCACATAGACAGGAAAAGTCAGAATCACACAGACAGGAAAAGTCAGAATCACATAGACAGGAAAAGTCAGAATCACACAGACAGGAAAAGTCAGGATCACACAGACAGGAAAAGTCAGAATCACACAAACAGGAAAAGTCAGAATCACACAGATGTGAAAAGTCAGAATCACACAGACAGGAAAAGTCAGAATCACACAGACGAGAAAAGTGCCTAAAAGCAGCACATTTTGAAGATATGTTAACAGCATTTTCTCAGAAACTGTTGACAGTATTTGAAATCAGTTTTCACTGTTGTGACAATCTGCCATTGCTCTCGATGTACATATTATTTTTCTTCTTTTCATTGCTGTCTAAATGGCCAGGCCACATCCGGCGATGAATGTGGCCATTATCTTTACAGTTTCTGATGATTGACCTGTTGAGGCACATGATTAGGTGCTGTTCCACCCTGAAGGGACTTCAGTGGATAGGCACTGTTTTTCTGTGATATAGATGACTGTGTAGACATTTACATTATATTGCATGGTGCCATGGTTTGTTAGATGGCACCTGCAGGTCTGGTACCTCTGACATCGGCCCTCCTTGATTCACCTCAAGTTTTAGGTCATCTGAATGTTCTTCAAGGTCATAGTGATCGTGAGAAGTACAAAATCAGGATTTCCTGTAAAAGTGTATAAAGAGGGAGATAGTTAGAATGGCATGACTATGGTTTTTTGTTTGTTTTTGTTTTGTTTTGTTTTTTGTATGTGTGTGTTTATAGTAAAAAGTGGAAAAAAGGTAAATGTTGTCCCATAACCATGAGGTCATAGGGAGTGAGATGGTGGAGACCTCAACATTTTTAGGGGTCAGTATTGGGAGGGTTGTGCCCATCTTCTCACTCTTACTACTTCATTTTTGTATAAGGATCATTGGAGGTTACCTTTGTGATCGCCTTTTTTTTTTTCTTTTTTTTTTTTTTGGTCCCATTTTCTACGCCACTTTAATGGCCACAGAAGCTGGAATAGTTTTTACAATGCGATGATGCTGATGTCGATGAGGATGATAATGATGAAGCTATGGAGTACCATCTAGGATTGAGACTGCATGACAGGGTTGTACTCTATGCTTACAATCAGAAGATATCCTGGCATCAACCAGGCCCGAGAGATACAGATACCAGCGGTGTTGGTCAGAAGATTTTAGCCCATAGCATGCCCAACTCTGGGTAGGAGCTGGTTAAAGCCGAAAAATCCTACAGTGATTTTTGAAGGGACTGATGGGGATTCAAACCCACAACCTTCCAGTTGGTAGTCCGTTGTGTTAACCACTACACCACGGTGACTGGTCCACTCTTGATACTTTACCTTCCCTCACCCTGAACATGGTCAGACTGGAGCCCACATGTACAATTTTTTTTTTTTTTTTTTTTTTTTTTTTTTGGCCATGTCAGGTTTAAACTCATGCAGTCAAAAAGGAAGGTGGGAGCTCTTCTTCTACGCTAACCAAACCTCCTACAATAAAGAGAGATATATTGAATTGTTGAAGAATGTCATTTTGGACCAGAACCTGTTTAATGTGTTGATCACATTTTCTTTTTTTCTTTCAGTGGATCTGCCACTATACTTCCCTGCAGAACCCCCAAAGTTTATTTTCCAGTCTGTGTACCATGAGGTTAAAGGTCAGCCGTACACAGAGGTCATTGATGACTTTCCTTACAGTCCACGATGGAGCGCTAACGAAATGGCATCGCGTGCCAAGTGAGTCCTAGTTTTCTTGTTGCCTTGTCTGAATGTTTGAGAACTTGCATGTGTTCTTTTAAGAGAAAAGACAAGAAAAAGAATGAAAAATCTCCAGGACACGTCTTTTGTTCAAATTGTCCACCTCACCTGCTTTGTGCACAGATCAAGTCATTCGTCTCATGTCAATCAGTTTAACAAAAATAACTCAGAATGGACAGTACAAAATGAAAACCGCTCAGCTGCTGTGAGAAGACGAGGCCAGGAAAAGATGGCTACCAAAGAAAGAGAAAGGCACAGTGCATGCGTATAGGACCACCTTCTGGAGGTGATGTTAGCAGCAAAGCATTATTTTTGTACGAGGCAGAAATAGAAATATGCTGTGGAGTATTTGCACATGTGAATAGTGGTATGTATGTTTGTTAAACACAATTTCAAAGAACAAAATGTCCTTTTAAACTATATAGGCAAATAGGTGATTCATCAGGACAAGACCAGTGGTAACTCACTGAGGCAGAATAGCTTCAGAAGATAAGATATGTGGTGAGGGTCGTCTGGGTGATTTTCAGTTTTCAGCAGAAAGACACTCTTTAGATACCAACCTTTTGTATAAGTGTACAGATTTAGCTTTAAATTGTCACTGAGTTGTTCAAAATCAACGGCTTTAATTTGATATAAACAGTCAGAATTTGATTGTTCTTTTGATCAGAGTGCATAACTACCAAATTAACTTGCAGAGCCCCAAAGCAGAGGTAGAAAGGTTGTTGTCTTGGCTATTGTTGTCCTTGCTATTTGATTCATCTGAAAACAGTTTTATCGCTGAATAGAGTTGGGGTTGCTGAGGGAATATGTGATACGCAAGTTGATGAAACCAGGAGAGGCTGTTTCCTCAAAACTGTTGTCTGCAGGAAGTGGATAGGTGTCATTTCAATTAGCCACAATTTCCATATATATATATATATATCTCAGCGTAATCTCCAAAGATTCTTAGAAATGAGTTTTGTGTATTTCTCAAAACTACAACAACAAAAATCACTGGCAGAGTTCTGTCTTTGGAATGGTCTCCAGCTCAACTGATTCAGCAAAGTCATTTGCCATCCTACCGTTCTGTCATAAACGTGGTAATCTTCTTTCTGTGCTGTTCTTTATGGAGGCTTGACAATGAGCAGTTGGCCAACTCTGTGCCTGCTATTTTCACAGTTACATACACATTTTTGTTCTCTGTTTGTGGGTGTCTGCTGTG
>CM060308.1:17260329-17325836 GCA_030674185.1 Monoplex corrugatus | reverse complement strand
CTAAATACAATGCACAAGGATGTGTTTGTTTATCTGTTTGTTTACTTGTTTATTTTTTGTTTGTTTGTGTTAACATTCAGATTTTTCTCAGATGCACGTATGCACACTGTTTCGCCACACTGTGCAAACGATATGTTGCTGCAGAGTCTGCACACTCTGTCTTGGTTGGCGTGCATGCTAGAATTTTTCATGTTTCCATGAGCCACCAGACACTGACATGACTTACACAGGATATCTAACATGTATATTTATGTTCTGCATATGAAGAAATATAAACGGGCAGAGGTTCAGACACTAACAGGTTTGCAAACAAGTTAACCTAGGAGATCAGACTGTTCTCCACCCTTTACCCATCTGGTGGGAGGTAGCCAGAAGAATCGAACCTAGATCTTTGACAAGTCTGATTTTTGCCCACATGACTGTCAGACAAGATGTGGATTAGGAATGATACATTTCAGGTTAGGTTTTTGGCACAATAAACATAAATGGATCATTTTTAAAATAATAAATCTGTATGTAAAATCTATAGACAGCATATGTGTGTGTATATTGTGTGTTGTTTGTTATCTCTTAGTCTTATGCATTATGTATTTATTTATCTACCCCCCCCCCCCCCCCCCCCCCATGGAGGTGGACAATAGAATGAAGGGGCGATGACAAAGGAGACATTATTTTGATTATGGTGATAGACAGCAGAGGCTAAGTGTAATATTGAGCAGGGTACTTTCTGTGATGTGAGATAAATCTACTTACTGGCTAGTTGTGTTTTCATTCAGTGATTTTTTTTATTTCTATTTATTTACTTATTCATTCAAGTCTTTCATTTTATTATTTTTCAATATGAGATAAACAAATACTGATGTCATTACAATGTAGCCAAGATAGTTCCAATGACAGACTGATACAAATACTAGAAATTAGAATAGGATAAAAAAGAATAATATAGACTAGGTAGGACCTCAGGGACTGGCCAGCTCATGATCATTTTGGATCTTCTCCATCACATGGCACCAGTGCTGTCAGTGCATATAGAATTCATTATGAGCACAGAAATGTCATCTTCAGAAACTGAAACTGAATTTGAACATGCATGTCTGATGTTCTGCATAAAATGCTCTACCACAGAACAGAATGTTTTCCCACAATGCAGCAGCATCTTTTTGTACCCAGAGTTTTAGTATAGCATCAGTATTTTGTTGTTGTTGTTGTTGTTGTTGCCTTTTTTGTGTGTTGTTGTTGTAGCTGCTGTTGTTGTTTCCGTTTTTCATTGTTTGCATATATTTCTGTTTATGAAGAAAGTAGATTTCTCAACTGATTTCTTCCTCAATCCTGGGACAATTCTTTTGTTGAAAAAGGAAAAAAGCCTGAACTCCTTTGTTGCCATGGGGTTTGTTGTTGTGTTGTTGTTGCTGTTTTGTTTTGTTTTGTTTTATTTTGTTTTGTATTTTATCAATAAGTGTGTGTTGCACATGAAACTAGGTTTATCAATACTTCTTGAAAGACTAGAGCCAAGACCACCACTAAAGGGTCTAGTGGAAGGGGTATGACAAATCCCTGACCAACTATGTGTGTGTGTGCGTGTGTGTGCATGTGTGTGAGTGTGTATGTGTGTGTGCATCTGTAAGAGTGTTTTGTGTGTGTCTGTATGTGTCGTAAAGTTGTGGAGGTTTACTGACAAATGAACTTGCAATTCATCAACAACAATAACAAGAGCAAGTTTGGAATTACTCAACTGCTGACACTACACTAGACCCTACATAATGCAGAGCGTTATGTTTCCTTCAACATAGTGAAGCCGAAGGTGAGTAAACACATCCATGACGGTAAATGTCATAGTCGTTTCAAGCAAGCAGCCTCTATGGTCGGGAAGCATCGATCATAGTTTCATTAGTTAGTTAAACTTAAAGGTACAAAAGTGGCTTTAATTCTCCCTATGCTAACCTGGGAGTTATCTCCCATGTTTGCTTACTTCCATGAATGTTTGGGTAATGTTTTGCATACTGTCAAAACAACTTTTTAGCTTTTTGGAAAATAAAACAAAAAATGGCAAGAAACCATTGTCTCACACATGAGGAAATCATACAACTGCTCAACCTTGATGACAATCCTGGCAATGGTGGAAATAAAGTTTCTGAGGAAGAAAATAATTCAAAACAGCACAAAACAGATGTGGGTAGTGACTTCAGCTAGTGCTAGTACTGACCACATGGTCAATGCAGTACTACTATCAACCAGTGCAAGCAGGAGAAGGGGCCATGATTGTTTTCAGACAGGCGCTACAAGGCGGCATGGTAACTCAAACAACAACAATGCTGGTTGACACCTGAAAATACTGTATAAAATTTCTTGTAATTGTATCTATAATAAGAAATGCTACTTAACAAAAATAATAAGTACCCATTCATCCCTAAATTTCTGAAGGCAAACTCGGGCCAGCACAGCTACAGTCCTGAGGCAAACCCAGTCACAACAGAGTTAAGGCTTCAGTTTGAGCCAATTTCTGAGCTGTTATATTGGCTCAGGCTGATCTTAAATGTTTATGTTTCTTTTCTTAATAGTAGTAGTAATTGTAGATACAGTAGTAGTTGTTGTAGTAGTAATAGCAGTAGTAAATGGGCTGGATGGAGATTAAGCCTCACAACTTATGTATGTCTCATCTTTGAAAACTCTGTGGTGTGGTTTGTGTTTTGCATGTACATGGTCTGATCTGACTGCAATCAACCATTAAAATACAAAAAAAATTTTTTACTGGATTTATAAACATATTTAGGAGACTAGTTCCAAACTTTAAAAAGAAATGAATTATCTGATTTAAAAACTCTCAAAGAACAAACGACACAAATCTTTTGTTTTTGTGCATACATGGCTCATTAGCTCAGTTGTTAGAGCACCATGCTCATAACGCAGGGATGTGGGTTCAACCCTCCAGCAGGCCACAGCTTTTACCCCAGAGCTTTCCAGCACATCAGATTAGGCTTACACGCAGGTATGTGGCTTATGCCATGATCATTTTGGCTCTTTTTCATCGCATGACAGCATATGTGGTGTCGGCGCATACAGAATTTATTCCAAGTCCAAAGACACTAACCTACAACCTGACCTCAAAGCAAAACCATCAATTGAAAAAGAAAAGGTGGGGATAGGTAAAGTCTTTTAGCTTACCTGAAACTGACCTCAAAGCAAAGCCATCAATTGATATAGAGTCAGAGCAGAACAACTGCACACTGACAACAAAGTTGTAGTGAAGATTATTAAAGATTTTTCTGTTCTTGCCCATATCTCAACTGAAATGCTGGCCCAGGCTGAACATCTTATTAAGCATTGTGTTTTTCCTAGTTCAAAAATTTAAAAATAAATGAATCAATTATTGAATTAATGAAAAAAAGTCAAAGATCTAACTATAAATTATAAAAGACAAAAACTATACATTTGCAATGTCATTTGAATTTGGGGTTGTTTTATGTTTTGTTTTGTTTTGTTTTGTTTTGTTTTTCAGAATGGGCAATTAAAACAAATCCAACAAAATATCAGTAAGTCGGTGAATCTTACGTCTTACAATCGACAGATCGTTAACTCCAAGGACCACGCTTTGTCTAATGACTAAAGCTGCAACGCACACGGCAAAAACAGTAGAAAAAATGGGACGTTTCCGACAGCAACAAATCGATACTGCTTTACAGAACAGACACTCAGGTTTCTCTTGCTGGTCTGGTGCTCGTTTGCAGAACTAACGGATTTTATAGAACAACGACACAAGCTTTCACAAGCAAAACATGCAGCAAACATATAACACCGAATACTGTAGATAATAGAAATTGCTTCAGATACCTGGTGTGCCACTGCTCGATCATGCTGAGAAGCACTGGGGCTCATAACAGTCTCCACAGCTGCAACTAAACTCGATAGTGTCTGCTCCATGTTTACGACGCCCGGTTCTGCAGCCATGCTGACGATGGGAAGTCACTCCTTTATCAACTCTTGTTCAATGGAGAGTGTAGTGGAGAGGGTAGTCCACATATTCATTTACACCTAAAATATATGTTCCCGTTTGGCTTGATCCTTTTTCAAAAGTTTGGAATTCAGAATTTGTTCATCGCACTCGAAAAAGTCCATGTATGCGCTCCACGTAAATCTGTCAGCAATTATCTAGCAGAATTCTTGATCCTGTGCATAACTATGCGTCGGCAAGGTCTTGAAATGGGGAGGGACAGCCAGAAAGAGACCTATAAAACACTGAGCTGACACCTCCTGAATAAAAATGTAATTAATGTAGTGCAAACGGTCCACATCAAAACTATGTCCGTTGTACTTTACACAGCTAGAATGTTATTATACATAACACGTAAAACACACAATAGCAAGTAATGGAAATAATTAGGAATCACTATAGTCGAAAAAATAAAGGAGAGTAAAGAAGAGCAAAATCACATAAATAAATACAACTACAAGTCTTCACACACACACATACACACACACACACACACACACACACACACACACACACACACACACATACATACATACATACATACATACATACATACATACATACATACATACATACATACACATACACATACACATACACGCGCGCGCGGCACGCACACACACACACACACACCCCTGTGACCTTTGGCCCACTTTTGCTCATCCTCTTTCCTTTCCACTCGCTCACATGTCAATATTCTTCTTTTTCTTCTTCTCCCTTAACTCCCTGAGGAGTCACTGGGGCTCCACACTAAAAGAACTATTCACCTGACTTCTACAGTTCTGTTGCCTGTGTGCCAAAGCATGGGTCTCAGCAAAATGGTTTCTCTGTCCATTCCACAATGTTATCATCATCATCATCATCAGGTGCCCTGCCGCATGGCGTTGGCGATCATGGACATCCATCTGTCTCTATCTGTCGTTGCCCCGAGCATCTCCCCCACCCTCCTCGTCCCCAGCCACTCTGCAAGTCCGTCCAGCATTTTCTCCATGGGTCTACCTGGTGCTCTCTTTCCCTCCATTTTTCCCGTTGTGACCAGGTGCTCCAAATGCCCCTTCCTCATAAAATGGCCTATAAATGTTGCCTGTCTTTTCCTAATCTTCCTTATGAGTGATCTACTTGTATCTGCCTCCATCAAGACTGTCTTGTTTGTTTTCTTTGCTGTCCATGGAATTCTCAATATTCTTCTTAGAAACCACATCTCAGCTGCCTCAGTCTTGTTCTGGCTTTGTTTGTTGACTGTCCACGCCTCGCATCCGTACAACAGTATTGGTTCTATATAACATTCAAGGACTCTGTTCCTGATGTTAATTGATAGGCATTTGTTGGTAAGAATACTTGTCATCTTCTTGAATGCTGTTTTGGCTTGGCCGATTCTGCTGGCTATTTCCAATGTGCATCTGCCGTCTGATGAAATGACCGTTCCCAGGTATTTGAACTTAGTAACCTGTGTCAAGGTTGTGCTATTTGCTGTTATTTTCCATGAGGGGATTTCATGTTTTTTTACTGATCACTATGACTTCAGTCTTCCTGCTGTTTAGTTCCAACCCCTTACCTTTGCTTTCTATTTCTAGCATATTCACAAGGTTTTGTAGGTCCCTTTCATTTTCTGCAATTAGCACGGTGTCATCTGCGTATCGAATGTTGTTTATCATTTTCCCTCCAACCTTTAATCCAGGGTCTTCTTCTAGGTTTCTCATGATGTTTTCGCTATAAAGTGAAAACAGATCTGGTGACAAAACACAATCTTGTCTGACTCCTCTTTTGATGTTTTGGAAAAAGCTTACATTGTTTTCTATTCTCATTGCATCTGTTTGTTCCCAGTATATATTTCTGATTATTCATAGATCTTTTCCATCAACATTGAGTCTCTCCAGTTGGTTGATCAATTCATCATGTCTTACCAGATCGAAAGCCTTGGTGTAGTCAACAAAGCATAAATACAAATCCTTATTCATCTCAATTGACCTCTCTATGATAGTTCTTAGGATGTATAAGGCATTAATAGTTCCTTTTCCTTCCACAAATCCACACTGTTCTTCTGCTATTTCTCTTTTGATTCTATTCCTTGTCCTCATCATGATTATTCTTAACAGGATTTTTGTTACATGACTCATCAAACTGATTGTGGAGTTCGCATTCTATAGCCCCTGTCTTCTTTGGAAGTGCAATGAAAATTGATTTTGACATATCTCTGGCGATTTTTCCAGTGTCGTAAATTTCATTTAGGAGGACTGTTATTTTTTTCTATGCCAAATTCCTCCAGGGCTTCAATCATCTCTGAAGTAATGTTGTCTGGTCCCGGGGCTTTTCCTGGTTTCATCTTTTTCAGTGCCGCTCTAACTTCATCTTTCATTATGGGTGGTCCTTCAAAGTTCTTTTTTATAATGTGTTCTTCGTTTCTGTCATCATCAGAAAGGTCTTTAATTTACTCTCCCCATCTGTCTAATATTTTGTCTTTTTCCATGATAAGCGTGCCATCTTTCGATTTCAAGCAACCAGTTGATGTGCATGTATTTTTCCTGTGGACAATTTCTTCAATTCGTCTGTACATACCCTGAGGATCCGTTTTGTGTCGGTCTTCCATTTCTTTGCACTTTGTGTTCAGCCAAGCTTCCTTAGCTTCATTGCACCTATTCCTGATCTCCTTGTTTATCTTCCTGTATATCTCCTCGTTTCTCTTTGCCTTCCTCCTTTCCTCCATCAAGCCCAAAATTTCATTAGTCATCCAGCTCTTTTTTGTTTTTCTATCTGCCTTAGGGATTTCTTCACAAGCTTCATTTATCGAATTTCTCAACTTTGTCCATTGTTCCTCACTGTCACCAACGTCTTCCAGAGCACTGAATTTGTTTTGAACATGTACATTAAATTTTTGACGTATCACTTCATCTGTCTTTTAAGAGTCCAAGGTTTAGTTTGATGTTGCTTTTGGTCTGTTTCCTTTTCCTCAGTTTCAGTCTAAATCTTCCCGCTATAGGATTGTGATCACTGTTGCAGTCTGCGCCTGGTAGTGTTTTTGCTGACAGTAAAGAATTTCTAAATCTTTTGTTGATCAGGATGTAGTCAATCTGATTTTTGGTATTATCTCCTGGACTCATCCAAGTCCATTTTCTTCTATTAGGTTGCTCAAACCAGGTGTTTCCTACTATGAACTCATTCATCTGTGCCCATTCTACAAGTTTCTCTCCCCTTTCATTTTGCGTACCAAGGCCATGAGGTCCAACTATATCCTCCGCCCTATCCTGTCCCACT
This sequence comes from Monoplex corrugatus, assembly GCA_030674185.1. Lineage (NCBI taxonomy): Eukaryota > Metazoa > Mollusca > Gastropoda > Littorinimorpha > Ranellidae > Monoplex > Monoplex corrugatus. Next base: position 17,318,596 of record CM060308.1, on the reverse strand, counting down.
TTAGCATTAAAATCTCCCATTATAACTGTAACTTCTTGTGATTTACATTGGACTTTGGCCATCTCTAATACTTTGTAGAAGTTGTCGATGTCTTCCTAAGTACTTGTGGATGTTGGTGCATACACCTGAATGATGTTGATATCAAACGGTTTGCCTCCCAATTTGACCAGCAAAACTCTTGTCAGACACAGCCCAGTATCCCTTAACTGCTTTTGATTTGTCTTTGTCCATCATGACGCCTACTCCTCTGTCATGTGAGTTACCACCAGAGTATATCATTGTGTATTCTCCTGATGTTATCATGCTTGCCCCCTTCCATCTCACTTCCCCTAGTCCTAAAATACCAATGTTAAGCCTTTCCATCTCTGTTTTGATATTTTCTAATTTACCCTTCTGCAACAGTGTTCTTATATTCCATGTTGCAACTTTGATGTTTTTAAATCTGAGTTTAGGGGGTATGGTCGCAGTAACTTGCTGACGGTCTGGTGTCACCTGCGCCGCATGACGGTCCCTACCGGACGAAGCTGCTCCACAGGAGCACCTATATTACCTGTTATAAGTCCTTCAATTTTTGTTGTTGTTTGTTTTTTTCTGTCTTCGTCTCCCTCCCTCAATAGTTCCTTGGAAGACTTATTTAGCCTGGCCATTGGAAGGCTGCAGGATCTTTGAAAAAAAAAAGTTATATCAGTGACTATACAAAAATCCATTAGCTGAGTGTTAAAGGGCATTGCTCATAACGCAGAGGTCGTGGGTTAAAAAATCAGGCGGACCACAGATCATCACAGGCTGTGTGGATCTGATAGCTCAATTTCATTCCAGCCTGAAACATTAACTCAAAGGGTTAAAAATGGTCTGTTCGCTGCCAATCTACAGTCGCGGTTTCTATCATTCTGGTAGTGTCAGTTTAGTGTTTTATGGATCCATTCTTCACCCCACCCCACCCCCTCGCCATTTCAAGATCTTGCCAATGCAGAGGGTTTTGACTTGGCTCAGGGAGTCTGCCCAATACTGAATTGCTAGCAGATTTAAGTGGATCGCAAATGGAATTGTCTGAGTGTAAGGAATCCCTCTGGCACAAACTCCAAACTAAGCCAGAAAACAGAAACCACCCGGCATGCACACCACCGAAGACTGTGCAGCAACATCTCGCTTGCACAGTGTGGACCAAACAACATGAATACTCGTAATCGAAAGGTGGGGGTGTGGATTCACCAGGGTAGACAAGGGACGCAATCTCTTTCAGGTTAATGCTGGAGTGTCACCCTCTTTCATCAAGGGAAGGCACTTTTTCGATGTTTTGATGTGAAAAGCCAAGCCCATGTGAGGCCGTTAAAAAATGAAAATGGATCAAGTCATCGATACTCATTTATTTGAGTTCTTCGATCCAAAGATTCGTCCATTTGTCGAGAACGTTCAGATGGAGGAAGATTTCAGCGTCTTGCCAGGATCTTTGAATGTTTTCGACGCCTGTTCTGGGTATGAATTCGGTGATCATAATTATCATGATTATATCTTTTTTATGATCAGTAAATTTGAACCACTGATGACAATCACAATCATCTATGATCTTAGGGTGGGTGGGGTTTATTATCGTGATGATTGTTATGTAAATATCTGAACTGGTATTATCAATTCTGAAATTTTCAGTAAAAATTGCAGGTAATGAAGATTGTCTGGCATAATTTGTGATTTATCATTTTATGTCTAATTTAATCAGTCATGTGACACACACACATGATGTTTGTGTGTGTCTCACTGTGTCATTGTGTGTGTGTGTGTGTGTGTGTGTGTGTGTGTGTGTGTGTGTGTGTGTGTGTGTGTATATACAGCATACATGTGTGCAAGATCAGTTAATATTTTATCGCTTACTTTTCTATTGTATGCTTATCGTTCACTTTTTATGCAGTTAGCTCTGATAGTGATAGCAGTTTTAAATCTATTAAAAGCAAAAAGAAAAAATTCATATTTGATTTGTTTCTCTGTTGGTGATAAAAGGGTAATTAATGCAATACATGTATGTGCATTTGTGTAGGCCTACATGATGCACATGTGTGTGTGTGTGTGTGTGTGCCAGTATGTGTGTGTGTTATTGTGTGCGAACAAAGTAGGCCCTATAATGAAGTCCAAAACAAGTGTGACTGCCCGCGTTCAAGCAAACAGGAACCAGAAAGAAAACATGAAAAAAGAATAAGAACACATATTTAATAGAACAAGACAAGACAGGTGCAAATTTTCGGTCAACTGGCCTTTGTCAAGCGTAAGATCACAAACAAACAAACACCAGATACAAACATTAGGAGAGAAATACTGAAACTTTCCTGCTGCTCTGTCCAATGTGAGAAAAAGAATCAGTATAATATTATAAAAGTATAATGAGTTCAGAGTTTGGAGTTTGTTGACTTGAAGATGATTTATTGCGTTCAGACAATTCCATTTGCACTCCACCCAAATCTGCCTGCAGTTATCTGGTAGACTGCCTGAGCCCCTGCAAAACCCTATGCACTGGCAAGGTCATAAACTGAGGAGCAGAAAAGGGTGATGGTAGGGTGATGGGAGAAGAGATGGGTGGTTGTAGGGGATGGGGGGAGGGGTTTGAAACATTAAGCTGACATCCCTAGAGTGATGGAAATAATAAAATGGGCAGCAAATAGGCCAGTGTTTAATTCTGCGGGGCTGGGACTGAACTCAAGATATCAGATTATGAGTCCACAGCTCTAGCAAAAGAACCAACCAACCCATAAAAATATGTTGAACTTATAACAAATACTTTTGTAAAATGTGTATTATATATAAATTTTACAAAAGCATAACAATTTTCACTTCAAAGTTAAATCTTCAAGTCTAAAATATTTTTTTTTATAACTTAAGTAAACATGGTTTCTGAATATAAGAAGATTCATTAACTGGAAACTTAACTATTTAGTGTGAGGTTTGCTATTGAGACTGTAATTTGTAATGCAGCCTTATACACCCAACGACAAGATATTCGTGTAAACATGATATCCGTGTAAATATGATATTCGTGTAAATGTGAACCGAATGTGTATCTGATTGCTGTTCATGTTAACATGTATATAAGTGTCAGTTGAGAATCAGTCAGGCTCTTCCATTAAAGACTAGAAGCATTGCTCTGTCTTCAGAGTCGTCAACAGCAAGAATGTAATATGGTGTCAGAAGTGGGATTCATCACTGGAAGATCCGATCTATCAGAAACGCTTTGCAGTCAGTTTTAGTACCGACGCTCTGCAGTCATGAATGATTCTGGAACAGGAATGCGAGACATTTCATTGCCAACATTCCAGTACCGTCGAAGTTGGATTTGTCCTGTCAACTAGAGCAGAATTGGAAAAAGTTCTCACGGCAGTGGAGGAACTATTCTGTCGCCAGTAGACTAGACAAGGAGTCAAAAGCATACCAATGTGCTGTATTCCTTGCCGTGATCGGTGAAGACGCACAAGAGGTGTACGATGGGCTACACTTTACAGAAGAAGAAGATCAGAACGACATTGACACCGTCATGCAGAAGTTTGAAATATTCTGTGTGGGAACAACCAACGAGGTCTTTGAGTCTTACAAGTTCCACATGAGAAACCAGGAACTTGAGGAGACCATCGACACATACATTGCAACATTGAGGAAGTTAGCTAAGCAGTGCAACTTCAAGGAGCCAGATCGCATGATCCGTGATCGAATAGTGATTGGCATCTGTGACAAAACGGTCAGAGGGAAACTTCTGGAAGAGAAGAACTTAACCTTGGATAAGGCCACTCAGATCTGCCGTGCTCACGAGACGTCCAAATCACAGACCCAATGCATGCCAAATTCCAGCCAAGAGCTAGCCGTCAACGTACTGAGACATACACAGCTGAGTCAGCGTAGCGGACAGAACAAAAATGTAGGACAGCAGCATGGGGGTGGAAGACAGCAGCATTGTAAGAACAGCCAGAACGACCACCAGAACAACTCACAGCAGTGTTCCAGGTGTGGAAAAGGCAACCACAAGAAAAACATGTGTCCAGCCAAGAATGCAAAGTGCAGAAAGTGTTGCAAGGTGGGACATTATGCAGCACTGTGTAGGAGCAAAATTGTTCATGTACTTGCCGAAGAAGAGGAAGAGGAAGTGGAAATTTCAGGATTTTTCGGACCAATTATAGGGGAAGTGACCAGTAACCCATGGATGGTTACACTCAAGATGGATGAGCTGAAAATGAATTTCAAACTGGACTCTGGAGCGGATGTGACAGCTATACCCGAGAGACTGATTCCTCCAAACAAGTGACCTCTCCAAAATACGACAAAGAAACTGTTTGGTCCAGGACGTGCTCAGCTCGCAGTCGAAGGAAAATTCACAACAATGTTCAGCCACAATGGGAAGTCCTGCAGCCAGGATGTCTATGTCATCAAGGGGCTAGAGGAACCGTTGCTAGGCCGTCCAGCCATCGACGCTCTACAGCTGGTTCAACAGGTGAATCAGGTCATGCAAAACCTCAAAGCCAAATATCGTCAGACTTTGCCTAGACTGTTTGGTGGACTTGGGAAACTGAAGAACGCATACAAGGTCAGTCTGAAGGCAGATGTGAAGCCGTATGCAGTCGCGACCCCAAGACGCCTCGCTCTTCCACTCCATACCAAGGTCAAAGTCGAACTTGAGAAGATGGAAAAGCAAGATGTCATTCAACCAGTAACGCAGCCCACAGAATGGTGTGCGCCGATAGTGGTTGTGCCAAAACCCAACGATAAAATATGACTTTGTGTGGACTACACAAGACTAAATGAGTCAGTCAGAAGAGAGAACTTTCCACTGCCCTCGAGTGACGAACTTTTAGCACAGCTAGATGGAGCTCAAGTTTTCACGAAGCTTGATTGCAACAGTGGATTCTACCAGATTCCATTAGATGAAGACAGTCAGCTCCTGACGACCTTCATAACACCGTTTGGCAGATTCTGCTACAAACGACTACCGTTTGGAATAAGTTCAGGCCCTGAAATTTTCCAGAGAAACATGACACAGCTACTTGCGGGACAAGTAGGTGTGATCTGTGACATTGATGATCTAATGATCCATGGGAAGACGCAGCAGGAGCATGACAGTCGTCTGAGACAGGTCTTGAACAAGTTACAGGAAGCTGGAGTAACACTGAATGCAGAGAAATGTCAGTTCTCACAAACAAGTGTCAAGTTCCTAGGACACATTGTCTCAAAAGATGGAATTGCCATTAACCCAGACAAAGTTAGAGCCATCACCAATTTTCCCCAGCCAGCGAATCTCACTGAGCTGCGACGATTCCTCGGGATGGTGAATCATGTCGCGAAGTTTGCAGGATGCAACCTTGCTGAAGATACCAAAGCTCTGCGAGATCTTCTGAAGGAAGATGTTGATTGGATCTGGGACAAATTGCAGCAAGTCGCATTTCAGAAAATCAAGCAGCAACTAACCTCAGCGCCTATCCTAGCTCACTACAGTCCCAACAAAAAGACGAAAATTTCAGCTGATTCGTCGTTCTTCGCTATGGGAACTGTTTTGTCTCAGCAACAAGAAGATGGTAGTTTCAAGCCAGTATTCTACGCATCCAGGTCCTTGACTCCAACAGAGCAGCGGTATGCGCAGGTGGAGAAGGAGGCACTCGCTGTTACCTGGGCGTGTGAAAAGTTTTCAAGCTACATCACAGGCTTAAAGGAACTGACTATCGAGACAGACCACAAGCCACTACTAGCACTACTGAAGACAAAGAGCTTAGATGAGCTCTCACCCAGAATCCAGTGATTCAGGATGAAACTGATGAGGTACAACTACAACATCATCTACACCAGGGAAAAAACCTCTTCACAGCTGACGCTCTCTCCCGAGCTCCAAGACAGAACGCCGAAGAAGAGGGGAAGAGTCTAGAAGAAGAAGTCGAGCTACATGTTCACATGTTGATGCAGAACTTTCCAGCAACGACAGGAAGTCTAGATGATATCAAACAGCAACAGCAGATAGATGATCTGTATCAGAAGCATTGCTCTGTCTCCGGAGTCGTCAACTGCAAGCTGAAGAACTACTGTCAGTCAGGATGGCCAAGTTCGTGTCCAGATGACCCTCGCATGAAGCAGTACTGGTCTGTACGTTTCGACCTCAGCGTGCAAGAAGATTTACTTCTGTACAACTCACGTCTTGTTGTACCTGAGAAACTGAGACCACAGATGCTGGAACAACTTCACACAGGACACCAAGGTATCACAAAAACGCGCGCAATCACCCGTGACACTGTGTGGTGGCCTGGACTCTCCACACAAATTGAAGCCTTTGTGGAGGAATGCCCCATTTGCGCCCAAAAACGCAAACTGTCTCCAGAACCTTTGATCCCTAGCCCAACTCCAGATTACCCATGGCAGAGAGTAGGCACTGACATATTTGAACTGAACAAACACTATTACCTACTTGTCATTGACTACTACTCCCGCTACATTGAGTTGGCCATGCTACAGAACACGACTGCCACCAATTTGATATGCCACATGAAGAGCATGTTCGCAAGACATGGGATTCCCGAAGTTGTCGTATCAGACAATGGACCCCAATATGCAAGCAAGCAATTCAAGGACTTTGCCAAGGCCTACAAATTCCAACACATCACCAGCAGCCCGTATTACCCGCAATGTAATGGTGAAGCAGAACGTGGAGTTCAAACCATCAAAAATTTGCTGAGGAAGGCAGAAGACCCTTATCTCGCGCTAATGATGTACCGTGCAACACCACTACAGAATGGAAGCAGTCCAGCTGAACTTCTGATGGGGAGGAAGATGAGAACGACAGTCCCCACAGTGAAAGCAAATTTGACCCCGAGACAGCAAAATGGTTTCAAGGCCAAAGACATGAAGATGAAAGAGAAGATGAAGAACAACTTCGACAGAGCTCATCGAGCGAGAGATGCTCCTTCTGTGTCCGTTGGTCAGCCAGTGTGGGTGAAACCTCAGGACACTCCAGGCACCATTGTCAGACCATTGGGAAATTGGTCATACGAAGTCGTTACGCCATTTGGAAAACAGAGAAGGAACCGCCAACATCTGTTCCCAAGACGACTACAAGGCAGGCCGTCAATCAACCACCCTCGTGAGAACAGTCTTGTACCCAAAGACTTTGCCGAGCCTGAAGAGCCCTACACTTTCGAGCCGCCGCCACAAACCGAACAGCCCTCGACAACAGTTGATGTACCGTCTACGTCTGATAGTGCAGAATCTTGCCAGAAGCCAAAGACAGTATACATCCGATATGGCTGTGAAGTGAAGAAACCAAAAGTCTTGGACTTGTAAAGTGATAGTTAATTTGCAGCAGCCGTCATTGTCCATTGAACTCAAGAATGGGGGATGTGAGGTTTGCTATTGAGACTGTAATTTGTAATGCAGCCTTATACACCCAACAACAAGATATTCGTGTAAACATGATATCCGTGTAAATATGATATTCGTGTAAATGTGAACCGAACGTGTATCTGATTGCTGTTCATGTTAACATGTATATAAGTGTCAGTTGAGAATCAGTCAGGCTCTTCCATTAAAGACTAGAAGCATTGCTCTGTCTTCGGAGTCGTCAACAGCAAGAATGTAATATTTAGCAGTGTGTGCGTGTGTGACATCATGTGCTCAATATTATTGCTATAGATGTGAATATGTGCAAAAGAGAGAAACAGTGAGACAGATATAGTTACATTCCTCAAAATAAACTTCTTGTGGTTAATCTTTTCAGTCACATCGATTCAGGCAGGTGACAGGTAACATTTTTGTACACTAAATTTGATATGACCTCATTTCAGCTGCCCTCAGGAGATAGACCAAAGGAGATATGACAGGTTTAAAATATCTGTGCCATATGCAGGACAGAGCCTGACATGTAAGTAATTGAGCACTGACTCTTTTTAATACTTTCCTCCTCTGTTTGGAGATGTTAGTCTTTTTTCTCCCCCTTTGCCCAACTCTATTCTTCACCATCCTCTCTCTCTCTCCAGACTAAAAGATGTTTGATAAACAGTTTTTGTCTTATCACCTGATTGCATGTTCTAGCACAGTTGATTTTGCATTTACGGATTGTGCTTGTGGGTTTCCAAAGTTCTTATTTAACCCCTAAAATGTAAAAGTTGACATGTTTTGTATTAAAATGTGAAAGTTGACTTGCTTTGTAAAGTCACACATTTGATATGTATATGGCCTAAAATCAGTTTATAAATATGTCATCGGATTTGATCCATATGCACTAACGTCACAGGTTCCATGTGTATGGTGATCATGGCACAAGCCTTAAGCCTGCACATAAACCCATCAGCTGGCCAGGTCCTTAGGCCCTACCTAGACTATGTTTTACCTAGTCTATATTTCATTCTGGTATTTTATCAGCCTACCACTGGAATAATCTTGGTTACATGTAAATGACGTGTGTGTGTGTACCTTACATTAAAAAAAGGGACATATATATAAAGTAAATAAATAAATAATTAAAGGTCTGAATCAGAACACAACTAGCAGCATATGTTCTGGGAAGGTCTTGAAATGGGGAACGGGAAAAGAGTGAACTGTAAAACACTACACTGATACCACCAGAATGATGGAAATGTTAACAGTTAAGATGGGTGGCAAACAGATTTTAATGTCGCAGGCTCAAATTGGACTGGGGATATGAGATTTTGAATCCACAGCTCTATCAAAAGGACTGACTAGCCTATGTAAGAGGAGGGAAAAAAATGACAAAGACAAATAAGAAAGAAAGAACCAAACAAACATTTGCAAGTAGAAGCTCACACTGATTAAGTATGATAACATATGTACTGCTTGTGTTTTTCTTCAGGGAGGTGATATTTGATTGCACATGCCCAGAAGAACCACCAGACTTCATATTTGGACCTGATGATGAAGACTTTGTGCCACCCATGGAGGAAATGGAGGTCAGCTCATATTTTGCAAAATTAAAGTCATGTATGTGTATGTTTGTCTGTGTTGGAATAGAGTGTACGTGTGTGTCACTGTGTACGTGTGTGTGTGTTCATGTATATGTGTGTGCATGCATGCATGTGCGCTTGTTCCAATTCCTCTGTTTTTGTTTTTGTTTTCATTTCACTTGTGTTGTTTGTCAGGATTTTCTGGTCTACTTAGCAGTCTGTTTCTTCCAAACAAATAAACAGGAAACTTTTATCTATTAACTTTTTGTTCTTCTTATTAAATACAAAACAAATTTCATGCTTATGTTGTGACGATTATGTATCACCATGATGATGACAATTGTTTTGACTATTGTACGCATGTTGTACAGAGTCTCAGTAAATGGGACGTGAAGAAACAGGACTCCTTGTTGCTGATGATCAAAGAACTACTACGCTACTACCGCCAACACAACAACATCCGTGCTGCTAACTTCTTCCGTCTGCAGCAAGACGTCTCCTCTCTTCTCAGTGCTGTCGACATCAACTCCAGTGATTTGGAACTGTATATCACTGGCAATGAAGTAAGATAGTGTGTGGGTTTGGGTGAGTGTGTGTGTGTGTGTGTGTGTGTGTGTGTGTGTGTGTGTGTGTGTGTGTGTGTGTGTGTGTGTGTGTGTGTACACACATGTGTGTGTGTACATGTGTGTGTGTGTCTGTCTGTGTGTCTGTGCATGAGTGTGTGTATTTCCAACAACTTTTGTCTACAACAAATCCCTTCAGTTGAGAGTGTTGTCAATATCAACTCCAGTGATTTGGAACTGTATATCATTAGCAATGAAGTAATGAAATGTGTATGTGTATGTCTGTCTGTCTGTCTGTCTGTGTTTGTGTGTGCATATTTCTAATGTCTGTCTGTCTGTCTGTCTGTGTCTGTGTGTGTTTGTGTGTGCATATTTCTAACTAACTACTACTGTCTCTGGTCTCTCTGCCTACTGGTCTCGTGGTAGTGTGGTTTCTACTGGTCTCGTGGTAGTGTGGTTTTTCATTACACAGATGACACCGTGCTAATTGCAGAAAATGAAAAACCTACAAAACCTGGTGAATATTATAGAAATAGAAAGGAAAAGTAAAGGGCTGGAGCTTAATAACAAGAAGATGGAAGTCATGGTAATCGGTAAAAAACAAGAAATCTCCTCATGCAAAATAATAGCAAGTAGATGCACATCAGAAATAGCCAGCAGAATTAGCCATCTCCTCATGCAAAATAATAGCAAGTAGATGCACATCAGAAATAGCCAGCAGAATTAGCCAAGCCAAAGCAGCATTCAAGAAGGTGAAAAGCATTCTTACCAACAAATGCTTATCAATTAACATCAGGAAGAGAGTTTTTGAATGTTATATAGAACCAATAATGTTGTATGGTTGTGAGATGTGGACTGTCAACATGCAAAGTCAGAACAAAATTGAGGCAACTGAAATGTGGTTTCTAAGAAGAGTGTTGAGAATTCCATGGACAGTGAAGAAAACAAACAAGACAATCTTGAAGGAGGCAGACACAAGGAGATCGATTATAAAGAAGATTAGGAAAAGACAGCAACATTTATAGGACATATTATGAAGACAGGGGAATTATAACACCTAGTCACAACAGGAAAGCTGGAGGGAAAGAGACCACCTAGTAGATCCAGGAGAAAATTTTGGACGGACTTGCAGGATGGCTGAAGACAGAGAGGGTGGGAGATGTACTTGCAGCGACAGGGGATAGATTCTTGTGGAGGGCCTAGGGCCATGATCACCAATGCCATGTGGTAGGGCACATGATGATGATGATGAGTGTGGTTTTGTTGTGAACAGAACAAGGCAGGCAATGTGCACATGGTGATCAGACTACATGTGGATTTCTCCCAGTTACCAGCCTACCTTGTACAGGTGAGTCCTCACCTCAGATGAGTTGTCTGATATAATTAATGGCAATTTGTCTGAGGATGCTTTATCTCACTGTGACAAATCTGTTGTCATTGCTCAGAACGGTTCATTTTGTCATCTGCTGTTGTAATAGTGCTTTTCTGAAATCCATCTCCTTTTACTTCATACATAATCCTCACCAGGGTATAACCTGTATCTGTCTATCTCTCTGTCTCTCTCTTTCTCTGTCTGTCTGTCAGTCTCTGTCTATCTCTCCATCTATCTATGATAGACAGACAAATTGAAAAGTAAGGAAAGTTTAGTGTTAATATTGATATTTTTATTACAGTTCTTGTCAAGATTAAGTAAAAGTTAAAATATCTTTTGAATTTGCTTATAAGATCAATGTGTACCTGTAAGTGGGTCAGCTTGCTTACAAACTAGCTTTTTTATTGGCACAGTTTCAGCTTGGAGTTTAGTGAGAGGTCAGGCTTTTCAACATACCACCAACCCCTGTTCATTTAGTCGAAGTCCCATGACCAGGATCCAGTAATATTGAGCCACCATGGGGCCACCCACCAGAGGATACTGCACTGCTGCCAGGTCACTTTGTTGGAGTTCAGCAATGCCTGTCATTATCTGACATAGCTCAAGACTCTGCCTTGTGAATGTAATTGTTTATAAAAATCACTTGCATGTGATCGATGTGTGTGTGATGGGGAATCTGAGAGAGGACCACACCATTTGAATAGTGTTTTAGTATCACCCCAGTCCAGCATGTTTTATTATAATTGTTATGATATTGCTGTCATTGTTATAATATTAGTTTGAATGTGGTCTATGATATTACTGCCATTGCTTTAATATCAGTTTGAATGTGGTCTGTGTGTATACAGGGAAATCCAGGAGAGGACCGAGCCATTCTGTGTCTGACGTATTGTTCGCCAGACAGTTCTCGTGTCACACCTGTCCTGCGTCTCTCACCACGTGTTGAAAAGTCAGTTCACCTCAAGTATAAAAAACCCCAGAAACCTACAAAATGAGAATAATACCTTGTATATTTAATTATTAAAACAAGTGTTGTCTTGACTTGTTTATTCAGTTAGATACACTTTCTTCTTCTCTTTCCATGTGCTTCTGGTTTATATATACTAGATAGTTACCAGTCTCTTTGATTCAGTTCAGATATAGTGCAAATGCTGTGATCCTCCATTGGGTCCCCACCTGCGGTGAGATACAAGGAAACATGAGAGTAGAGGAGCCCAGGAATACTGACCAGACAACAGCTCCAGCTACAGCAAGAACATAAGCAGCATAAGATAACTCCTTAAGCCATGATCAGAAAGTGACGATTACCACGTTTTGTCAGGAGAGCAAGAATGGTCCATCTTACTAACATTTGGAAAGACAGATATTTAGGAAGTGATCTCAAACTTAAAATACTGCGAAAACTAATGTGTTACATGGAAGTAAAAGATGGACTCTTAAAGCTGCAGATGAAAATAGAATCAAAAGTGCAGAGATGTGGTCCTACAGAAGATTCCTAAGAATAAGCTGGACTGAAAGACGAACAAACCAAAGCATTCTGGAAGAACTGAACATACAACCTGAACTTTTAGGTGCGGTTAGGATGTGCTATGAGACATCAGAGCTGCCATGTAATGAAGACTGTGGCCCAGGACAAAATGGAGGGCAAGAGACAACAAATCAGACCGCCCACTCTCTGTGTAGAGAACATAACCAAGTGGAAGAAGTTGCCAAAAGATGAAATCTACAGAAGGACTGTAAACAGAAGGGGATGGAGACAGCTGACGGGGCATGCGTCAATGGCTACCGTCAAGAATGATGTCGCCAACAGGTGAACAGATGTCAGGAGAGTAGCAGGTGCTTCTGATGAGGCTTCCATGCAGTGACCACAACCAGTTCAGTGCGCACACGAATGGCAAGTTCGAACTGACGCCTTCAGCATCCTGCCCCCTGCAGTCAGGAGGACCAGAAGCTGAACATGTATTGTGGTGATGACATCTCTATCAAGTAGAGCGACAGGAGGCCATATGTTCCAGTGACATCCTGTCTATCAAGTAGAGCGACAGGAGGCCACATGTTACAGTGACATCCTGTCTGTCAAGTAGAGCGACAGGAGGCCACATGTTACAGTGACATCCTCTCTATCAAGTAGAGCGACAGGAGGCCATATGTTCCAGTGACATCCTGTCTGTCAAGTAGAGCGACAGGAGGCCACATGTTACAGTGACATCCTGTCTGTCAAGTAGAGCGACAGGAGGCCATATGTTACAGTGACATCCTGTCTGTCAAGTAGAGCGACAGGAGGCCATATGTTACAGTGACATCCTGTCTGTCAAGTAGAGCGACAGGAGGCCATATGTTACAGTGACATCCTCTCTGTCAAGTAGAGCGACAGGAGGCCATATGTTACAGTGACATCCTGTCTGTCAAGTAGAGCGACAGGAGGCCATATGTTATAGTGACATCCTGTCTGTCAAGTAGAGCGACAGGAGGCCATATGTTACAGTGACATCCTCTCTGTCAAGTAGAGCGACAGGAGGCCATATGTTACAGTGACATTCTGTCTGTCAAGTAGAGCGACAGGAGGCCATATGTTACAGTGACATCCTCTCTATCAAGTAGAGCGACAGGAGGCCATATGTTACAGTGACATCCTGTCTGTCAAGTAGAGCGACAGGAGGCCATATGTTACAGTGATATCCTCTCTGTCAAGTAGAGCGACAGGAGGCCATATGTTACAGTGACATCCTCTCTATCAAGTAGAGCGACAGGAGGCCATATGTTACAGTGACATCCTCTCTATCAAGTAGAGCGACAGGAGGCCATATGTTACAGTGACATCCTCTCTATCAAGTAGAGCGACAGGAGGCCATATGTTCCAGTGACATCCTGTCTGTCAAGTAGAGCGACAGGAGGCCATATGTTACAGTGACATCCTCTCTATCAAGTAGAGCGACAGGAGGCCATATGTTACAGTGACATCCTGTCTGTCAAGTAGAGCGACAGGAGGCCATATGTTACAGTGACATCCTCTCTATCAAGTAGAGCGACAGGAGGCCATATGTTCCAGTGACATCCTGTCTGTCAAGTAGAGCGACAGGAGGCCATATGTTACAGTGACATCCTCTCTATCAAGTAGAGCGACAGGAGGCCATATGTTACAGTGACATCCTCTCTATCAAGTAGAGCGACAGGAGGCCACATGTTACTGTGACATCCTCTCTGTCAAGTAGAGCGACAGGAGGCCACATGTTACAGTGACATCCTCTCTGTCAAGTAGAGCGACAGGAGGCCATATGTTACAGTGACATCCTCTCTGTCAAGTAGAGCGACAGGAGGCCACATGTTACCGTGACATCCTCTCTGTCAAGTAGAGCGACAGGAGGCCACATGTTACAGTGACATCCTCTCTGTCAAGTAGAGCGACAGGAGGCCATATGTTACAGTGACATCCTCTCTGTCAAGTAGAGTGACAGGAGGCCACATGTTACCGTGACATCCTCTCTGTCAAGTAGAGCAACAAGAAACACAGCTGACCACGACTGTGCTGACCAACACATTCTATGGCAGCTGGCAGGATGTGGAAAGAATGGCAACATTAGTTGCCAGATGTGGTTCTGACCATGCAGATGGTGAATGAAGACTTTCAATCTTACCTTTTTTTATTCGTTTTCTTTTTTCTTTTTTTTAAATTTCAGTAAGAACATAAACATCAGTGATGACATTCATAAAATAACACATATGTTATACACACATACAATTATTCATATATACTTAGGCAGACATACACCTGTGTACATAATGTGTTTCTTATATATGTATACATACACATGTGTCCGTATACACTATGCACATATGTATACACATATATAGACACATATAAACAACATATATAAACACAGACATATACACATGCACACCTACATAATGCACATATAGATGCACTTTCATACACATATGAATACATGCATATATATATACACATGTATACACACATACATACACATACACATGCATACTTATATTTACATATATACATGCATCCAAGAAAAATTGGAAAACTAGAAAAACAAACAAAAACAAAAAACCTGGTTTTATAACACACAGCCTTAGTCACCCAGCTGGAAATGAGCACCTGTCCCTCTTGGAGAAGGGAAGGTAAAGCAGCAAGAGAGAGGAGATGGGTACCATCTCATAATGATGGCTTCAGGAGAAGTTGAGATCTCTGCCACCTCACTCCTCAGTGGCCAGTCAGATTATTGAACTGCCATTAGTGTTTTCCCCCCTAAGACGTGCATAGAGATACTGAAATATGAAACGTGTATGTGTGTGTGCGTGCATGTGTGTGTGTGTGTGCATGTGTGTGTGTGTGTGTGTGTGTGTGCACGTGCGATTGCATGTGTGTGTGTGTGTGTGTTGTATGTTGTGTGCATGTGTGTTGTATGGTGTGTATGTGTGTGTGTGTGTTGTGTGCATGTGTGTTGTATGGTGTGTTTGTGTGTATATGTGCGCGCGTGTGTGCATGTATGTATGTGCAGTGCCTTAGGGGGCTCCAGCCAGCTGAGGATTCCCCCATACAGTGCAGGCACGCTGCTTGGGGATTATGTGTCCTGTGTGGTGCAGCTCCTGGACAACAAGGTCAGTCTGCCATTTAGTCACTGATTCATGTGGTTTAAAGTCACCTTTCTTTTCAAAAGAACATCTGTCAATGTATGAATACAACAATAAAACAATGCCATTGAGCAACAATAAGCTCTTAAGCTTGTTGTGTGCTCTCGCAAACATAGAAACCAGAAATACAAGAAAATGGAAAAATCTATGGAGCTCTTATGAGGGAAGAGAAAGTCAAGAACCTAGTAACAACAGGGAAGCTAGAGGGAAAAAGAGCACCAGGTAGACCTGAGGAAATATTGGACAGTTTTGCAGAGTGGATGAGGATGGAAAGGACGGGAGATATACTTGAAAACGACAAAAGATAGATTCATATGGAGGGCCATGTCTACCAGCACCATGCACGCAGCAAGGCACATAATGATGATGATGGTTTAAATCTGAAAAAGACAAGCCTCTCACTTGTATCTTTTTATTAAACACAAGTTGTCATTCTGTTTGTGTTTGTTTCTGGTTCCTTGAACACTGGCAGCCACTCTGATGTAGATTTCATGCAGACATATATGATATACGAAGGCTAAGTATGAAGTGTACAATTACATTTAATCTTGAGCTTAAGTGATAATAATGTTCATGATGATAATAGCTAAATAATGAAATAAGCAAAGAAATAGATAAATGTATAAACAAATAGATAAATAAAGTGATTCATTTGGAGTGAATAATCAATAAATCGTCATGTGTATTTACTTATAAAGGTGATTATTGTTCTTCTTGTTGTTTTTTGTTGTTGTTGGTATTGTTGTTAATTGTCAGTGTACAGAATTTCATCATAATATGTTTGTGTTATAGTTGCATTGTGAACTGTAACAGGTGACACAGGTGGTGCGTGGCTTTGAGAAGAGAAAGGAATACATGGCAGCCTTCCTCAGCTATTTTGGACGGTAAGATTGTTGCTGCTGACCAAAAAGTTCTTGTTAACGGATTTTGCCTACTTTCTCCATCC
This sequence comes from Monoplex corrugatus, assembly GCA_030674185.1. Lineage (NCBI taxonomy): Eukaryota > Metazoa > Mollusca > Gastropoda > Littorinimorpha > Ranellidae > Monoplex > Monoplex corrugatus. Next base: position 17,302,156 of record CM060308.1, on the reverse strand, counting down.
ACCTGTATTGGAATGGTGTCATAAGGAGACAATTATTAAAGAAAGATTATATTTAGTTATCCAGTTTTTCTTGGATGCCTGTAGAGACAATTATTAAAGAAAGATTATATTTAGTTATCCAATTTTTCTTGGTTGCCTGTAGAGACAATTATTAAAAAAAAGATTATTTTTAGTTATCCAGTTTTTTTTGGATGCCTGTAGAGACAATTATTAAAGAAAGATTATTTTTAGCTATCCAGTTTTTCTTGGATGCCTGTAGAGACAATTATTAAAAAAAGATTATTTTTAGTTATCCAGTTTTTCTTGGTTGCCTGTAGAGACAATTATTAAAAAAAAGATTATTTTTAGTTATCCAGTTTTTCTTGGATGCCTGTAGAGACAATTATTAAAGAAAGATTATTTTTAGCTATCCAGTTTTTCTTGGATGCCTGTAGAGACAATTATTAAAAAAAGATTATTTTTAGCTATCCAGTTTTTTCTTGGATGCCTGTAGAGACAATTATTAAAAAAAGATTATTTTTAGCTATCCAGTTTTTCTTGGATGCCTGTAGAGACAATTATTAAAAAAAGATTTTTAGCTATCCAGTTTTTCTTGGATGCCTGTAGAGACAATTATTAAAGAAAGATTTTTAGCTATCCAGTTTTTCTTGGATGCCTGTAGAGACAATTATTAAAAAAAGATTTTTAGCTATCCAGTTTTTCTTGGATGCCTGTAGAGACAATTATTAAAAAAAGATTTTTAGCTATCCAGTTTTTCTTGGATGCCTGTAGAGACAATTATTAAAGAAAGATTTTTAGCTATCCAGTTTTTCTTGGATGCCTGTAGAGACAATTATTAAAGAAAGATTTTTAGCTATCCAGTTTTTCTTGGATGCCTGTAGAGACAATTATTAAAAAAAAGATTATTTTTAGCTATCCAGTTTTTCTTGGATGCCTGTAGAGACAATTATTAAAAAAAGATTTTTAGCTATCCAGTTTTTCTTGGATGCCTGTAGAGACAATTATTAAAAAAAGATTTTTAGCTATCCAGTTTTTCTTGGATGCCTGTTGAGACAATTATTAAAGAAAGATTATTTTTAGCTATCCAGTTTTTCTTGGATGCCTGTAGAGACAATTATTAAAGAAAGATTATTTTTAGCTATCCAGTTTTTCTTGGATGCCTGTAGAGACAATTATTAAAAAAAGATTTTTAGCTATCCAGTTTTTCTTGGATGCCTGTAGAGACAATTATTAAAAAAAGATTTTTAGCTATCCAATTTTTCTTGGATGCCTGTAGAGACAATTATTAAAGAAAGATTATTTTTAGTTATCCAGTTTTTCTTGGATGCCTGTATGCATGTTTTTGCCCACACTGTGCAGGTGGTATGTTGCTGCACATTCTGCATACTCTGTTTTCGGTGGGTGTGCATGCTGTTTTTGTGTTTCTTAAGCCATCCACTTTACATAACTAAAAGGATCTTTAACGTGTATATTTGATGCCCTGTATGTGTATACATACAAAGAGTGTTTAGGTACTGCCAGGTCTCCACACATGTTGTCCTGGAAGATCAGAAAAGTCTCCATCCTTCACCCAACAAATGGAATTGTCTAGGAGGATCAAACCCAGGAACTTCTGATAGGAAGTCTGACATTTACCCACATAACTACCACACTCATCTTCTAGAGCTGTAGAAATGAGACAGTTTCATCCAGAGTTGGTCCCAGGTTACAAACAACCTAAGACAAGTGAATGTCTGTTCCATTTAGGAGAACAGAGTGAGTGAGAGGAAAGACCAGTTTTTTGGTGTGGTAAGGACCATTTCAGTCTCGTTATCGTTAATTTGAAGTCTGTTGGTAATTCATGATGTCAGTTCAGAGATGCAGGATGGAGTAGAACTGATGATAAGCTCAGATATATTGCCTGATTTGTTGTCAGAAAAACTGTGGTGTGATGAAGAATGATTGGAAGCAAGTTTAGACAATGATAGAGACAGACAGGACGGGACCCAGAGCAGAGCCTTGTGGTACACCATAAAGTAGTGATGGATGGAGAACAGCAATGATAATAAAAATAACAATAATAATAATAATGATAATAATAATAATAATAACAACAATAATAATAATAATGATAATAATAATAAATCATTTTTATATAGCACTATTCGCCTACACATGGATAAAGACTCACTGCGCTTTACATTAACACATTCCGTACCACGTCACGAGATCCTCGTGACTCAGCTTTCTCTCTCTGTGGACCAGGTCACGAGGATTTCGTGCCCTGAACGGTAGTTTCAGTTTCGAGTATATAAATAGAAAATGACTGCATTACTGACGTGAATCCTTTTCCAGCAAAGGGAGTATACTCTTGTCATTTCCTTTTCTTTTTTGGTGGAGATATGTTGAAAAACAAGAAAAACATACCTTGTTTTCTGACAATACCCCCTCTGGCCTTTCTCTCTCCTAACATTACTTGGTCAGTAGTTAGTACAGTGACCTATTTTCTTGGTAGGAAAAGGGGTAATTCATTTTTCCCAGTCAGTCCTATGCCTAGTGGTCAATTATACTATGCTATTGGTCAATTATACTAATCCCACTCCTAGTCCCCCCCCCACCACACACACACTAGCACATCTGTTGCAAGCAGGTGCTAATATATACATTACTGAATCAGAAAGATCAAAAATCATGTTTCATTACTGGTAATGTTTATCAAAAAGATGAGTTTTGAAGCCTGTCTTGAAAGAAGAGAGAGATGATGAACAGCAGAGAAAAAGGCAGATCGTTCCAGACAAGTGGGGCCTGGCAACGGAAAGCTCTGTGTCCTATGGTTTTGTATTTTGATTTTGATATTGCCAGAAGCTTCTGGTTGCTTGACCTGAGACTGCGTTCAGGCCTGTATGTTTTAAGTACAAAAGAGGTAGTTAGGCAAGGTACCATCAAAATACCGATAAGCCAGAGTTGCTAATACCCCATTTACAAACAAGATAGGGCCTGGGACAGTGTCTCTGAATGGTCATATGTGGATGTGTGTGTGTGCTTGTGCATGTGTGTGTGTGTGTGTATATGTGCATATGTATGTGTGTGTATGTGTGCACATGAGAAAAAACAGTTTGCACTTGAGATAAAAAGAATCAAAGCACCTTTTCTTCATTGCCTGTACTTTGTACTCATGCTGTGTGATTGTTTGTTTTGCAGGTCTGTCATAGAGTATGATCTGCACGCCTTCAGTCAGATCTCCTTCCTCTTTGAGTGGAACGACTTCTTTTTCACCTACTCTGGTTTGTACACAGTTTACTCTCTTGAACATTTCCATAGTTTCTGTGTTGGCACTGTTCTCTGATGTAGAGAGTATGTACATGTTTCACAGTGCTACACTGTCACTGTTGGTTAGTGCATCATGTGGACAAGCTTATATTTCTTGCAGAGCTACAGCTGAATAAGGTCAAGAAGCAAATAGATTCCCATTTAACAGCATTATCTGCAAGCATTGCTGAGCTCACTGGGTGGTGCTGCTAGACTCCTCTTCCAGACCTGCCAGAAGGGTTGTGCGTCTGTCTGTCCGTCTGTCAGTATATTCCTTTTTCAAAAAGGGAGATTCCAAGAAGGGATATGCATACCGATCTGTCTGCCTGTCTGTTACCAAAATATGACAGCAAGATTGTCTTGGCTGTTTCTGAATCAATCTTTACCAAATCTTGGTCAATGGTGCAAAGGTGTAGGTCAGTCAGGAGTCACGAATGCGTAAGTCTGGAGGACAAGGCATAAAGTCAAGATCACACAGACAGGAAAAGTCAGAATCACACAGACAGGAAAAGTCAGGATCACACAGACAGGAAAAGTCAAGATCACACAGACAGGAAAAGTCAGGATCACACAGACAGGAAAAGTCAGGATCACACAGACAGGAAAAGTCAGAATCACACAGACAGGAAAAGTCAGGATCACACAGACAGGAAAAGTCAGAATCACACAGACAAGAAAAGTCAGAATCACACAGACAGGAAAAGTCAGAATCACACAGACAGGAAAAGTCAGGATCACACAGACAGGAAAAGTCAGAATCACACAGACAGGAAAAGTCAGGATCACACAGACAGGAAAAGTCAGATTCACACAGACAGGAAAAGTCAGAATCACACAGACAGGAAAAGTCAGAATCACACAGACAGGAAAAGTCAGAATCACACAGACAGGAAAAGTCAGAATCACACAGATAGGAAAAGTCAGAATCACACAAACAGGAAAAGTCAGAATCACACAGACAGGAAAAGTCAGAATCACACAGATGTGAAAAGTCAGAATCACACAGACAGGAAAAGTCAGAATCACACAGAGGGGAAAAGTCAGAATCACACAAACAGGAAAAGTCAGAATCACACAGAGGGGAAAAGTCAGAATCACACAGAGGGGAAAAGTCAGAATCACACAGACAGGAAAAGTCAGAATCACACAGATGTGATAAATCAGAATCACACAAACAGGAAAAGTCAGAATCACACAGACAGGAAAAGTCAGAATCACACAGAGGGGAAAAGTCAGAATCACACAGACAGGAAAAGTCAGAATCACACAGAGGGGAAAAGTCAGAATCACACAGACAGGAAAAGTCAGAATCACACAGAGGGGAAAAGTCAGAATCACACAGACAGGAAAAGTCAGAATCACACAGAGGGGAAAAGTCAGAATCACACAGACAGGAAAAGTCAGAATCACACAGATGTGAAAAGTCAGAATCACACAGACAGGAAAAGTCAGAATCACACAGACAGGAAAAGTCAGAATCACACAGACAGGAAAAGTCAGAATCACACAGATGTGAAAAGTCAGAATCACACAGACAGGAAAAGTCAGAATCACACAGAGGGGAAAAGTCAGAATCACACAGACAGGAAAAGTCAGAATCACACAGACAGGAAAAGTCAGAATCACACAGATGTGATAAATCAGAATCACACAGACAGGAAAAGTCAGAATCACACAAACAGGAAAAGTCAGGATCACACAGACAGGAAAAGTCAGAATCACACAGAGGGGAAAGTCAGAATCACACAGACAGGAAAAGTCAGAATCACACAGATGTGAAAAGTCAGAATCACACAGACAGGAAAAGTCAGAATCACACAGACGAGAAAAGTGCCTAAAAGCAGCACATTTTGAAGATATGTTAACAGCATTTTCTCAGAAACTGTTGACAGTATTTGAAATCAGTTTTCACTGTTGTGACAATCTGCCATTGCTCTCGATGCACATATTATTTTTCTTCTTTTCATTGCTGTCTAAATGGCCAAGCCACATCCGGCGATGAATGTGGCCATTATCTTTACAGTTTCTGATGATTGACCTGTTGAGGCATATGACTAGGTGCTGTTCCACCCTGAAGGGACTTCAGTGGATAGGCACTGTTTTTCTGTGATATAGATGACTGTGTAGACATTAACATTATATTGCATGGTGCCATGGTTTGTTAGAAGGCACCGGCAGGTCTGGTACCTCTGACATCGGCCCTCCTTGATTCACCTCAAGTTTTAGGTCATCTGAATGTTCTTCAAGGTCATAGTGATTGTGAGAAGTACAAAATCAGGATTTCCTGTAAAAGTGTATAAAGAGGGAGATAGTTAGAATGGCATGACTACGTTTTTTTTGTTTGTTTTGTGTATGTGTGTGTTTATAGTAAAAAGTGGAAAAAAGGTAAATGTTGTCCCATAACCATGAGGTCATAGGGAGTGAGATGGTAGAGACCTCAACATTTTTAGGGGTCAGTATTGGGAGGGTGGTGCCCATCTTCTCACTCTTACTACTTCATTTTTGTACAAGGATCATTGGAGGTTACCTTTGTGCTCACCTTCCCCCCCCCCCCCCCCCCCCCCCCCCCCATTTTCTATGCCACTTTAATGGCCACAGAAGCTGGAATAGTTTTTACAATGCGATGATGCTGATGTCGATGAGGATGATAATCATGAAGCTATGGAGTGCCATCTAGGATTGAGACTGCATGACAGGGTTGTACTCTATGCTTACAATCAGAAGATATCCTGGCATCAACCAGGCCCGAGAGATACAGACACCAGCGGTGTTGGTCAGAAGATTTTAGCCCATAGCATGCCCAACTCTGGGTAGGAGCTGGTTAAAGCCGAAAAATCCTACAGTGATTTTTGAAGGGACTGATGGGGATTCAAACCCACAACCTTCCAGTTGGTAGTCTGTTGCGTTAACCACTACACCACGGCGACTGGTCCACTCTTGATACTTTACCTTCCCTCACCCTGAACATGGTCAGCTGGAGCCCACATGTACAATTTTTTTTTTTTTTTTGGCCATGTCATGCAGTCAAAAAGGAAGGTGGGAGCTCTTCTTCTACGCTAACCAAACCTCCTACAATAAAGAGAGATATATTGAATTGTTGAAGAATGTCATTTTGGACCAGAACCTGTTTAATGTGTTGATCACATTTTCTTTTTTTCTTTCAGTGGATCTGCCACTATACTTCCCTGCAGAACCCCCAAAGTTTATTTTCCAGTCTGTGTACCATGAGGTTAAAGGTCAGCCGTACACAGAGGTCATTGATGACTTTCCTTACAGTCCACGATGGAGCGCTAACGAAATGGCATCGCGTGCCAAGTGAGTCCTAGTTTTCTTGTTGCCTTGTCTGAATGTTTGAGAACTTGCATGTGTTCTTTTAAGAGAAAAGACAAGAAAAAGAATGAGAAATCTCCAGGACACGTCTTTTGTTCAAATTGTCCACCTACCTGCTTTGTGCACAGATCAAGTCATTCGTCTCATGTGAATCAGTTTAACAAAAATAACTCAGAATGGACAGTACAAAATGAAAACCACTCAGCTGCTGTGAGAAGACGAGGCCAGGAAAAGATGGCTACCAAAGAAAGAGGAAGGCACAGTGCATGCGTATAGGACCACCATCTGGAGGTGATGTTAGCAGAAAAGCATTATTTTTGTATGAGGCAGAAATAGAAATATGCTGTGGAATATTTGCACATGTGAATAGTGGTATGTATGTTTGTTAAACACAATTTCAAAGAACAAAATGTCCTTTTAAACTATATAGGCAAATAGGTGATTCATCAGGACAAGACCAGTGGTAACTCACTGAGGCAGAATAGCTTCAGAAGATAAGATATGTGGTGAGGGTCAGTCTGGGTCAATCTTTTGTATAAGTGTACAGATTTAGCTTTAAATTGTCACTGAGTTGTTCAAAATCAACGGCTTTTATTTTATATAAACAGTCAGAATTTGGTTGTTGTTTTGATCAGAGTGCATAACTTTACCAAATTAACATGCAGAGTAATCCTTGCAGAGCCCCAAAGCAGAGGTAGAAAGGTTGTTGTCTTGGCTATTGTTGTCCTTGCTATTTGATTCATCTGAAAACAGTTTTATCGCTGAATAGAATTGGGGTTGCTGGGGGAATATGTGATACGCAAGTGGATGAAACCTGGAGAGGCTATTTTCTCAAAACTATTGTCTGCAGGAAGTGGGTAGGTGTCATTTCAATTAGCCACAATTTCCATATATATATATGTGATGGATGCGAGTGGTTAAGGGGGGTGTTAGGTGAGTTTGATTTGATGATTGCTGGCAGGTGAGATGGATCGAGTTGGTTAAGGGGTTAAGGGTGATGATGATATTTGCTGTGGTGGTCGTTTGAATCCAGAGCAGAAAGGGAAGTCTCTCAATCAAAAGACAAGTCCTCGTTTTGCTACTTGATTCTTTATTATTGAGAAGTCAGTCAACGAAGACCGAAAGAAGACATGTAAGAAGAAGACATCAAAGAAGACGGGTAAGAAGAAGACAGTGCCTGTAAGACACAAAATAGGTTTCATAAATACAATGACAAAGTACACATTTTGTGAAATAACAATGTCAATGTACAAGAATGAACAACTACATTCTAACAGAAGATGTCTACATTTACAAACAAAAGCACTAGCATTTGTAAACATGCAACAAATAATTGATAACAAACTGTTGTATAAAGAACTACTACATTATACCAAAATATGTGGTGTCGATATTTACACTCTAAAGCACTAGCACTTGTAAACATGGAACAAATAATTGGTGACAAAACATTGAGTAACCCTTTGATAAGTTGAGGGTAAACTACCATACTGCTTGTTCAATAGCCTTAGCATAGAGTAGACTTTCAATAATGTACTGGCAAAATAATGCACAGTCATATTAAGCTATTCGGCCGCCATGGGCTGAGTTAGTTGTAACATAACATCTGAGTGGGCAGCTATTGGACAGTTAATATTCAGTAGTGATGACAGACATAGTATTTGACTATGTGAACTGTCATCGCAAACATTGGGTCTACCTTATCGAATAGCAGTCAACACACTTGAGTCATCCATTAAATATTTGCTCCATGTAGTTATGTGTAATTCTATATCTAGTGCTAGAGATAGTGATAACAAAATAGCATAGCATATTACTAATTAAGCTATGTCATCAAAGCAACATTCAATAATGATTAGTGGTGGTGCTGAGCAGACAAGGGATACAACAATTGGATCAATTCGCTGAGCACATGTTTCATCAACTACCATTATGTACACACATACAACATTATCAAGTATAAAATAGTGCACAATAATGCATTGCATCCTGGTAGCTTTCAGACAGTTAATATTCAGTGGTGATGACATAGTAGGCCTATTTGACAATGAGAACTATGTCATCACAAACAGCACCTAATCAAATAGCAGTCAGCAGTGTTGAGAGAACACACTTGAGTAATCTTTTACCCATTATCTCTATGTGATTAAGTATAATTCTAGATCAAGTGCTAGAGACAATGATAACAAAATAGTATAGCAATTAGCATATTACTATTAAACCATGTCATCAAAACAACACTCTATACATGGTTATCAGTGGTGCTGATCAGCTAAGGGATACACTAAACAGACCAATTAGCTGAGCACGTGTTTCATCAGTCATCATGTCAGTATGTAAAAATACAACCTTGTCAAGTATAAAATACTCTTCCTCTGCACAACAATGCCTTGTATCTTGGCTTTTGGCAGAATATGGTTGTCAATAGTCCTACAATAGCCACATGAAAATAGGGGCTAAATCTATAGTGGTTATTACATTTAAACCTCGGTCCCATCTTTACAATGGTGGCCGCCATGCTAAGTGCTACAGATCTTGTGAGATAGCACATCGTTTAGATCAAAACATATTTTCTCACTGTGCGAATTCTGCAAATCTAGCGCGGTACTCAATAGACTCGAGCTAGAATCTAAAGAAATAAGAGACACTAAAGTCTAAGCTTACTGCAAATGACAAATTATAATAAAGTGATAAAAATCCAGAACTTACTACAGTAACGCCGTGAAGTTGATCACTTGCTGTGAGACCAAGAGTGGTGGCAGGAAAGGGCACCTCTGGTGATACTGAGAGTGGCGGTGGAAAAGCACACGCTATGATGCGCCTTGTTAATTTGTACTCTGGGAACAGAGCATGATGGTCATATTTTCAAATCTCAAACCTTTCAGATGGCAAGGTCTGATTGGTTGTTCTCACCTAATTAATCAATCAACAGTTTTAACGCAGCGCGTCGGTACACACAAGTGAGACGCTGGTCATTGTCCGGCAGTTTCGCGAGTGGGTATGTACTCGCTATCGAGCCACAAATACCTAAGGGGGGTTGAGACAGACGCGCCCTGCGGTCATTGTCTGAGTGTTCCTGCCGGCAATTACACGGCGATTGTTCTATAATGCTAAAGTACAGGCAGCATAAATTAGTGAAGGCCCCCTCTACGTTCTGTAAAACTACAACGTAATACTGACTGGAGATGATGACAAAATCTTGTCGTAGGCCTGCTTTAGAGTACATGTACACATTGTAGATCTGCTAATTGTTTAGCAGTGTGTTATCTACAATGTATATGCGTCATGTACTGGTTAGATCTTTGGAATGATTAATGCAGAGCTATGGGTAGGCAGAGGCTGTGAAATACCAGTATAATTAGGCCAAGAGAATGCAAGGCGTTTTTGATCTAGGCAAGCACGCTACACGGTGTTGCCTTTGAGCGTTGTAGGTAAATGGGAAAGATCGTAACAGAGCAAGGCACTCTGTTACATATATATATATATATATATATATATATATATATATATATATCTCAGCGTAATCTCCAAAGGTTCTTAGAAATGAGTTTTGTGTATTTCTCAAAACTACAACAACAAAAATCACTGGCGGAGTTCTGTCTTTGGAATGGTCTCCAGCTCAGCTGATTCAGCAAAGTCATTTGCCATCCTACCGTTCTGTCATAAACATTGTAATCTTCTTTCTGTGCTGTTCTTTATGGAGGCTGGACAATGAGCAGTTGGTCAACTCTGTGCCTGCTATTTTCACAGTTACATACACATTTTTGTTCTCTGTTTGTGGGTGTCTGCTGTGTTTGTTCAGTTTTAGTTTCCTTTTTTTTAATTTTGTTTTTTATTTCAGAATCAAAGTAATTGCCAGCATTCAAACAGAGAGAATATTAAAGTAACATGAAAATAGAATGAGAAGGTACATATAAATTGCAATCAACGAAATAAGACAGGCACAAATTTTTGGCCGACTGGCAGAAGACAACAAGGAAACATATCCACTAGATTTAGGACATGCACAACATATCAGCTAACTGCCTGATATTTTGGTGAGCTTTTTGTTTTTTGTTTCATGTGTGTGTGTTTGTTTAATATCTTTTTATGTTTGTTTAATATCTTTTTTGGTGTGTGTGTATGTGTGTGTGCATGCGTGTGTGTATGTGTGTGTGCATGCGTGTGTGTATGTGTGTGTGCGCGCGTGTTGTTTGCTTGCAAATAAGGGAATTAAAGGAGTTACCAAGTGTGAATCTTGCCTTTGTTCTCCATATTCGCGTTTAAACATCAAGGAATAAAACTTTTTGTTTCAGAGTGTTTATCCTGGATCATATCAGCAAGTTTCAGCGTTCATCAGTCTTGGCCAAGCAGAAGTGACATCTTTTCAGGATTATGTCAGTTGTCTAGTGGACTTTGTGGTGATCCTGGTTGGTCATCAGCCTGGAAGGACACAGACTTGTGGCTAGCTTGCTAGTATGAGCACACACATCACATCAAAAAGGTGCAAGCTTATCGATGATAGCGAAATGAAATAGGCATGGGAATGGTCTGCGAAAACAAATTTTCACAGTAGTAAGTCTGTTTCCCGAATAACCAGAATGGTATCCACAGGAAAAATAACTTGGGGTACCAAAAAAAAAAAAAAAAACGCCTGTTGCAGCTGTTCATAGGTTGACTGTGAAAAGTCAGACGCTTTGTTTGCTTGCTGCTACAACCCATTTCAGTCACTTGGAGTATGTACATTGTTTTGCCCGCACTGTGTAGTGGTATAATTGCTGCACAGTCTGCATGCTCTGTCTTGGGTGGGTGTGCATGCTGGGTGTTTTGTTGTTTCCGTAAGTCAGCGGATGCTGACACGACTTAAAGGATCTTTAATTGTATGCTTGATTTTCTACGTGCATATATGCATGAAATAGGAAATCAGTAAACGCTCCATCCTTTATGCACTGGATGGGAAGTACCGTGACAGGATCAGACCCAGGCCCTCAGATTGAAAGTCCAATGTCTTTCCTACTTGATTATTGTGTCGTTAGTTCGTGTTTGCACATTTTAGCATAAACTGGTGTATCGGTTCAGGTTTGAGCACACAAATGTTATTTTAGTTTGAACTGGTGTATGAGTTCAGGACTGAGCAGAAAGTATGAAGTGGAAAGGTCTACAAATTCAAAAGCAAAGCAGTTTTTCTCTCTGTGTATTTATATATTTATTTTTCATTATTTTCTTTGTTTTACTTTATTTACTGAAGGAAGACATGTACTTAATTATATGACAGATATCATACATACATTTCATCAGGTTATGCTAAAGGAAGACATGCACTTCATCTGAGTTGAACTCCACAATTCAGTTTAGTTCAGTTCAATCCAACAGCCATTTATTAACTGGAGTTGTACTTACTTGAAAGTTGATTTGGTCTAAAAACTGTCCTTTGGCTATTGTCACTGTCAGTATACTCAGTTGAGTGTTTTAATCCTTACAACGCCATATGTTTCATGTTTTTGCATCTTTCTCAGTACCAGGTAATGTTATATTGATGATCAAAACCCCAAGCTGACTGGAACCAGAAAAAACACAAAAAAAGAATCAGAACGCGTATTGTATACAACAAGACAAGACAGGCGCAAATTTTCAGCCAACTGGCCTTTGTCAAATGAAGATTACAAACAAACAACCACCAGATACAAAAATTAGGAGAAAAAGACTGAAACTTCCCTGCTGCTGGGTCCAATGTGAAAAAAGGAAGAAACTGACTAAGATGACATCATAATGTGTTTTTGAGTAAATATGTCGGAGCGGAAATGAGAACTATGATACACTATCGAAGAGTAGTGTTTGGAATGTATGTTTATTCCTTTTCTCACACAGGACGGAGCAGCAGGGAAGTTTCAGTCTTTTTCTCCTAATTTTTGTATCGGGTGTTTGTTTGTGATCTTAAGTTTGATGTGGGCCGAAAATTTGTGCCTGTCTCGTCTTGTCTTGTATTAAATATGCGTTCTTATTCTTTTTTTGTGCTTTTTCTGGTTCCTGTTTTCTTGAACGCGGGCAGTCACACTTGTTTTGAATTCCTAAACTGCCCATTGATTGCACAGCTTCAGTTCAAAATTATGGCTGTAAGCAGAAGGGGCTTCCCCCGATTACCACGTGATGTTGTGTGCTTGTGGTTTTACACGTAAAAGAGTGCCATCATACATACTGCGCAATGGAGTCATCATCATCATCTTGCCATGTGCCTTGTCGCATGGTGTTGGTGATCATGGCCCTCCAAATAAACTTGCTTTTTGTCACTGCCAGTATATGTATATCTCCTATCCTTTTTGTCCCCACCCTCTCTGCAAAAGTGTATAATATTTTCTCCTTAGGTCTACCTGGTGCTCTTTTTTCAGCTGGAAATGATATAAGCAGTTGTACAGGTGGCTACATGTCATTGTCCAGTTTTGTTTGTTTTTTTGTTTGTTCACTTGTCGTTAGTTTGGATTTTTTTTTTTTGGAAGAAGGGGGAGGTTGGTTGGTTGTTTTTAAGCATATTTGTCCAGCCTGGTAGATGTGTAGGTGATGATATTTGTTCAGTGTATTTGTGCGATTGTGGAAATGGTAAGATAGTGAGAGTTGTGAGGACATAACTGGATGACACCATTGTGGATGGGGAAGTGTTGACTGTATCTTCCCAGATGCGTCAAACTGAACCTGTGAAATTCTGTTACTTCTCCTGCTGTGTGGATGACAAAATGCGTGCGACATCATTTTTCCCTCATACATGCCTTGTAGGTTGCCACTGTCAGCGCAGATCTGTGTGTTTGTAACACAGTGTCTGCCAGTAGTTGTTTGCACAAAGCCTACCCATCCGTTGGGCATTGTGTCTAACTGTTCTCAGTGCAGCAAGGTTTTCTTTTTCTTACATCTCTTTTTAAATCAGAGCTACTGTAGTGGCATTATTGACAGTTCCATCTCAGGTGAACGTCAAACTAGTCTTGTTTTTTCCTTTCCTTTCCAAAGGATGATGTGGCAGTATTGTAGATGGAGTCACGAATGAAATGCTTCATCTCCTCTTTGGTTGTGGCTACATTTACTTTGAAAATTTGTTCCATTTGGTCATTGAGTTCTGTGTGAAGCTTATGGTTGGTTGCCCTAGCAGTGTTGTGTGGGCATCCTTTCTGCTTGATGCGGTGGATCCTGTTTGATTTCAGTCATTTGAACCATGCAGTGGTCTGTGCCACTGCTGCTGGGGAAGCTGCACTATCTTCATAATGCTGGCCTCAAGAAAAATTGAACTCTCTCCTCTTCACAGTATTCAACCCCAGTGTTAATCAAACCATTCTTTTATTTTAAATAGCATACGACTATCCTATGTCTGTGTTTTAACATTTTAATATGTGAATTGGGGAACTTTCGGAAAATGTGACAGGTGTTTTTTGTTATTTCTGTCTATAAATACTGTCAGTGAGTAGGTGAAGAATTTCGTTTCTGCAATCAAAAAGGAATGCTGTCCTTGTGCTTCTTGCTATAAAAGAAACATACCATTGAGGGAAATTTTTTGTTGCAATATCTTAATTTTTAGAATGAGGGACACAAAGGATTTATTACATTTTGTTATAATAAATTTTTCAAAAATATTATTTATGTCTTATTCTTGCAGTTGTGCTTGCTTGAGAGTCAGAGTATAACGTTTTGTTTTGTGCTTACTTCACTTTACTTTCTCCGTCCATCTGCTCCAGTTGTCATGGGGGGTGAATCTGGCAGACTGCAGCTAGATGAGAAGCCTAGTAATGTTCTAGATATGAAGTGTGCCTGTCACTCCATTTATCCACCATCATCAAAACTGCTATGTATAAGAGGCAAAGACACTGAAAACAATCAATAAAGTTCCTTTAGAAAATGTTAGACATTTTAAATATCTTGGTTCTGTAAAGACTGATGATGGAACCTCCTCTGAAGACATCCAAAGAAGAATTGGAATGGCAAAGCTGAAAATGGTCCAATGCAACATCTGGAGAGATAGAGGCATACCAAATGGCCTGAAAAGTAAACTTTTAAAATGTTTGATCTGGCCAGTCATGATTCATCCTGTGAAGCCTGAACTCTCAGAAAAGCTGATTGCAGAAGAAGTGAGGCAGCAGAGATGTGGTTTTATTGAGACTATATGTGTCAAATGGACAGATAGAAGAACTAATGAAAGTGTCCTGGAAGAACCTGATGCCACCAAAATACTAGTAGACATCAACAAGAGAAGACTAAAATACATTGGCCGTGTGTCACATAGCAAAAACACAGACCTCATGGCAACCATTTTTCAAGGAAAAACGGAGGCAAAAAGAAAGAAATGCAGACCTCCAATCTCATACCTTGAGAATGTAACCAACATCAGTGGCCTAAATATTCAAGACGTTGTCCACAAAGTCAAGACAGAGCCATTTAGAGGCGTGTAGCTGTGTCACAGAGTGCAGCGGTCAACACTGTACCCGTGACACCAATAGGTGAGACTGTGGTCTTCCTCAGGGTGTGAAGCCTAAGCATCTGGTGTTGTGGACTTGAAGGGCCTGCTGGTTGTCTGGCATCCCGATCAGATGGCCAAACCAAAGAAAGTATAGTATGTTACCAAGAGCAAGCATTGGCTCTTAGCACATGCTGCACGAGTTGTCTTTCTAGGCCTGCCTTCCATGGGCATAAATATGGCACAGTGCCTGAGTGTTAATATGTGTTTCTGGGTGTGAAATAGTATTCCAGATAACATTTACACCATAATACACAGCCTCTAAAACTTTTCAGAAAAGTTTTTGTCTTCTTGAAAAATATAATCAACAAGTGATAAATATGCCGTGATACAAAAATCTTCTTGAAAAACATATTCAACAGATAGTAAACATACACACACACACAAAAACACATTCCACACCAATTAGTATGTCTTAGATACCCAGACAGCAGAGCACATCCTCCAGATGTCCATACTATACAGCCTCAGGAAGATATCTGGACAAGAGACACTCCACTACAAGTTAACTCAGCTGAGTTGCAGCATTTTTGGTGAAATCACAGACTCAGTGGTGATTTTTGTTTTAAATTCCCAAAAATCAAACGACAGAAAAGCACATGAAATTTGAAAATAGTTACATCATTACTTTTTTCATCTTCAGATACATCATGACTTTATTCATCTTCTTACCAAAAAGCTGGTAATTACTGCTCCTGAAAGGAAAAGCTCTGAGGAAGGGTACCAAACCAAAAAGGATAAAATGCCTTGTTACCGAATCCACATTCATACATTATGTTGTCTTCTTACGCATCAGAATGAATATACACTCAGGAATATTTACACAGGAATGTAGGCCTAAGGACATATACAGAAATATGAAAACCACTGTTTTCACATGCTCAAGTGAAGATCAGTATGAAAGAACTCGAAGCACAACAATGTGACCTCAATGAACTTTGGTGTAAACATGACTAAATGGAGGTAACTGTACCTAAAATGACTCCAGTTTTATATCACAGTTACATATCTTGAAAGTCACATACCACAAGGCAAAACATTACGAAAGTTTGGACATACAGCCCAATCAAGTAAAACTGCATGTGTGTGTGTGTGTGTTTTATACAATGGTAGGATTTAGAAAGACAGAAGGTTCTGTGTCATATACAGGATTGATGTTCTAACCAGGCTTATGAAAAATGAGAAGAAGATACAGACACAACCTCCAAATATTGTTAACACATCATTTCATCTTCTAGATAACAACTGAATTTCTTATTGAAGGGTATTAACAATACCAACACAAAACAGTGACATAAATATCATTAGTAATAAAAAATAATTTCATTTATAGAGTGCATGCAAGTAGTCCACGTGAAAAAGCACACTAGATGCACTTTGCATTAACTCTTTGGAGATGCGCCTTAAAATGGCTGCTGAAATTGTCGAGATGCACAGTTTTTGGTACTTTTAAAAAAGTTATGGAGAATAACCAACGATAATAGATCTATCATGTTATATCTGTTTAAAAAGGTCATTGTCTACTTTGTAACTGCGCAGACCGCTTATTTATGCATGCTTTCATTTTTTTCTGGTTTACCACTGAAAAAGGCATGCAAATAGCTAAAAAACAAGTTCTGGGTGTACACACATATGACTTATCAAACTGCTGCTTAGAATCCATTGAATATCCATGTCACAAAACTGCACTGAACAAGTCACAGGATATACATCCTTCACTGGAAGTCACTATGAGTTCTGCTTGTATGAATATTTTGTCCCAAAAACGATTATATACAGGCATAAAGTCTTTTACTCTTTGAAATTCCCTTGTTTGGGGTACCGTGAAAACAAGCCAAAAATAGATTTCCAACAGTCTGCTACGGTCAAAGGAAAAGAAATCTTAGAAAAGTGGTCAAACTGTGCTTTCAGCATAATCTCCCTTACTATAGTATGCAAATTGTCTCGGTAAAGACGTCATAATATCCTCCACAGCCGAAGCTACGGAGCGTCACAGTCAAGAGACTGAGCCCTGCAGCCTGAGCTGCACAGCATCGCAATGAGTTGAGAGAACATTATCAATATTAAACAAATAAAAACAGAAAATATATTAAAAAAAAAAAGAAAATATGTCAGAGAAACCACTAGCCATAAAGGACAACAAACTAATACAAATGAAAACACCAGTTGCCATGATATAATGGTTAACACAACAGACTACCGACTAGAAGGTTGTGGGTTCAAATCCCCATCAGTACCTTCAAAAATCAGTGTGGGATTTTTCGGCTCTAACCAGCTCCTACCCAGAGTTGGGCATGCTATGGGCTCGTTAGGAAGACTGGGACCACACAGTCGAGTCTCATCCACTTTACAGATGCGTCATCAAAGGTGCTGCTTAAATCTTCTGACCAGCACCACAGGTGTCTGTATCTCTTGGGCCTGGTTGACGCCAGGACATATTATGATAGTAAGCATAGAATACAGCCCTGTCACGCAGTCTTAATCCTAGATGGAACTCCATAGCATCATGATTATCATCCTCATTGACATCATCATCATCATCGCATCATAAAAAAAAACAACCTGTGCCAGATTCTGTGGCCATTAAGTGGCATGGAAAATGGGATGGGAAAAAAAAGGTGATCCTTCGAAAAAAAAAAAGATATATACACATATACATAAATGAAAACAAGTCTTCACACACATGCACAGATACACAGAGAGGATTATGAACTAGAATACACTCAGTTTGTGTCTTTGGCTCTATTATATAAAGGGATAAACACAATGAATCTAATTTATACATCTACTGTTCTATCTATACAGCTAACGGTCTGTTTACCTGTATTTCATTTGTTACACCTCCTGTATTTGATTATTACTAATTTACAGTGAGCGCACTTTGTACACTCTCTCATAAACTGCTGCACCAGAGGAGAATTAGTAGTGGTAGTAATGGTAGTGTAGTAGTAGTAGTAGTAGTAGTAGTAATAGTAGTAGTAGTAGTAGTAGTAGTAGTAGTGGTGGTGGTGGTGGTGGTGGTGGTGGTGGTGGTAGTATATTATTATTATTATCATTATCATTATTATCATTCTTCCTATTATTACTATCATTATCATCATCATCATCATCATCAGTTGTTAACCCTTTGATTCCCGCACCCTGTCCACCAGCATCCTGCATTGCCAACCATGCTAGCAAAGCAAAAACTTAACCTTTTGACTCCCTCACCCTATACACCAGCTTCCTGCAGCTGGTGGATACGGTGAGGGAGTCAAAGGGTTAAGTTTTTGCAGTTGATGGAAAGGGTGCGGGAGTCAAAGGGTTAAAAGGACAATTTCATAAGCACTCTGCCAGCAATTGTCCGGCAGACTCACTGAGCTTTTGCAAAATCCTATGTGCTGGCAAGGTATTGAAACAGGCAGAGTAGGGAGAGGGACCTATGAAACACTATGTGCACACCACCACAATGATGGAAACATTATGATGGGCTCCAAACAGGCCAAATTTTATAGTTGCTAGATGGAACTAAACTCCAAGTCATCAGATTCTGAGCCTATGGCTCAATCATCAGAAAAGAAATAAACAAACAAGATGTGCACGTCCCATGTATGGAATTCTAGTGAATATTCTTCAACAGATTTCAGTTCCCTTTTTGTCACTACCACTGCCAAAAGCCTTGGAAATCTTGGCTGATGTGTTTTAGAAATATAGTTTGAGATATGTGTGACAAATTGCGGCACTGTTATACGGTTCAATAGAGTGCCCTGCTCTGTTTCATATTCAATCATTATTTTAGATGAATATGTACAGAATAACACATATCCCAATGACACACATTTGGTGAAGGCAAACTACAGACAACCAAAGAACTATTTGCTTTTATATTTTGGATCAAACGCCTTGAAGAGCACAATTTTATCGTGCACCTTTCACATGTGAGACCACACATGTGCAGATGACACAAGTCTGGTGACTGTGCAGACAGCCAAGATATCTTACTTTCTAAATTTGGATACAAACATGTACACACACATATGTACAAAAATGCTTAGCATCAACCTAAATCAATTATGTTTACATATGTGAATCCATAAAATAAATGGGATTTTTACCAGAGTTTACTGATGGCAAGCAGTTTTTACGTTGACACCCACCTCAGGTGATATGGCCGACAGGGATAACCATCCCAGGGAAGTGGGGGAATGGGGGCTTATCTAATCCTACACTGACACCACTAGAACAATAATGATGTTAAGATGGGAAGGTGAGAAGGGCAATTTTGATGTAGCACACCCCGGGATTCGAACCCACAACCATTAGCATGTGAATCCGACACTCAACCAACTGAGCTACTGAGGCCCACACTGAAAAGAATTTTGTTCACTCCGATTCTTAAGTACGGCAGTCTGGTATCAGTTTGCTCTGCAATGGAAAAACTCCAGAAAGAACCCCCTTGCCACCATTTATAATGTATGGTAGTCATGTATAAGTCTGTACTCACAAAGCATGGAAGTCGCTAATATCATTTCCATTGCTTATAGCTTGGTCAACTGTGAAGGCTGTTTCATGCTCTCCCCCCCTCCCCTTTGTCTTTCTGTCCCCCTCCCACCTTTGTCTTTCTGTCCCCCCTCCCCTTTGTCTTTCTGTCCTCCTCCCCTTTGTCTTTCTGTCCCCTCTCCCCTTTGTCTTTTTGTCCCCCCTCCCCTTTGTCCCCCTCCCCTTTGTCTTTCTGTCCCCCCCTCCCCTTTGTCTTTCTGTCCCCCTCCCCTTTGTCTTTTTGTCCCCCTCCCCTTTGTCTTTCTGTCCCCCCCCCCCCTTTGTCTTTCTGTCCCCCCTCCCCTTTTGTCTTTGTCCCTCCTGTTCTGTCCCCCTCCCCTTTGTCTTTCTGTCCCCCTCCCCTTTGTCTTTGTCCCTCCCTTTGTCTTTCTGTCCCCCTCACCTTTGTCTTTCTGTCCCCCCCTCACCTTTGTCTTTCTGTCCCCCCTCACCTTTGTCTTTCTGTCCCCCCTCACCTTTGTCTTTCTGTCCCCCTCCCCTTTGTCTTTCTGTCCTTGTCTTTGCCCCTCCCTTTGTCTTTCTGTCCCCTCCACCTTTGTCTTTCTGTCCCCCCTCACCTTTGTCTTTCTGTCCCCCCCACCTTTGTCTTTCTGTCCCCCTCACCTTTGTCTTTCTGTCCCCCTCACCTTTGTCTTTCTGTCCCCCTCACCTTTGTCTTTCTGTCCCCCCTCACCTTTGTCTTTCTGTCCCCCCTCACCTTTGTCTTTCTGTCCCCCTCCCCTTTGTCTTTCTGTCCCCCTCCCCTTTGTCTCTCTGTCCCACTCCCCTTTGTCTCTCTGTCCCTTTGTCTCTGTCCCCTCCCCTTTGTGTGTCTGTCCCCCTCCCCTTTGTCTTTTTGTCCCCCTCCCCTTTGTGTTTCTGTCCCCCCTCCCATCTTTCTGTCCTCCCCTCCCATCTTTCTGTCCCCCCCTCCCTTGTCTTTTTGTCCCCCCTCCCCTTTGTCTTTCTGTCCCCCCTCCTCTTTGTATTTCTCCCCCTCCACTTTTGTCTTTCTGTCCCCCTCACCTTTGTCTTTCTGTCCCCCTCACCTTTGTCTTTCTGTCCTCCGTCCCCTTTGTCATTCTGTCCCCCTCCCCTTTGTCTTTCTGTCCCCCATCCCTTTCGATTAGTGTAAGACAGGTGCAATGAGACCTAATGCTACACTCTTGGAGTAATGCATGTTTGAAGTTCGAAGTTTCTTTATTTCTAAATTCTTTTTTGTAGCGATAGATAAAAAACCCTTCAATCTTCAGCCAGAAACTCTCTCATGTACTTGTTGACCAGGTCAGGTCGGTCCATCTGCACCCAGTGACTTGCATCCTCGATGTGCCTGATCACCACTTTGTCCTTGCAGATCTCACTGGACAGCTGGGCCAGATCTTTTTCCAAAGCCATGTCCTTGTCGCCCCAGATGATGAGTGTTGGCATTTTGATACCGCGACTTCCCGACAATTCCATCTTCTCCTGAGTTTGACTGAGACTGACCAAAGAAAACGTAGCCCGATAGAAGTTGATTGGTCCAGTAAAGCCATTCCCTGAAAAACAAAACAAAAAAGGAATGTGGTTTTTGTTTGTTTTGCTTTCTAACACAAAACGGTATGCTTTACTGGTCAGTCAGTTACTGTACCTTTGTTTTGTTTTTTCATTAGACTTCTTTTCATTCTTCCTTGTCAAGTTATGTTGTTTTTTTTAATTTGTTTTTCAGCATTCTGATTTTTTTCAAAAGTGTGTATGAGTGCTGTTTTGCCTACATTCTGTAGATAGCATATTGCTGCACAGTCTGCAAATTCCATCTTTGGTGGGTGTGCATGCTGGGTGTTTTAATGTGTCCATAAGCCACTAACAGACACTGACATCACTTGCAGGACTTTACCCTGCATATCTGATGTTCTGTGTGCATATACACAACTTATGTATGAAGAGCTGAGCCAGGGGAAGTGCTCAGTTGGTGGCCAAAAGAAATGCTTTAACCCACTGACTGCTGGAAAAATAGCTATTTTTATTTTTACGGTATGTTTACTAAAGTGTGCATTGCTCATTCATTTACTGATAGATCTCTAGGATTTTTGGCATGTTTTTCCCTTATATCCCTGTCTATGATGTGATATAACTATAATTTGGTTTTGTTTGTAATTAGTATGGAAAAAAAATATATATAAGGTTGTTTTTTTCCAAAAAATGACAGTTTCAGAAGATAAACACACATATTACGGAACATAAAACCAATGAAAACAGTACAAAACTTAGTTTTATTGAACACTGAATATCAAAGGAAAGTGTCTGGTACTCATTGTACTCCAAGTAGATAAAATTGATGTGGTAATCCATGAACAAAAAGGGGTAACATAGTCCAAGCCTGGAGGCATGTTCTCGGCATGAATATTTCATCTTCATCAAAATCATCGTCATCTTCTCCCAGAAAGTCCTCTTCATCACTGTCTTGGTCATTTAGGACTTCATCTAAAACTTCCAATACGGAAAACCGTCGGAAAACTGATCGAACTGGTCAACCAGACAAGCTGCCTGAAGCGTCCGCCATCTTGGATATGCTAATCGGTTTCTCCGAAAGTCTTAGAAATTCCAAGAAAAACTACAGTGACTAGCCAATCATTGGCCAACAATCAAAGAGCTACAACCCTGATTTTACCTTCCTGGATAACAGTGAAACAGTTTGTAGTGTTATTTCCCTTATAGTTTTGCCAGGCGAAGCCGACGAAAAATGAACGTGTATTTCACGTTGTTAGGCGCCTGCTACTACCAAAACCACAACGCGACAGTTACGTTCTAGGCAGTCAAGGGGTTAAAGATTGCCAAAAAGTCTCCATCAACGACTTGGGAATCGATCCCAATACCTGGGAGATGCATTAGATCGGCCGAACTGCTGAAGAAAGCTGACCATCAGAGCAAGAGCAGCAAGAGAGAAGATGTACAGCAGAGGCACGAAGAAAACGAGAAACGCCCAAGGCACGAGCGACCTCCAGTTCTACAGTTCACCAACCCACGTTTGCCCTATGTGTGCGTGAGCCTTCCTGGCCCGGATTGGCCTCACCAGCCACCTCCAGACCCACAATCGCCAATCCCCCTGTCAAATTTGAAGTTATGGTCTTCTTCAACACGAAGGATGAACAACAACAACAGCACATGCAGGGGGCTTAGGCACCAACAGGTGTGTACACATGCTGACCCGAGAGATCAAAAATAATCTCCACCCTTTACCCAATTGGCAGAAAATACCAAGGCAGGATCAAAACCATATCTGTCATATGGAAGACTGACATTTTACCCATTTGACTATCTATTACTGTTATTGCTGTTTTGCTTAAAGCCCAGCCAACTGCGTAGAGCCATATCAGGGCTACAACTGTTTCAAAACACACTCAATACTTCAACAAGGAAAAAAACATATAGAAGAGAAAATTAAGTACACATATCAATGTATTTTAGTTCATAATCGAAGGAGACGTCCCGGGTGTTGACCACTCTGTCCAATTTATCGCACTGGGGATTTAAAAAAACATACCTAACACAAATTTAAACATAACTAAAGACACTAAAACATACATAAAAACAGGCCTAAATTACCTAAAAATGCTTCCGCATATCTCATTTCCCTAGAGCCACAAATGCACTTAATACATGTACCCAATTATCAAAAATGTCTTTAATACATGTATCTGATTATCAATCCTAATAGAAAGTATATAAGACTTTATCAAACACATACATGTGAATGATCCAGCAAGGCAGAAAATGACAGGAAGAAATGACAGAAAGCAAAGGAGCGAAAAAGAAACAAGAAGAGTGACAGAAAAGAGGAAATTTCTAGCACAGAATTTCCAGAAGGTGGGGGTACTATTGATACTGAAAGAGCTCCCAGCATCCCCACAAGGGTATTTGACTATCACGCCAGTCAGTTATAATGTCATTTTGTTTATAACATGACTATCACACCAGTCAGTTATAATGTCATTTTGTTTATAACATGACTATCATGCCAGTCAGTTATAATGTCATTTTGTTTATAACATGACTATCACGCCAGTCAGTTATAATGTCATTTTGTTTATAACATGACTATCACGCCAGTCAGTTATAATATCATTTTGTTTATAACACCACTATCATGCCAGTCAGTTATAATGTCATTTTGTTTATAACATGACTATCACGCCAGTCAGTTATAATGTCATTCTGTTTATAACATGACTATCACGCCAGTCAGTTATAATATCATTTTGTTTTATAACACCACTATCATGCCAGTCAGTTATAATGTCATTTTGTTTATAACATGACTATCATGCCAGTCAGTTATAATGTCATTTTGTTTATAACATGACTATCACACCAGTCAGTTATAATGTCATTTTGTTTATAACATGACTATCATGCCAGTCAGTTATAATGTCATTTTGTTTATAACACCACTATCACGCCAGTCAGTTATAATGTCATTTTGTTTATAACATGACTATCATGCCAGTCAGTTATAATGTCATTTTGTTTATAACACCACTATCACACCAGTCAGTTATAATGTCATTTTGTTTATAACATGACCATCATGCCAGTCAGTTATAATGTCATTTTGTTTATAACATGACTATCATGCCAGTCAGTTATAATGTCATTTTGTTTATAACACCACTATCACACCAGTCAGTTATAATGTCATTTTGTTTATAACAAGACTATCACGCCAGTCAGTTATAATGTCATTTTGTTTATAACACAACTATCACACCAGTCAGTTATAATGTCATTTTGTTTATAACATGACCATCATGCCAGTCAGTTATAATGTCATTTTGTTTATAACATGACTATCATGCCAGTCAGTTATAATGTCATTTTGTTTATAACATGACTGTCACGGCAGTCAGTTATAATGTCATTTTGTTTATAACATGACTGTCACGCCAGTCAGTTATAATGTCATTTTGTTTATAACATGACTATCACGCCAGTCAGTTATAATGTCATTTTGTTTAAAACATGACTATCACGCCAGTCAGTTATAATGTCATTTTGTTTATAACATGACTATCATGCCAGTCAGTTATAATGTCATTTTGTTTATAACATGACTGTCACGCCAGTCAGTTATAATGTCATTTTGTTTATAACATGACTATCATGCCAGTCAGTTATAATGTCATTTTGTTTATAACACCACTATCACGCCAGTCAGTTATAATGTCATTTTGTTTATAACATGACTGTCACGCCAGTCAGTTATAATGTCATTTTGTTTATAACATGACTATCATGCCAGTCAGTTATAATGTCATTTTGTTTATAACATGACTGTCACGCCAGTCAGTTATAATGTCATTTTGTTTATAACATGACTGTCACGCCAGTCAGTTATAATGTCATTTTGTTTATAACATGACTGTCACGCCAGTCAGTTATAATGTCATTTTGTTTATAACACCACTATCATGCCAGTCAGTTATAATGTCATTTTGTTTATAACACCACTATCACGCCAGTCAGTTATAATGTCATTTTGTTTATAACACCACTATCATGCCAGTCAGTTATAATGTCATTTTGTTTATAACACCACTATCACACCAGTCAGTTATAATGTCATTTTGTTTATAACACCACTATCACGCCAGTCAGTTATAATGTCATTTTGTTTATAACACCACTATCACGCCAGTCAGTTATAATGTCATTTTGTTTAAAACATGACTGTCATGCCAGTCATTTATAATGTCATTTTGTTTATAACACCACTATTACGCCAGTCAGTTATAATGTCATTTTGTTTATAATACCACTATCACGCCAGTCAGTTATAATGTCATTTTGTTTATAACATGACTGTCATGCCAGTCAGTTATAATGTCATTTTGTTTATAACACCACTATCACGCCAGTCAGTTATAATGTCATTTTGTTTATAACATGACTATCACGCCAGTCAGTTATAATGTCATTTTGTTTATAACATGACTATCACACCAGTCAGTTATAATGTCATTTGTTTATAACACAGCTATCATGCCAATTCTGTACCTTTTGTCAGCTCTTTTGCAAATGCTAGAATGTGTGGTAAAGTATGACTAATATACATTTATAAATACTAAGTTTTGAAAATATTACCTTGAAATATAAAACTGAAACTGCATCTGTCCTAAAGCCATAGTCTCCTCCATATAAGACAATAGTCCCGTTTAATGTCATATCAAAAGCCAAAGGACATCCTTCATTCAACAACATTTCACATTTGGCAAAATTGCAATATGTTACCAGTGTGTTACCACATGTATAAAAAAATGTTCATCCATACCTTTTGTTCTAACAGAAACTACATAGATTACTATCACTGATAATTTTCATTTCTTTCAAAACCATATTTGTTGCAAGTAATCTTTGGATAAAACAGATTTGGAAAAGTTAAGCAAGTCCTTACTTTTGTTGTTCTTATTTGAAGGCTGTTTTCTATGCAATAATAAAAGATAGAAGCTGACTGGTTCAATACTGTCAATGCTTGTGAAAAAAAATATGAAAAGCTGATCTGAAATGTGACAATAATACCAGTGTTTATTTCTAATAAATTTGAATGTCTGTTATAGCTCCAGGTGCTTACAATGATTTCAAGATATATTCCCACATGTAAACCAAAACAGACATGCATGCACACAAAGATAGATACTAACATATCTACACTCCTTCTTATATGTGTACATGTGCACATACACACACACATACACATGCATATATACACACACACACATACACACACACACACACACACACACACACACCACACACACACACACACACACACACACACACTCCTCTCTCCAGTCAACATAAAACAATCTCTCCTTAAAAAAAAAAAAATTAAAAAAAATAAATACAAAAAAACCAAACTAAAATGATGAAAACAACCCCCCCCCCCCTTTTTTTTTTTTTTTTAAATAAAGAAACGATAAAAAAATTTTTTAAAAAGATTGAAAGAATTGACTCACGACCGAAGGTATACTTGTAGGCCTCTATATCATCAGCCGTGACGCCTGGGGACCTGACTCCCCCCTTCGACCCTTGCATCAGCATATCCATTGACGCAAGGTCTCTGGACGAAAGCAGCAATTCTGGCAGCCATGGAAGCTGGAAGAGGAACATGTACCTGGAGGGAAAAAAATGGGAAGGGGGGAGGGCATCAGAGTAGGAACATGTTTACTTCATTTTAATAATCTCCCTTTTGTCTATTAGTACCAGAGAGACCTGTGTGTATGTGTGCGCCCTTTTGTCTATTAGTACCAGAGAGACCTGTGTGTATGTGTGCGCCCTTTTGTCTATTAGTACCAGAGAGACCTGCGTGTGTGCGAGTGTATGTGTGTATGTGTGTGTGTGTGTGTATGTGTGTGTGTGTATATGTGTGTGTGTGTTTCTTTCTTTCTTTGTTTTTCCAGCCCTATTTTCTGTACAGTTTCAGTGGTGCCGGTCGACAGCTTGTCATCATGGTTACTCATACACAAAAAAACAGCCATTCATTCTGTTGAAATCCCCGTATCAGGAAGTCCATGGGAGCCAGTACTGTCAAGCCACCATGTGGCCACCCAACAGAGAAGACTCTACACTACCGCTGGGTCACTTTGGTGGAGTTCTACAATGGCTGTTCTGATCCAGTTTACTCAGGCACTGCCTTCCAAGCTCTCTGCTAATGACAGAAATCACTCAGTCACTGAGCCAGACTAAGCATGCAACTCTCTGTAAAAAGCCCACCACCTTGTTCCTCCAACGACAGCCATCACAAACCACTCGAATGTAAGAACAATGGCAGAATGGTTAAGATGTTTGCCAGCAAATAACTGAACTCGAGGTTCCAGGGTTCGCTCCCCACAGAGGCCTCAACTTTTCTCCTTAGTTTGACTGGAAAATCGAAGTGAACTTCTAGTCCTTCGGAAGGGGACGAAAAATGGGTCAGATCCATGTGCCTTCTGGTTGCGCACGCTAATGATCCCATGGCAGTTGAAAATCGTGAAGAGCAGGGTATTGCCCAGCTGCCTTGTTAAAAAAAAAAGTATCGGAGAGATAGGCTGACTTCCCAAATCCCACCCCTTGAAGACCAATTAGCCTTCTTGCCTTTCTGAAGTCTTGGAAAAAAAATGAATATGAATATGAATTTGAAGTGAGGGAGATGGGATGAATGCTACCCTCGTGGTGCTGGCCCTGGAAAAAAGTTGAGGTCTCTGCCACCTCACTCCCCTACAACCCCAGGGTTATTGCATTATCTAGGTAGGACCTCAGTACCTGGCCAGCTCATGGGTTTATGTGCAGGCCCTGATCATTCTGGATCTTCTCCGTCACGTGGCACCTGTGATGTTAGTGCATATGGAATTCATTCCGAGTGTGGAGATGTCATCTTGAGAAATTGAAACTGAAATTCGAACGTGTTTTCTTGTTGACTCATTCCATGCCAAGAGTTTTTCCCCTTTGCTAATTCCTGTATACCAGCCATCTGAATATGATAGCAAAAACAAACAAAAAAAATCATAAAAAATACAAACAGAGAGCAAGTTTATCTGAAATGTGGTGATTCAGTTGTTAACACTATGTTCTGTGGTGCTGCAAAAAATTATGTATGCAAGCAGTTCTTGCATAGTGTGGTATTGAACAGAAGGGTTTTTTTTTTGCATAACAACATGTACTATGCACCACAAAATCAGATCCGTCCAATCCATTATCCTCAGTTCCAAATAATTCTAGCTCATCACAAATGCTGAGCAACAATTTGCCTCGCCTGCAGTATCACACATGCTCTCAAAGCTGCCATTTTAGACTTGTTTATAAATGAATGAAGTGAAACTGAGTTACATCAGAATTTTCCATATCACACAACGCAGAGTAAACATGCAGCCCGCCAGTTTGATTGATTGATTCAGTTCAGTGTTTACGTCAACACCCACCTCAGGTGATATGGCCGACGAGGATAACCATCCCAGGGAAGTGGGGGAAGTGGAACCTATCTAATTCTATACCGACACCACCAGAACAACAATGTTAAGATGGCCTGCCAGTGAAGTCCAAATAAGTTTATAAACAACCACAGACATCATTGTAATTTTGAAAGCAATATGTCACCACAAGAATGTAACTATCTAAAGTTATAATCTGGAATGCCCATACTGGCAGGCCGAGTTGCCGATGTCCATGTCCACAAGTGTGAGTACCGGCACGGCGTGAGTTATATGTTGTTGGTGGTGACTTGCATGTGTGAATTTGGAACTCATTTATTGTTGTAAGAAGTTAAAACAGGGCTATAAATAAGACTAAGACACACACTGGCTGTAATAAACTGACACAACAGTCAATGATGTCAACATTCCTGATTTCACATTTCTACATCATCATCAACCAGACAAACACAAACATAAAATCTGAATGTTTATTCAATATAACAAAGCAAGACAAGTGCAAATTTTCAGTCGTCTGACCTTTCTCAAGCATATACAAAAGACAAGAAAGAATAAATGCACAAAACATAAAAACAATAGACATCTTCCCTGAACTGAAACAAGAACAAATGGTAAATAAGATTTCTGTGCCATAGATCATTATGACCAACATCCGGGCATGACCTTCTAGAAAAGAGCGTGCATATGTGCGTATGTATGTGCATGTGCATGCAAGATGCTGTATGAATGTGTTTATGTACTTGTATGTGTATACTGAGTGCACATGTACACATGAAGACAAAGGAAGCAAATCCACCCACCAAGACATCTTGAACTGAGAGAAACTCTTCCTGATGTGCTTTTGCATGGCCCAGCCATTGGGACAGTTGAGGATAACAAGACGAGACACCATGTCTGGAAACATTTCGGCAAAGGCCCAAGAGAGGGCACCTCCCCAGTCATGTCCCACCAGCACACAGTTCTTGTAACCTGCAGGTGGACAGAATGTGTCCTGATCTCATGAAATACTTACAAATTGCATTTTGTACATTTCTAGCTTAACATACCGTAAAAGTACAGCATATACAGCTTATAGTGATACCAATTTTTATTTCTCTGCTGAAAAAAGTAACAGACATGGTGTTTTAAAGCCTGTAAATTTACAATCAGCCATTTTGAGAAAACAAGCTTTAAAGCTTTTGAGCACACAATTTATTAAATAAAATAAAATAAAAGAATCAGCCATTTTGAGAAAACAAGCTTTAAACTCTTGAATACACATTTATTAAAGTCTATAGCAACAGATCTTAATCTCAGCATAACTTACTAAAACTCTGTAATTCAATAACATAAAGCATACTTCACAATGTTCAAGTACTGAATCAATTTTGGTGCTCTTTGTTGGTCTAGTTTTAGTTATGAATGCAGGCACTGAAAACAGCAAAGGAAGCATTAACATCATCTTTTTCAACAAACAATATATTCTTTCAAAAAAAAAAGAGAGAAAAAATGAGAGAGCAGGCAGCTATGAAATCCCAATTTTCACCATCTGTTTCCTATCATCTTTCTGGCAATCTAGTGCCACTTGGCCTGTGTGACTTTTACCACCGATTTGGCCAGAAAAGGTCACAAATTGACATGTTCATCCCAGTTGATTTTGTCAGAATAGGTCTCAAATAAAGACGCATCAGTCTCATTTTTTATCACTGTTCTTTTACACTTCTTCCTCCTTCCTACTAGTAAAAGAATGTTTTGTAAACAGAGTAGATGCCCCCTGTATTTTTAACTTGTTTTTGATGCTGGTTCTTATTGATGCTGGTTCATGGATTGATAACATTTTTATACTGAATATCTGTTATGACCTGTGCTTCATTCTTTTTTTATGGTGGATTGATAATACTTTTATACTCTTGATGATGGAATCTGTTCTAAAGACATCAAAATAAGAACCCGAATGGCAAAGCAAAAAATGGTCTAACTCAACAATATCTGGTAAGACAGAGGCATATAAATGGCCTGAAAATTAAACTTTTAAAATGTTCGAATGGGTCATCCAGTACATAAACATTCTCTTCTTTGCTTGGTGAAACTGCTACTGTGTGGAACTGGGAATAGGTAGGTCATGGTCTGGCAGGTGATGGAACAATGTTGGTCTGGGTCCCATCCTGCACTGTCAGGTGTTTTTCACAACATAATCTATCTCCTATCGTCAAGCCACATTATAGGTCAATCTGTTCACGATCAAAATCACAGAGGTGCTATTTGTACCACACCCTTTTTTCTCACCAGTTTTTCAAGATAGCCTCAGATAAGGTGTGCACTTAGCCTAAAGAAGCATTATCCTTGTCGTTGTTACTGTTGTTTAAAACTCAGCCGACCGCGTAGAGCCATATCTGGGCTACAACCGCTTCAAAACAAAAACTTCAACAGGAAAAAAAAAAAGAAAAGAAAAGAAAACTGAGTACACATATCCATGCATTTGCACACACAATCCAAGGACACGCCCCGGCGCTGACTACTCCGTCCAATTTATCGCACAAGGGATTTACAAAACACACCTGAATACAAATAAAAGCATATCTAAGGATACCAAAACATATATAGAAACAAGCATAGATTACCTAAAACTGCTTCCGCACATCTCACCTCCCTAGAGACAAAAAGGCACTTAATACATATACCCAATTATCAATCCTAAGAAAAAGTACTAAGACTTTATTGAACACATACAGATGAATGGACCAGCAAGGCAGAAAATGACAGGAAGAAATGACAGAAAGCAAAGGAACAAGGCAGGAACAAAGAGAATGATAGAAAGGAGGAAATTTCTAGCACAGCATTTCCAGAAGGTGGGGATACTATTTATACTGAAAGAGCCCCCAGCATCCCCATGGGAGGAGCATTATCCTAAATGAGTTGAAAAGGCACCCACCCCCGGTGTAAAAAAAAAAGAAAAAAAAGAAAACCTCCAGCTTGTAAATAAAGAATAAGGGAATACTATTCTGTATATCTAGATCATAGATGTGAGGGCACAGGACTCACCCAATGCAATGACCAGCTGCTTCAGATCGTTGACCAGCTTGGGGACAGTGTAGTTGCCTTTACCACTGGGTTTGTCTGAATCCCCATACCCCTCAAGTCCACTGCCACCACCCTGAAAACAATGTCAAATCATTCTGAAAAACGATTATTTCATTGTTTTTGTCAAGTTGCACCAGACCATACTTCAGTAATAATAATAATAATAATAGTGCATTTATAGAGCGCTTTCCGAAACCTCAAAGCGCTTTACATCAGTAAACCATACATATATAAACCAAATAACAGGCTACAATACAAACAAACTCATCAAAAACTATCCACAGGAAATCAACAACCACACAGACACACCAAATAATCTCTCTCCCTCTCACCCCTCCCCGCCCACCCCTCTCCCCCATTTTCAAACACACACACACAACACCCACACACACACAGCCACACATCACACACACACACACACACACACACACACACACACACACACACACACACACACACACACACACACACACACACACACACACACACACACACTGGCATACACCCCATTGTGCACAATTTCATCCAGAATGTCAAGCAGGATCAACCCACTAGCCAAAATCAGGAAAAAACACTGTTTAAAGAAGTAAGTTTTTAAACTTGTTTTGAAAGATGGTAGAGTTTTAGAGTGGCGGACGGACTGAGGCAACAAGTTCCATGTCTGAACAGCAAAAACTGCAAAGGCTCTACCACCGTGAGTTTCTCTGTTATATTTCGGCACACGAAACTTCTTGTCATCCACAGAAGAGCGGAGTGATCGAGAAGGTACGTAGACAGTCAA
Organism: Monoplex corrugatus; assembly: GCA_030674185.1. Lineage (NCBI taxonomy): Eukaryota > Metazoa > Mollusca > Gastropoda > Littorinimorpha > Ranellidae > Monoplex > Monoplex corrugatus. The sequence goes on along the minus strand of CM060308.1, from coordinate 17,269,770 downwards.
GAGTTCAGAGAGATAGTCAGGAAAGAAACATACTTCTGTGTTTGAATGACAAAAATGAACAAACAAAAAAAAGACCATCAAATTCAGCTCTTAAAAAGCACCATCAAAATTTCAGCTCTTAAAAAGCAGTCTGAAGGTATTCCTAGGGATGCTGGTTCATTTCTGATTTCCCAACTTTAAAAGCCACTGTCTCAAAATGGCCATCTTAATATTTCCTAACTCACAATAGCTGTAGATCATGTTGGGGAAAAGCCACAGCATATAAAATGATAGCTGAGAAACTGACTGGCTCCTACTCATAGCTGAAAGTGCTGTGGGCTTGTTGGGAACACAGGGATCACACAGTCGGGTCTCATCCACTTTACAGATACATACGTACACTGTGGGTGTTGCTCAAATTTCCTGGCTGACGCTGCAGATGTCTGTACCTGTCAAGTCTATTTAACCACCAGGATATATGTTTTATGAAAGTACTGAAGTACACAACCCTGTCACATATTCTCAGTCTAAGTCCAACACCACAGAATGATCACCATCACTCCCAAATGTCATCACCATCATCATCATCATCATCATCATCATCATCATCAAGTGCCCTGCCACATGGCATTGGCGATCATGGCCCTCCATATGTATCTATCCTTGTTGCCGCAAGCACTTCTTCCACCCTCTCTGTCCTAAGCCACTCTGCAAGTCTGTCCAATATTTTTCCCTGGGTCTACCTGGTGCTCTTTCCCTCCACTTTCCTGTTGTGACCAGGTGTTCTAACTCCCCTTTCCTCATAAAATGGCCTAAAATGTTGCCTGTCTTTTCCTAATCTTCCTTATCAGTGATCTTCTTGTGTCTGCCTCCATCAGGACTGTCTCATTTCATTTCTTTGCTGTCCATGGAACTCTCAACATTCTTCTTAGAAACCACATCTCGGCTCCCTCAATCTTGTTCTGGCTTTGCTTGTTGATGGTCCATGCCTCACAACCATAGCACTCTGAAATCTTGTTCCAGATTCTGTGGCCCTTCATGCCCCAGTCTCATGATGACCTCATGCTCAGTGTGTTTGGAGAAGTGTTGGGAGCCAATGAAGAGAGCGGAGGCAAATGACACAGAGGTGATGCAGACCAAGAGGCAGTGAAAAACAAAACAGAAAATAAGAACAAAGAAAGCTGTGAAACAACTTTTAAGTGACAACAAAATCCTCAAATAGCCAAATATGACAGCGAGAGCAAAATCCCTTCACCCAAACAGCTAAATCTGACTTACTGACCTGATGGGTGTGATGGTCAAATGGATAAGATGTTGGATTTTCAATCATAAGATCTGGGATTCGATCCACCCTCGTGCCTCCCGTCTTGTGGGTAAAGAAAGATTTTTCTGATCTCCCAGGGTAACACGCGTTCAGACCTGTTAGTGTCTACTCCCCCTTCATGTGCATACATCATATACGCACACAGTAGACCTATATCAAGTATGCATGGTAAAGATCTTGTAATTTATGTTAAAGTCTAGCTAGAGACCTATGGAAACATGAAAACACCCGCATGCAAGCCCACTGAAGAAAGAGTATGCGGACCATGCAGCAACATAATGGCTTGCACTACGTACTGAAACAACATGCATACATGCATCGAGAAAATCAGAATGCTAAAGAGAAATTAACCCTTCGACTCCCATACCCTGTCCATTAGCATCATGCATTGTCAACCATGCTAGCAGAGCAAAAACTTAACCCTTTGACTTCCTCACCCTATCCATCAGCATCCTACAGGAAGCTGGTGGATAGGGTGAGGGAGTCGGGTCAAGTTTTTGCAGTTGGTGGATATGGTGTGGGAGTGAAAGGGTTAAATAAAAAAAAACTGACTTGTCCAGCTTTTTGTCAGTGGTTTTTAATTTTGTTAACACTGTGTCTAACTAGGCGATAGGTTTGGAAAATATTTCAAAGCCCTTGTAGAACTGCTTGCAATTCAAAGAAACATGTGTAAGCTTCACATGGCTGATCAGATGTCATGATTTCTGGCCATTTAGCTGTGACCTATTTAGGTGGCCAGGCCTGGGCACTTGCTTGTGCCACCATTATCTCTAGCACCACTGCTTGTAGGTGAATCCCGCTGCCTTCTTTGTTTTCTATTAAACTCACAGATTTCGGTTACTTAGTCTGAGAGCCTGCTATATACGCCTAAGTTCTGATTGCTCTCAAAGTCTGCACACAACTGGAAAAAAAGATTGTTCTTTAGTTTTGTGTGATCCAATTTAAGAATCAATATTTGTGACGCCTGTATTGTGTACTTTTCAAGCAAAGTCTTATGGACTGCATGTATCATGTGTACACAATGGGTGCAAGTAAAAGCAAACAGTTTTGTTTTACATACAGCAAATCAATAAATACTTACTGATTTGAGTGACATCATTGTGTGATTCATCTGTCATAAGATTCATTCGTGTTTCATCAAAACATATAGAAACACAACAGACAAAGCAGTTACCGTTGAAAAAATGAGTCCTACAATTTTTAGTTGTGAAAGTCTGACGAGAGAAGACATAACGATAGTGTCACCACGTCTCTGTCTTTCATGATCAAACAGAGAAAGAAACAGAAGTGAGAACACACAGAACACACACACACACACACACACACACTACACTGCCTCTCCCCATACACACACACCAGTATTTCTATACGCTAAGAAAAAGTGCATTTCAGAATAATGGGATGAACACTTTTTTGTTAGTGTTTTTTGAAAAGGGAAAACAACATCATCTTTTTTTCCCTCAAAGGACTGAATAACTGAAGGTCTCAGTCTACCATCAAATTCTATTTCATTTTAAATATTGTGTTGAATGGACTAAGCCCTCCACTCTTCAAAACAAAACAACTGTGTACAAGCTAGTGTTTATACAAACCATGAGCCAGTATCTCACATGAGCAGGCATATATGCAACATCACCATCTGCTATCTTGCATTGTTAACATGGTAATTAACACTGCCCTGTCATGGGAAAGAATCCTGCCAAGAGTGAGCGATATCCTATGCAAACTGGTCGTGTATGACTGTATGGCCAAAATATGTGCATGAAAAATCAAGCATTTTAAAACGAAAAGGTTTGAAACTTCACTTTTTTTTCAAACTGTACATTTTCATGATAAGTATTCCCCTGAACATTTGCATTCAACACAATCTCCTTGCAAAGCATGAAACTTTGTATATGGCATATTCGGTCTTGTTTTGTTTAGAAATTTTTTCTCTAGTTATTTCTGTGTATGCTGCTTAAATACAAGCAAAGTCAAAAAGAAAACATCAAATCGCGAGAAGCAAGTGATTTTCTGATGGCAGCTAGCACAATGCATAAACAAGACAGTGGATAGAAGACCATCAAGGTTAAGGAAGAGTAGGGTGGAAGAACACTTAAACTGTTTGTCTTATGTAAACGCTTCCAGTGCTGTTCCCCCTATTCTGCTGCTACATGTTTTTTAATAGGCAAACCCTTCCTCCTGGGCAAAGGTCTTGGTCAAGTCACAGAGGGAATAGCCTGCACTAAGTATACAGTGGTGAAAAGTAGTGTCCATGACTTACCTGTAGTTGTCTTTAAATTCTTTCAGCTGGTGTCTCCAGGAGTACCAGAACTCGGAAAGCCATGGACTAGAAGCATCAGAGGTTTGTCTTCACTGCCATTGCTGATGTAATGCATTCTGATGTCCTGAGGAAGTGGCCCAAAATCCACAATGAAAGGAAAAACATGAACTATCACCATTCAGACAAACATAAGTACTATCTCATTGGAATGGAATGAGTTTAAGTGGTTTTCTGAATGAGACAGAAAAACGTGACATGATATGGAAAAGAAAACTGGAGAGACAATGGAGAGGAAAGTGGGGAACAATAGCAAGAAGTTACGGTGATGATGGTAGTTTTGCTTGTTTGTTTGTTTTTGTCGATTGTTTCTTTTTCTTTTTTGCATTGTCTTGTTGGCATTCAACACCATGATGTGCATGTGTGCGTGTGTGTGTGTGTGTGTGTGTGTGTGTGTGTGTGTGTGTGTGTGTGTGTATGCCTTGTGTGTGTGTGTGTGTGTGTGTGTGTGTGTGTGTGTGTGTGTGTGTGTGTGTGTGTGTGTGTGTGTGTGTGTGTGTGTGTGTGTGTGTGTGTGTGTATGTATGTATGTGTGTGTGTCTGTGTGTGTGTGGTTGTCTGTGTGTGTATGTATGTATGTGTGTCTGTGTGTGTGTGTGTATGTATGTGTGTGTGTATGTATGTGTGTGTGTGTGTCTGTGTGTGTGTCTGTGTGTTTTGCAGGTGGAGAAAGGGAAGGTGGAGTTGGGATAATGGAAATGATCATTTGTGTTGGTGGGCAGATAAAGGCCATGTGTTGTATTATTTCAGAGTTGATTTCCATGACGTGATTGCACAGACGTCGAGAGAGACCAGTTTATACTAGGTAGCTGGTTGTATCTTATTCACTTCCACTTTGTTTTTGTTTTTGGGTGGGAAGGAACCTATGAAACCCTAAACCGACACTGTCAACACCATAATTATTGCTATTGTTTAAAGCCCAGCTGACTGCGTAGAGCCATATCAGGACTATAACCGCTTCAAAACATACAAAACTTCAACAGGAAAAATAAAGAAAAGAAAATAAGTCATCAATGCATTCGCGCACATAATCTAAGGAGACACTCCATCCAATTTCTCGCACAGGGGATTTAAAAAACACACCTGAATACAAATATAAGCATACCTAAGGACATAAAAACAGGCATTAATTACCTAAAATTGCTTCCACATATCTCACCTCCCTGGAGCCAAAAATGCACTTAATACATGTAGGCTACCCAATTATCAATCCTAGGGAAAAGTACGAAGACTTTATCGAACACATACAGGTGAATAGACCAGCAAGGCAGAAAATGACAGGAAGAAATGACAGAAAGCAAAGGAACAAGGCAGGAACAAAGAGACTGACAGAAAAGAGGAAATTTCTAGCACAGAATTTCCAGAAGGTGGAGATATTACTTATACTGAAAAAGCCCCCAGCATCCCCATTCAAGAAAATCAACCAGTCTGCATAACAGACAATGAAACCCTGCAATTTCAGAGAATAGACCATCCAGTTTCTAGGGTAGTGGGTGTGTTTGACAAGGACATGGACATGGTACTGTGAGTACCACCACCCAAAACATCAATCAACTGACTGCAAGATTCTGAGTGGAAAATAGGTCACAAGCCACTAGTCAAGAGCCAAACTTCTAAAGTGAAAGGGAGATGAAGAAAATGTCTAATGAGAACATAACAAATGGTTTATGTGGTGCATTTCACTTGATGATGTGTTGGGATAAAACTCATGCAGGTACCTTTGGTGTAGGTAACCTGTTTGCTTCTGTTAGTGTGATTGTTGTATGGATTGTTTTCTTACTGTGTTGTACATGTTGCATGAACTGTTTTAGTATCAAAAGCATAATAATACGGTTAGCACTTAAAATTACGGCAATCACATAATTCTGTACCAGTGTAATATAAAAAGGCTTGAAAATAAAAGTTCTCCACAGAATTAAAAAAAGTAGGCCATGTATTTATGTATATAAAGTATCACACACACACACACACACACACACACACACTTCACATGGAAAGCACACAAACACACACACACCACACACACACACACACACACAGAGGCACGGACATACACACACTTGAAATGGAACCAAAGCAGTTAAGTGTTCTGTATAACTAGAGACAGCATCTGTTCACACAAACTGAAAGCAAAGGAAGAAGCTTACATCTGCCAATGAAACTGATTATTTGTTTACATCAGTGAATAACATGCCCCAACCATCCATCAGTGACTGAAAACAAGATATAAATCCATCAATGACTAAAAACATCAGGTAACTCAAATACACAAACACACTCACATCTCAAACGCTATGCCCGCTGCCATTTATAACAAATGTACCAGACGGAAGGAGGGGGGAGAAGGAGAGAGAGAGAGATAGAAAGAGAGAGAGAGAGTGTGTGTGTGTGTGTATGTGTGTGTGTGTGTGTGTTGTGTGTGTGTGTGTAAAAGCGAAAGTAGATCTCTCTCAAGATAATGCATGCATCAAAATCAAATAAACTGATCTGTAGCACACATGATAGCGTACTATTTTCAAAATGATCAGAACAAATAAATCTGTATGACATGTTTGAATCAAAAATAAGGCCTTTGAGCTGAAACTGCCGGCCATTCTCTCCATCTCTGCCATGTTAGCCCCCGCCACATCTTTTCACCTCGTTCACACGTGGTGACCTGCAGTTTTAATCTTTTCTCGACTATTTGTTGTAACATTCTTCATACAACAATTGTTTACATCTCTAACGTTTTATTTCCTAGCTTCTTTCACTGATTTTTTCCTTCTGGTGTCAACGAGGTAAACAGTGCAAAAGCATGAAACCGACACCGACCATCCCTGAGGACTCGCAAACGCGACCTGACCAACACCGTAGGGAAGAAAAAATAACTCCTCCCGGACTGGCGTGACGTTTTCTGCGCACAGCCCATTGCAGTGAAATGTGGGCTCTATCTCCATTTGGAAGAAAGAGAAAGAAAAAGGAAAGAAAATAAAACCGCTCTTAGAAACAGATGAAAAACATTACGAAATGAAAACAGAGCATTACTGACATTCCTCAAGAAAAAGAAAAGCTCAAGTTTGACGTTTCACTACCTCTAGGTGAGCATAGCCATGGGTGCCGAAGCCTGGATCCTCCAAACATGCAGGCGGCGCGATTCTCTTCTTTTTACTGAAAACCTCAGCAGGCCCAAACTTCATTATATCCACCAGCATTTTCAGTGACACCAGCAGCCCGTAAAAACTACCGATCGCTAACACCATAGCACGTGTTATCAGTCCTTGTAAAAACGACATTTTCTTCTGGTTTAAGACCTGCTTTCTGCCGATTTTAGCAGCTCGCAGTCCAAAGTGTCCGCAAGATTGTGGTCTCGTCAAATGGTAGGCCAATTCATTGTACTTGTAGCGGTCGGCTCCCAGTGTGTTTCTGAAGGTCAAGGCCTATAGCAAGCCAGAGATATACACAAAGAATGATTGTTAATTCACCTTACGTCTGTTTTACTTTCTCGCTTGTTCGAAACTCAGCTGAGTCAAACAGTGCTGCAGAGGACTCGAGACTGTGCAGATTACAGAGTATTGAGGAAAAGGTATTCGTAATCGGTCTTGGTTTGCTCAGTTAGAACACAATGAAGTTAGGCTAATGTGTGGATCATGGGTTCGATCCTTGGATGGGCCACAGTTTTGTTTTGTTTCAGTTTGTATTGTTTTGTTGTTCTTTGCAAGCTGGCTGGCTCTTGTAATACAGCTGTGGACTCAGATCTTACGCCTTAACCCTTTGATTCCCGCACACTCTCCACCGCCATCCTGCATCGTCAACCATGCTAGGAAAACAAAAACTTAAATCCCTTGACTCCCTCACCCTATCCACCAGCTTCCTGCAGGAAGCTGGTGGATAGGGTGAGGAAGTCAAAGGGTTAAGTTTTTGCAGTTGGTGGATAGGGTGCAGGAGTCAAAGGGTTAAACTCAGTCCCAGCCTGCAACATAGAAACTGTCCTGTTTACTGCCCATCTTAATGCCCCAGTCAATCTCCTTCGATCGGGTATCAGTTTAGTGTTTCAAAGATTCAGGTTTCCTTTCTTCCTGCCAAATTTAGGACCTTGCCAGTGCAAAGGGTTTTGTGCAGTTAAATAGTTATTGGCAGATCTGGGCGGAGTGTGTATGGAAGTGTTTTAGTGTTATGACTACCTCTTGAACAAACTCCATTTGAAACTTTGAATCCAAACCCTCTGAGGATGATTTGGTCTGGCTGAGTAGATTGGCTGCCCCCTGAAATGAATATTGTCATAAGATGTTTGTGTGTTTGTTTCTTTGTTCTTGGTCCTAAACTTTCTATGGAAAAATTCACGACCCAAACCTTCAACTGTGACGTTTCAGTTCTGTTCACCTTTATCGTTCAACTTCAGCACGTGTGACTTCTCTGATCTTGTCGCAAATCGATTATCGTAACTCTCTGCTCTCTGGTTTGCCTGCTTCTTCTGTCACATGCCTCCAGTGTGTTCAGAATTCTGCAGCCCATCATGCCTTTCGTAAAAAGAGATGTGATCATGTCACACTGCCTTGATTCACTTTTTCCACTGGGTGTCTTTCTAAAAAAAAAAAAATCATACAAAATCAATACACTATGCTACAGGTGTATTAATCGTATTGCACCTACTCATCTTCGTGACCACTTCTGGCTGTACACCCCTGCCTGACCTCTCAATATTGTTCTGTTACTACTTGTTAACAAATTCCTCGATACAAATATTCCACGGTCAGTCGCCGTTCATTTTCAGTGTCTGGTCCATACAATTGGAACAAGCTTCCCTCTCTCTTCCACATGAACTTACTCATTTTTCTGTCTACTTTTTTTTCCCCCAGCCTAGCTTGATTTCCCCCTCTACTTGCCAACCCTTTCGTCCCACTTCCCTCCTGTCCTACGCCTCCCGGTGTTAGTGTGCATTGTGCCTTTGAGTTTTTTTGTAATGGAATGTTCTAGTGAATGATGAGATGCGTGTAGGCGCGCGCGCGCGCGCGCGTGTGTGTGAAGATTTGGCACCTTATAAATACCATTATTATTTTCGTCATTAAGTGAAGCTCTGCGGTGTATTCTTAGCAGTATCTGCTAGAACGATAGAGAGACCTAAACTGCACTTTTAGGTTATCAACATTCTGGTTGCGATTCCTGCTGCTCCATTGACCTCTGACCTTGTCTCTCGGCTGCGTGAATTGGAGATTGGGTTCTGTTTGCCAAGGAAACGAACGCGCCGACGAGGAAGAAGAAAACAGAGGCACATTCAAACTGTTACATCTGTGCGCCCTGCTAGTTTGAAAACTGACTCTTCTCCATCTGTTTCCAGCTTCAGATATGTGATCCCTATTCCCCTCACAACACCACCTTCCACTCTCAATGAGTCATGTATAGTTCTGTTTTCCTTTCCATATTTGTGTGTAGTGATGTGGTATGAGATGTGTTATTATGTTATTATGTGGTATTATGTGGTATGATGTGTTTTGTAGTATGAAGTGTGACATATCTGTCCATATGTCTTATGTTATATGTGTACACTATTTGTGGCTGTTCTGTGCGTCTATTATGTGAAGCGCCTTGTGCTCCCTCCTTGTGAGGGAGGAAGGCGCTCAACAAATGTCCAATATTATTATTATTATTATTATTCTATCAAACTGCAGTTGTGACATGCATTGTGTATGTGCAAGTTGACTTTTAGCGTTGTCCAAGGAAGACAGTGCTCACCAAGAAAATTGTTCAATTGCTTGCTGGTCCCCCTGTCAAATGACTCTGATCTAACCTACCATACAAAGATATTGAAAACCAAGAGCAAATATGCTTCACGTTCAGCGCA